>CM065682.1:37158823-37194251 GCA_017654935.2 Phymorhynchus buccinoides | reverse complement strand
ACATCTGTTGTTGCATATCCAGGAGCAAAGTTTGTCTAGGATGGGGGGTGGGGGGGTGTCTATTTGTGAGGAAAAGGTACAGGTGTGCCTCGCTGAGATAGACATTGAGTGAAGAAGGTAGGGTCCTTTAAGACGAGGTCAGCTGAGGTGTTACGACTTGCATACTTGCCTCCGCACCCCTCACCTTTTGTGTATGTTGTGATGTGAGTGAAGGAGCATAAAATAGTGTGTGTGGTTGTTGAGATGTCTGGTTGAGAACAGTGTCTTGGCAGAGAGGTTCGTATGCCAGCAAAATGTGGACGTTGTTGGGTGTTTTCCTTTCTGTTGGTGTGCTTTAATACTGTTACGACTTTTGTGCTTTCCCATTTTCACCAATGCATACACTACCCTCAGTCAATCAATGGTTTTGTATTGACAACCCTCTTACTTTTGATACCCTTCCTTTTAAAAAAAATAAAAAAAAGATTTTTTGTTTGTTTATGTATTTGTAAGATGGATTTGATTTGCTGTTGTTTTTCAAATGGATGTGAAGGAATGTTGGGATGAAGTCGTATTTATTTTCCTCTTGGTCAGTGCAGGCATTGACAAGAGCGAGGTTTCCCTTTTACCAAAGAAACTGTGGGCAGAAATGGCTTCTGCTGCGTGTGCTGTGAACTTGAGTCTTCACTAGTGGAACATTCAGTCCATTTGACATCAGCCATGTTTCATTTGCTCGCGTCTGTCTTTGCTGATGCTTGCAAAACTTTTTTTTTAAATATTGTGTTTGCTCGATTGGTTTTGAGTTTCCCTTCTGTTTTGTTGTTGCAGTATTGTTGTGAAAGCTATTCCCAAAATACCAGTATTATTTTGTTGGTTCTTTTTTAAGTGAAAACAAAGAGCCTGTCTTTTTTTGTTTTGATCCAAAAGCTACATTTTTGCGTTGGTTGTTTTCGTTTCCTGCATTGGTTGTTTAGTTGATGTAACTGGGGTTTTTGTTAAACATTTGTAGTCGTATTTTTTGTGTCTGTCTTTTTTTGTTATAAAGAGGCATAGACAAACACACATGCAGTCGCAAATTTACAACCTTCATTGGTGCCTTTCAAACAGTTTCTTTTGTGTGTGTGTGTCTGGGGATTTGTTAAAGACCCGGTCCAGTGTAAACAAAATGTATAACCTCATTTTGGCACAAGGCTTGTAGTTGTGCCAAAACGAGGCTATAGGCCTGTGAAAAACAAGGGAACTCACTCTTAGACCAAAGCAAAGCGGAAGCAAACAGTGACTGGTTTGGTTTGCTCCATCAGAATGTTCAGCGGTCCACAGATTACAAAAGAAAGAAGATTGTCTTATGATATCACTGGTGATGCAAAAACTATGCAGGGAAATGACGTTTGCTCTACAAGAAGTTCTCAGAAAAGCATGTTCAGCTTCAGATAGCATTTGATTTATTTCTCAAGGGACATTAGGCTGATCTAGATCTACCATAGTAACCTGCTTAAGCTCACAGCATCCCATTTTATTTAGAAAAGATGGTGTATCTGAGCAGCAAAGGTGAAATAATTTTAACCAAATTTTGTTTTTTTAAATGGTGCCAAATTTATCAAAATGCTTATGAGGAAAGGTGTTTATTAATTACAAAGAACACTTTGGGGCAATATTTATGGGAGGCTGGACCGGTTCTTTAATTATATCATGCTTTTGCAGCCTCGTTCAATAAGTTTCCCGGTTGATACTTTCTTCAACAGATTTACTGACTTCTGTCTGAGTTCTTTTTTTAAGCAAGTAATATCATTGGAAGAGAAAACATTTTTGAGGGGTGTAAATTTGTGACTAAGTGAATGTCTGATTTTCATACTGAAAACATGGAAAAAGTTGCTAATTCTAATTTGGTGATTATTCATGTGTTGTTTGCCAGCCTTGTACAATAACATTCTGTTTTTGGTTTATTTATTAGAATTTGGACGTAAGAACTTAGGATCCTTCTTTTTGCTGTCTTGTTTGCTACTACCCTTGCCTGGTATCTTTGTATTATTGAAAGCTAGCCTTGTACTTTTTTAGGGATTCTTTCTTTGACTCGGTTACTTTCCATACTGTTCTTTTTACTTCTCCGGGAAGTCCGTTACTAGTCATTGGGAGTTGTGTTTTAAGAGACGGCATCATAAGATAATTCAAACACTACAGAGTATAGTTACCCCTTCATGAAAAAAAAAGAAGAAAAAAATCCAAGGCAAAAACAATCAATATGGAGGATGAACCCGAGCAGTTGCAAATGTTGTGTTTGCAGAGTGATAAGGATGAAAGTAGTGAAAATAATGTAAGTACTGATTACATTTTACAGCGAGTGCCCAGTACGAGTACTCTAGAGTGAGAATGTAACAACAAAAAGTGTTGTTATCGGCAGAATCGTTCGATCTCGTTGCAGAGTTCGATCTCAAAGTCAAGCAGCATATCGGCTTTAAATCGTTCATGCAATATTTTCTCAAAGCATAAAATTGAATTAAGCATCCATTTTTCATAAAGTACAGACAGTTTGGTGCATATCAGACTTCATTTAGGCTCTTAAACAGTGTTTGATCACAAGCAGTCATTCATTCCACAGTAATCTTTCCAGTGCAGCCTCAGGCCAGCACAGTGGTTTCACTGATGCAGTGCCAATCACAATAGTGTTAACCCCAGCACTCGAGTCATACAGTGGAAACCAGCTAACTCAAAATGGGTACCACCACCCTCAAAAAAGAAGGTAATTCCCCATCATTCTTTGGTACCAATTTAATCCTTATTATGGCAAAACTTGTTTTTTTCTTCTAAAAATATGGGCTATCTGTACATGCATTTTCAGTCCTTTTCATTTTGACTTAACATATTTCTGCTGTGTTGATTATACCCCAGTTATGAAGCACATCTTGGTGGCAAGAAAGAAAGAAAGACGCGAGCAACATGTGGAATGTTCAAAGAACTATTAACCCATTTCTGCACATTTTCACATGTATGGAGAGTAACAGAGTTTTGAATGATTCCTGGCTTTTTTTCAGGTGTTTTTTTTCTTCTGTTATTGCCTTCATGTATTCATAAACCTCATATTTCGAACTTCAGCCTTTTTGAAAATTCCATAACTTTTCATTGAACGAAATGAGAGTTTAAATGGTGTAAGAAATGTGTGTGTTGTATTTTGTGTGTGTGATGGGGAGAGGAGGGTATATTTGTCAGAATGCCTGGCAGTTTTGTGCGTTGTTGGCACCCACTGTTGGTTCTGCATGCGAAGCATGGCTCTTAAAGGGAAAACAAGTTCAGTGTCCTTATTTTGATGGTGGGGTGGGGGGGTGTCAACCGGTCATCCACACATTCGTGCCCATGCATTCTCCTGTTGTGCATATTGACCTGGATTCCCTCGTTTTATAATTCCATTGTGATTTCCAAAGTTGTGTATCTGTGTTTACGAAAATATTGACCTTTTTTATTATTATTTTGGAATACGTAATGTATCTTGTGATTTGGTAAGGTGAAAGGATTGTTCTGTACCATGTCTTTCAACTTTGGTCAATAATGACACATTACTTTCACCTCATGATGTCCTCTTTCCTCCATGCTTGTTGTTTTCTTTCTTTCTTTTTTTATATATATATATATTCTTTCCCATTTTCATTTCATTCGTGCTTCTTAGTGTCAGCTTTTAGGTGCCTGCTCAGAAAGTACACATGCAACACTTTCTGTCTCTCCTACTTTTATGTGAAAGTTACTAGCATTTACATATATTCTCGAAGTAAAAATGTGTGCAATTCCCAGTCATGTCTTCGTATTGTTATGTGACTTATAATTTGCTGGAAAAACTAGATCGGGAAAAAAGAAAGTCACCAACAGTCTATAAGTTCAAATTAAAATGTTTACAGAAAACTAGATGTTGCTAACATTCAGTCTTCTTCATGCAGTTTCTCTTTTCTTTTGTTAAGGCAAGAAAGAAGTACTGTTTAATTTACAGAGATTAAAACCACACAATAAAATGATATTGTCATCTTAGATCAGAGTTTGGGGTAGTACTAAAACTAAGGAGAGAATGAAAGTGGCTGTATTTTAGTGACTGACATGGTTCCTGCTGCTGAAAGTTGTGGAAGAAGTGAACATTTGGGGCGGGGTGGGGGGGGGTGTTCTGATTTGGGTTTTCCGTAGAATTGCACCCTTTCACTTTTTATCTATCCATATCTATTCGATAAGTTGGTGATTTGTTTAGAACAATTCTCAAACTTTAAAATAATTAAGTTGGTGATTTTTTTAGAGCAGTTATCAAACTTGAAGATAATTGTGAAGAAAATCAAATTGTTTCATTAATGAATTACCATATTTTACGGACTATAAGACACTATAATGTGACTGATAATATAGTAAGAAAATAGAGTAACAAAATCTGAATTTTTGTGTACCTTATTTTATGGGACTTCAAGGCGCACCTAATTATAAGAAACACCCCAAATTTTACACAGAATTCAGATTTTGTATAGTTCTTTCTTTCTTTCCTGTAGAGCAACCACAGTCACTTCTGACTATTCTGTCGCTGTAGCTTTAGGGGAATCTGTGGAAATGCACACTGAGGTACTACTGAGAAGAAGGGGGAAAAAAAAAATTGACAGTAGAAGAAGAGGACAGAAAGCCTGGCCCAGCCAGCCAGGTTCCGCTAATCGGCCCCTAAAAAAGAGAGGTGGGGTGGGGTAAAGTTATTGTGATTTGGAGACCCAGGACACGAAGGTGCCCAAGGTCCCCGCCTCAACAGCCTGCTCCGGGAGGTTGTTCCATGCCTTGATGGTGCGTGGCAGGAAACTGGCCTGTCTGTATTGTGTGCGGCAGTAGATCTGGGCCAGCTGCTTGGTGTGGGCTCGACGCTGGCGTTGTGGTGCCGGGGTCAGTTTGTCTTTTAAAAAAGTTTCTTACTATATTATCAGTCACATTATAAGGTGCAGGGGTCTCGCTCTAAGAAAAAAGTATAGTCTTATACCATAGTCCATACAATTTGGGGGGTGCACCTTGTAGTCAGGTGCGCCTTAAAGTCTGTAAATATGGGGTAATCCTTTTAATCCAAACTTTAGAATGAAAATTCACAACCTTACATAAAGGAACTCTGAAAGTAGACACTTTTTTCTCTCTCTCTCTCTCTTTTGATGCTAGGAGCTAATAGAAGTCATCGTGGTTTACGGGCTTTGGCATGAACAAAAATTGTTTCAGTAGTTTGAATTTGAATGTCTCTGATTGGAAGGATAAGACTGCTGCTATATTCAATATTGTGTTGGAAGCCTTAACTTCATCAAGAAGTCAGGTTTTGTTGAACAAAATGTGTGTAATGTAATGACTGGCCCCTATTTCGCATAACTAATCACATTTCTTTATTTGAGACTTATTTAATTTTCTACTCTGTGTCTTCACACTAAAAAGTCATTTATACCTCCTTTTTGCACTTTTTTAAATACACACATTTGGAAAAAAAATAATGCACAATTTCTTTTATCACGTGACAATTTCTTTTTTGCAATCTTTCTCAATTACACATTTTCTTTGGGAAGGTTTTTATTTTTTATTTGGTTCAGTGCAATACAATTTGCCATCATTTCCGGTATTCCCCTTTTGTACATAATATATCCAGGATTTTTTTTACACTTAATATTATTTGTCTTACAAAATAATGTTGACATGTGATGTGTTCCTGATACATTTTGGGCTGCGTGCAATTTGGAGAGAATGTATTTTTGTTTTGAAGTTAAAAGTTCATCGATCAATCAAAATTGTTTTTAAGTCTCATTGCAATCTGTTACCAAGTGAACGTTGGGAGTTATGTCCGGATAGTATTCTTGGCTAAGGCAGGGCTGCCTACCATATCCCCCCCCCCAATCCCCAAGGGGGTGTTTGTCCCTGGAAACAGTTAAAAACGGCGCCCTGTCCATGGAATCCACTTTTCTGTCTGGCGTCCCTGGAAACCGAGTTGAATCAAAAATTTGTAGAGCAATCGCTTGTCTTGTTAGCTGACCTTACCGTTGAGCACAGGAGCAGCCAACAGAGTTAAAATGTTCCTAACAGACGTGTTACACCTGGGTTACTGAACACCAAAGGATCTTGACTATTGAAGCATAATGACACCAAAAAGCATCAAGAAGACTATAACAAAAAATCCGGAGTTGCAAAAATGTTGCTAGACCACGAAATGATGAACTCATTGGAGTCGCTGTCAGATAGTGCAGTCATCTGCCGTCATGACCAGAACAGACACAGTGACGGCTGATGTCTGCAGTCATGACTCCAATCAGTTAAAAAAGTTGATATTCGTTTTGACCTGATGCATGACATTGCAATGTTTGTCCCTGGAAGTAAGTCTGTCCCTGGTTTTTAAGTAGTTTGTCCCTGGAAACTGCAACAGAGGGTAGGTAGCCCTGCTGAGGTGTAGTTTAGACCCCTGGAAACCCCCCCCCCACACACACACACACACACACACACACATGTTTACGTGTGCGTATATACGCGGGAAATCCATCCCACGGTAGCTTTTCTCAGCTCCTTTCAGTTCATGCCTTTTGTTAACACTCGTCACCAGCATAAACCAATTTAAAGTGTTTTATCCATTAGGCTTACATTGTTTTATGGTGGCATACCGCTTGTAAGGTCTTTTCCTATCCCTAACCAAAATCAATGATAAGAATATTTGCCGCTGTTAAAAGAAATAACCTGAAACAAATAGCTCTCTGTGGAAAACTGAAAGGAGCTAGAATGAGGGGAATTAGTGTACTGTGATCCGTATGTCCCATCCATAATCCGCCAAAAACAAATTCTGGAAGTAAGAAGTTATATGAAAGTGTGTGCACATATACGCGGAAAGCCATCGGCAAGTCTTGTCCTCGTATATCTTACTTCCCGTATTTCTATGCGGATGGGTTTCCATGTATATCATGTGATACGACCATAGCCGCAAAATCATGCTCTTTCAGTTTCATTACGATAATCCTCGGCTGAAACTGTATCCCTTCCATGAGAACGGTAGAATGTCGCTTCTCTGGGAACATTTTGAATGCGAAAATTTGATGGGGGGGGTTTAAACTGCAATGTTGCTGTGCTCCTGTTCTCTAAGTGTTAAAGTCTACAGCATTGGGCAGCAAGCATTAATTTCTTTTGCTTTATAGCTGAAGCATGCCATTAAAGGAGAAAGAAAACCTGGCCAAAGTTAAAAACAAAGTCAGCTGCAAACAAAAAATACTCCTACATGGGTGAAGGTAGTTCAGGAATGCTCCTGAAATCAGAAGTAGAAAAGCTGATAGAAAGAGTTTTCAGGATTGGCCATCTTGTGATCCAGATCTCTTCTTCTTCTTCTTCTTCTTCTTCCAGTTAATCAGCCAACTTCATCAAGTTGAAGATATTTCCTGATAGATTGGGGGGGAAAAGATCCACGTTTTTTTAAAATCAAACATTTCTGCCATCATTGATGGCAGATTAAAACAAATTATAGACTTGCAATTCCAACAACACCCCACTCATCCTGTAAACACAGACACACATTGGAAATTATTTTTAATGCGGTCACCACTTCAGGATTGGGAAGATTCAGAGAACATTGAAACGTGTCATTTCAGGACTGGGAGAATGTTTTACTTTTACCCATGCTTCTACTAATAGTTGAAATGCACGTAGAAGAATAGACGAGGCTTGTCTCTCCTGTTGTAACTTTGGAGTTCTGTTTTCAATACGATATTAACTTGAAATTATGTGTAGTCATACTCACAGTTCAAAAGTGACCATAGACCGGCCATCTGACCATTAGAAATAAAGTACCAGAACATAAAATAAGGTGACTGTTAGTATTACAAGAACAAGTTGACAAGAAGATTGCACGGACAGAAGGGATAATGCAAGATCAGTGACATTCACATCAATGATCAAATCAAAGAAAAAAATAAAATTGCATTGAAATATTGTGTGAAAAGTATGTCATATGTGTGCTTGTGGCTCAGGTCTGGTACCTCCACATAGCAGAGGAGACGGTCACTATTTTGGAAAGCTGGGCTGGAACAGTTTTTGAATATACAATGTTCTGAAGAGACCTCTCTCTCAGTCATGAAGAATTAGATAAAGTCAGCATTGAACATGGTTCCCAAACAAGAGACCTTGCTCAGGCGACATCCACTCTCTCGGTCATGAATTAAATAAAGTCAGCATCGGAGATGGTCCCCAAAGGCTAACAGATCCCCTAGAGCTGCAGTACTATGCGTAAAACATAGCTTGAACTCATTGCAATCTTCCGATGACCTTGTGCTCATACTCGTAGTGTCATGCCATCACTCTTTGGTGTCTGTTCAAAAGGGCCGGGTCGTAGATTCTTAGAATCGGTTTATAATGCCCCCATTTCTTGTACACACATGTAGAAAAGAGTGTACCAGTAAGTGTATGACTTTAGATTGTTCTAAGCATTTGTATGCGCCTAACATAGCATTCATTTTACTATGATGGAATTGTTTCAGCAGATTTCACATGCCTTCCCCCTAACTCTCTTTCTCTCTCTTGCTTGCTCGCTATCTCCTTCTATCTGTTAAAAGTCGTCTTCTGCCCTCTCTTTCTTTCTCTCTCTCGCCCAGACAAAATGTTTAATGATCTGTAATGAATTGTGAATTAAGAATATCCTCCCATTAAGGCAGTGTAAAGGAAACAAGTATTTTGGCCAATATTATTCATTGTTTGATCTTGGTCAATGTGCGGATCCGACTTTAAGGGGAACAAAGAGTAACAGTTGCTGTATACTTTTTGTTGATTTTTTGTTTTGTTTTGAAGAGAAAGGTAGGAATAGAAAGTCGGGATGAATCCCTAAGGAATGGTCGACTTATGGCGATTATTTGCCCGCCAGGGGGCATAATGCTCGAGTGGGGCTTATCACGCTATATTCTTAGTTGGGGGTAGTGAGAGAGAGGGTTGGACTCCTCCCTATCTCTCTCTCTTTATCCCCAACTAAGAATATAGAGAGGATTAGCCCCACTCGAGTGTTATGCCACCTGGTGGGCAAAAGAGCCCACTAAGTCACTCATTAGAATGGAGGTTAATTGAAATAGAATTCAGGAATTGAAATAATAATGAAGGGGTTTTCAGTGGGTTTCATGTTAATGTTCTTTTTGTAAACAAACTACCTCTTTTTTTGCTTTAGATAGTCAAAGCAGTTACGATCACTATTTTCTCTACTTATTTCTCTTTTTTATCTCTTCACCTATTTACACCCAAAGGGTTTAAAGTAACATGCAGTAGCCATGCCTGTTTTTGGTCTGTTAAAAGGAAATGCTTTTGTATAATTAATCAATTGAAAGGAAGAATCAATGCAAGGTTAGTTTCAATTTGCTCCCATAACTGTGTTGAGTGACAATTTTATTTTTTCTCCCCGTCTTTAGTTGGCTGTCCAGAGAGAGATTGTTAGTGCAAAAATCTTCAGTCTGCAGCTTATATGGTTTGCATTCCCCATGTGTTGTGAGTGTATATCCCCCTTCTTTTGTTTTGTAACCCCCAACCCTTCTGTAACCCCCTCCTCCTCCTCCTCCTTTTCCCCTCCGTCACTTCGTTTCCTCTCTGGGGCTTGCCTGGCCTTGACTTTTGACGACTTAGGTTCTGTGACTTCTTTTTTTTTAATGTGAACAAAACAAAGGGGCCATTGCCCCTAAACATGGTTCTTTTGATTGTCACCACCTCTTCAAATTGTTGGATTTGTAAATAAAGTTTTTATCTCCTTGCAACAGGCCGAGTTTGATGGGTGTATGTATGAATGGAGAATGGGTGTGATACAATGAGGTAGGCATGAATTGAAATGGATTGATCATGGTATGCATTATAGGTATGCAAAGCTTTTATGTGTGAATTAATTTATTCCCATGCATACACGTAATGTTCTCGTCTCTAGCTGGTGCATTTCTACCTTAGTGTTCAAGTGCTTCGGCTGTTGGGTTGATCCCTGGAGTCTTTAAGCCAGGGTACGACAACACCAACAATTCCCATGCAAGACACTACAAGAAAGCATGCAAAGCTCAAGTGTGGGTTTTTCTTGCACATCAATCTCAACTGGCATCCATCCAAGAGACACTATCGGTGTATCCTAAAGTTCCTTGAATCTTTTTTTACTATGAAAAACCTGCTTGATTTTAAAAAAACAAAAAATAAAAATAAAAACTATGGTGATGCTTTTAGTTCAACCGAAAACAACGATATTGTCACTGATATTTGGCCAATCCCAAGTGATAATACAACTGTATCACTTTATTTATCTGGATTCGGCAACGTGTACCACGTTTCTGCATGTATGTGCACGCAACATGCATATATAGATTGCGCGCACCCACCCACAATGGATGATATCTAACTCACTCATGATTAGAACTGGTGACTGAAGTATAGTAATACCCTAACTTCAATGTCGTCTCTTACCGGAATTGTTCTTTAAAAACTGGGTGAATAACAAACATAGGTAGACGGTGCATTGTGAGTTTCTGAATGGGTCACACCAGTCTGAATCACAGTTTTCTCAAGCATGTCTATTTTTGCTCATAACTACCATAATTATTGTTTCTTATAATAACTTGCTTATTAAAATCTCTCTCTCTCTCTCTCGTCTCTCTCTCTCTCTCTCTCTCTCTCTCTCTCTCTCTCTCTCTCTCTCTCTCTCTCTCTCTCTCTCTCTCTCTCTCTGTGAAAGGAATTGTGAGAATGTTGATTTATGTTTAATATTGTTCTTTGGAAATGTTATATTTGATTGTTACATTATTTACTTTTGAGCCATTTGAGTTTGTTTTGTAATTTATTTATTTATTCACTTCTTATTTCATTATTTTCTCGGACCTGATGAAAAGAAGCAGTTATGTATGCTTACTCAGTTTATGCTCAGTAAAGATTTCGACTCTCTCTCTCTCTCTCTCTCTCTCTCTCTCTCTCTCTCTCTCTCTCTCTCTCTCTCTCTCTCTCTCTCTCTCTCTCTCTCTCTCTCTCTCTCTCTCTCTCTCTCTCTCTCTCTCTCTCTCTCTCTCTCTCTCTCTCTCTCTCTCTCTCTCTCTCTCTCTCTCTCTCTCTTCTCTCTCTCTCTCTCTCTCTCTCTCTCTCTCTCTCTCTCTCTCTCTCTCTCTCTCTCTCTCTCTCTCTCTCTCTCTCTCTCTCTCTCTCTCTCTCTCTCTCTCTCTCTCTCTCTCTCTCTCTCTCTCTCTCTCTCTCTCTCTCTCTCTCTCTCTCTCTCTCTCTCTCTCTCTCTCTCTCTCTCTCTCTCTCTCTTATTTGTTGAATATTAAAGTATTAACTTAAACTGCAACATTTGGCAGTTAATCTACAATGCAGTTCGAATGCAGGAATCAGATAGAAGCTTCAAAGTTCAAGGGATATAACTTTGTTGTGTACATACCACCATTTCCCTTGCAAATGAAGACAACTGCTTTATTCAATCAGTAAATTACACACAGCATGACTTATTCTTATTCTTCCGATTGGGGATGGTTATCCTGCCCCACGCCCAAAGTCTTCGTTTAGACTGCTATTGGCGCACAGGATGCATGCTTTGTGAGTTCGTGTCATCCATTCCACCGGCACACACGGCCTACTCGTACCGAATAGTGTGGAATGGGCTTTAATGTGCGCGCAAGATTTTGTGCGTGCGTTTGCACACGGGACCTCGGCTTTAGGTCTCATCCAAAGGACCAGGAAATAGGAGTAAAGTATCTTTCCCAAGGATACAACACCGTGACCAGCTGGGTTCGAACCAGCGCACTCGCAAACCCGTTGGATTAAGAGCGGCGACTCTAACCAACTGGCCTCCCAGGAGGCGGGAGGCGGATGAACCATCCAAATTGATTATTTGAATAAGTCTAGTTTGTATATTTTACACACACGTGCGAGCGCACGCACGCACACGCACACGCACACACGCACACACACATACACACACACACACACACTTTATTCGTTGCGTAAATAAAGCGAACAAAATGATAGGGTTAATTAAAAGAACATTTATTGATATTGATTATGACATATTTACCAAACTATATAAAGCACTAGTAAGGCCACATTTAGAGTATGGCAACAATATAATGGTATCCTAAATATAAATATCAATCAGTAGCTGTTGAAAAAGTTCAACGAAGGGCTTCAAAGCTTGTTAAGAAATTCAGAAATATGAATTATGAAAACAGACTTCTTTATTTTAATCTCTATTCCCTTAAAGGCAGAAGAGTCAGGGGAGACCTGATTGAAGCATATAAAATATGTAATGGTCATGTTGATTTGTCATGGGATGATTTCTTTACATCTGTACAATATGATATAACAAGGAATTCATATGGTAAGGTTATAACACTAACATTAGAAAATATTGTTTCACTAACAGAATTGCTAACCTATGGAATGATTTACCAGTGGACCTAAAATGTGCACCCAATACTAATACATTCAAAAATCGTCTAGATAATCATCCAAATTTTATACATATATTTAGAAGCATTGATTAAAATTGCATGATAGGAAAATTCAACCGTATTACACCTTGATTAAAGATATATATAAGTTCGATGATTCGACTGGACTGCCAAAAAGCTTGACGGCTTATTTAGTCCCTACCACTACTACTACTACTACTACACATACACACACACGCGCGCGCGCGCGCACGCACACACGCACGCACGCACGCACCCACCCCCCCCCCCACACACACACACACACACGCACGCACACACACACACACACACACACGCACACACACACACACACACACACACACACACACACACACACACACACACACACACACACACACACACACACACACACACACACACACACACACACACGCGCACGCACGCACACACACACACACACACACACACGCAGCGCACGCACGCGCGCACACACACACACACACACACACACACACACACACACACAGATGACTTAAAATAACAGATTCTAAATAGCAATGAGTACAGTGGAACCTCCCTTATAAGACCTGCAAAAATCATCCCAAATGAGGTCTTATAAGGGAGGGGTCTTATAAGAGAGGTAATTTTAATACTTACAAAGAAGGGCAATGTCTCAGAGAAGTAGGTCTTATGTGGGAGGGAGTCTTATAAGGGAGGTTCCACGTACTGTAATACAATTCAAATGAAGGATTGCGATTGAAACCGACACAACAGTTTAAAGAGCAGCCTCAATTTGAATATGGGGAAATTTGTTTGTGGGTCACAGCCACCCAGAAAAAACGAAGGGACTTAATCGTAGTGCGTCACTGGGTCTTTGAGGGCCAACAGTTCTTTTTGCTCTGTAGGCGTGTGGAAGTGGTGTTTAATTTGGTTGAAATGGCAGCTAATATAGGCACGGAAATGAGCACAGACTATGACCAGATGTGTGGTTTTGCACGTGCATCTCCATTTCCTTTTGTTGACCTCGCATGGCCTGTTTACCGAGCAATAAAATATAGGGATGTTTCGCCAAATCGTGGACTTCAGGTCAGGGTCAGGTCAGGTCAGGTAGGACGACTAGCACTCGCGGCCTCTCAAGCGTCCTTTCTCTTGATTGTTTTTTTTTTTTTTTTTTCTTTAAATTCAGTTGGCACAGCTGTGACTGTTTTAGTAGACTATCAGTCTTTTCACCGCGAAATGCATTCACCATATATTGGGTGCATGCAGTAATAAAATAAAATAAAAAGACCCAGTACGTATTCAAAATTAAAATACATAAACAATGTTACAGTCAGGCATCAGAATTGTCAGAGGATTAAGAATTTCTGACAGAGGATTGTCAGAGGTTTTGCCTTTTTATTGAGTGTTATCCTTTGTGTTAAATAGCATTTTAAAGTGATTTATCACTAGGGGAAGACGGGGTAAAAAGCGCATGGGCGGGTAAGAAGCCCACCCCAATTATCTCATGAAATGAAGCAACATTCAGTCTCATTTTGCCCATGAGACGAGCGTTAATGTCTAGCATTCGTCTCATGGGCAAATTTGACTGAAATTTTCTTTATTTCATGAGATAATTGGGGTGAGCTTCTTACCCGCCCATGCGCTTTTTACCCCGTCTTCCCCTATAATTCTTTTTGGTGGTGTTCAGAACTCATTTCAGTGTTGTCCCTCTTCAGTCTGGGGCCTTGCTGGCCCTTTTACCGCAGTTTTCAGAGGATTGGACTTCAAACTATTCTGATGCATGTGCACTCACTAACTGTCCCCAACAAACAGTATGTTGAATGCATTTCAAAAGTCCATGATTTGGCAAGCACTTAAGCCTATATTGCTCGGTAAACAAGCCTTGCGATCCCAACAGAAGAAAATGGATATGTGCAAAACCACACATCAGGTCATAATCTTCTTCTTCGTCTGCTTTCCCAGGCCATATGGCCATAATGGGTAAGGTACGTATGTGTCTGGTTTTCAGTTTTCACTGGTCTCCCCAATGCGTACAGCCGACACATTCCGATTTCGGAGGAGCTCAAAGGAAATATTTTTTTTAAAGGCAGGAGAGTCAGATAAGTCAGAAAGATAGTAGATGAGAGAAAGCAAAGGGAAAAGGCAGAGTCAAAGAGAGGGGCAGATTAGAGGAAGTTACAAGCACAGAACTTCAAGAAGGTGGGGGGACTATTTTTTACGAAATAAAACCCGGTATCCTCACGGGGGGAGACTGGGGGGGGGGGGGGGGGGGGGGCGTCGTCCAGCTCCCCGTATGGAGGCACGAGGCATCAACCCACTGCCCCGTAGTCATAACAATCTGTGCTCATTTTCTTGCCTAAATTAGCTGCCATTCCCACGAAATTATATACCATTTTGATATGCCTCGAAGAGAACTGTTGGTCCATAACTTTGTTTGAACAGTATATGGCTAACTATCGCTAATACTATATCATGTGACGAGCTTGAAAAACCACACCCTGTAGGCCTATACATTGTTCCAATATCCGTTAGTTTACCCTTTCATTTGTGTGTGTGTGTGCGCGCGCGGCGCGCGCGTGCGTGCGTGCGTGTGTGAATATTAAGGTATGAAACTTGCAAAATTATTCCCAAAACACCAAAACACACACTCGCAAGCAAGCGCCTGCATGAGTTATCCAACAATATTTTCACCATAAAAGAATCGCACCTAGAACGTAGCTGGCCGACAAAACCTGCATTTTGAGCTACTAAGGTATTAGGTACTTTTTAGTCACAGAGGCGTCTCTGTGAAATTCGGGTTGCTACCACCTGGAGAGCTCGTCGCAGCCAGAGGCGCGCCACCCATTTGTTTTTGTGTTTTTTGGCATGCGATTTTGGTGCGACTGATGAGCAAGGAAAGGGGGGGGGGAGGTAAATTTTGACCAAATGACAACTTTTTCGTTGCCACTGGGTTTAGCGTATGCTAAGTGCATGGGCACACGGGACCTCGGTTTATCGTCTCATCCGAAAGAGTCCACGTTCAGACCCGCGTAAGGCCTAGTGCAAAGTGATAGGAAAAATCCCCTGTATCCAGGTTCGAACTCGGGTTTACTTGACACAAGGCGAACGCGCTACCACTGTGCCACTCTACTAAGCCAATGAACAACAGAAACGAAGAGACAAGTAAATGTAAAATAAGTCCATGTTAAATTTCTTGTGATTAAATGATATTCCAAATTATTCCATAAAATTTCGTCACGATCTGTTCATTGCTTTTCGGGTAACTTTTGTACTCAGGCAAACTGACAAAAACGAAACTTCTCAACGGGGGTAGCTTAATTAAATTTGTTCCAAACGACCAGCAAATAATCAGTCCATTGCCACGCCTGCGTGCCGTTACATATTTTCTTAATTGCCAATCGTCTGCATCAAATCAGTAAATGTAATCGATGCATCTGGTCATAAAATGTTAAAACAAAATCATTTTTAGTTTATCGACGCAAACAAACATTTTGATAAGAAGAACTTCCACCAATTTCCCCCACAAAGTTAATTTTGAATTCAAGTTCATAGTCAGTGCCAAATTTGTGAGGGCCAATGTTGGTTTTTTTGTTTAGTTTTTCCTTATCTACAGCTCAAATCTTCACTTTTAGTTCGTGTGGGGAAAACACGTGAATTTTCTTAGTTAAAAGCAGCAGTTCAACGTCTACTTCTAAAGCTTTGCAAAAGCACAAGCCTTCACAGATGGAAGCAGCCGTGCCACCATTCAAACTCAGCATCAAGAAAAGGATGGACGTCATCAAGTTGGCCACAGCCGAAGTTGGTTCCAAGGCTTTTCGATGTCCAGAGCACTGTCGGCTAACTCTGGGACTGTTTCCTGCAAACGGAATCAACAGTCAGCATTCCCAGATCAGGTCAACTTTGGTTACAAAACAGGGCCGTTTCACATATGGCTCGGACATCAGATCTCTGGAACTATTTCCTGCCAGCGTCTGTAGTCAAGTGTCCAGTCGTTCCTTAGAGCCCATCTCATCTCGGACCAGACTGTCCGGAATTGGCTGCTCGAGGGCTGGAGGAAACATCCCGAGGATGCGTGATGAGCGTCAGACAGGCATCTCCTCGTAGCAGTGGGGGTGTTGTGGTGTATGGTGCCATCTCCACCACAGGAAGGAATATGTTCGTGCGAATACAAAGCCACTTGACGGTCAGGGGCCAAGACACTCTGCATTCCGCACGTATTGCCTCATGGCGCATGACCACTCCGGGGGTTCTTTCTTCACCGCCAGCATAATAACCATTCTACAATCCCCTGCGTTTGCTTTCTGAAAAAAATCTATCATGACAGATTTTTTTGGGAAAACAATCGACAAGGAACTGTATCATAAATGTCCTTCCCCAAAACCTAAACCCCATATTTGTTCTTTAGAACCTGAATAAACTTGCGAGGGCAAGGGTGAATGGTCCTGTGACTCTTCGTGAACTGTTAGGAAATGGTTGCTATTTTACATCAGACTTTTGCGAGGGGTGTCTGCCAGAACGGTCTATCTCAAAAGGAATAAAGAACACAGATAGACAGTTCTGGCATTCACCCCTCGACTGAGGATCAGCCGACCGATCAGTTCTGTATCCTGCAGATGCTGGGGTACTATTGAAGGAAAGGAAGGTCGTTCCTTCGTGAGTAAAAGAAGGTTGACGCAGGGAAGAGGTGGTAAGAAGGAGTGTTTTGTTCTGAATAGCAAAAAGCACATCATTTAAAAGACGTGCTAAGAGTGTTATGTTAATGTCCTGATATCATCTTGTTTGCCTTCAGAAAATTGCTAAGTGTATTTTAAACAGTATACATGTTGGGTATATACATTTTGTGATACCCTTAATTCTGTTACGTTAAAGCCTTAATTTAGAGAGGAAATGGTGCTATGCATGGCTATTGAGCTCTATAAGCATTTTATAGACTTAGACGTTCTTAATAAAGACCTTAGCAAAAATACCCTTTAAGTTCATTTGCACGACCAGAGTTGTTTTCTCCCTTTATTGATGACCGACTCTTTCTTGAAAGAACACCGACTGTGAAAGCATGTGTATGCTTACTTCATTGCTTTTGAAATGGACTATACTTTTTCACGTCTGAGATAACATAATTATTTACTTATACGCCAATGGTAAATTCTTAATCAAGACTTAGGCTTTATATCAATGAATAAGCCTCCAGCCAAGACTCATGTTTTTATTAAAAATATCAAATACGAAAGATCTCTGTCACTTTTATAGACGTTGTCACATTGTTATAAATCCTTGCCACCACTTGTAATTATGTCAGTGATTAACCCCCTTTGGTCGGGTCTTTAAGAAGCATCAAAGACAAAGGCATAGATGACTGTATCAAGTCATGATAGTCCGGCCAAGCCGCACGCATCTTCACCCCTTCGACACGGTCAATCCGGCGCCTGAATGCTGCTGGCTTCAGGGTCACGTATCCGAACGGTGACGCTGGGCCGACCAGCGACGTTGGCTTGGTACCTGGCCACGCCCGGCCCCCCTGCCTCCCCCACCCGCGTGGAACGGAAGCAGACGGAGTGCTGGTTCAGGAAGCGGCGGACGCGGACGCGCAGGGATTTGCGCAGGAACCCGTAAAGGAAGGGGTTGAGCAGGGCGGCCAGGTGCGACATCCGCCAGCACCAGTACTGCACCGTGAAGGACGGCGTCTGGCCGACCAGCCCCAGGATGACGCACACCTGAAACAAACACGTGGGATGGTTCCATGAAAAAGAAAGAAAAGAAACAAAAGAGAAAAGGAACAGGCGATGTTGGAGCAGAAACAAGGCTTCAAGGCTTCAAAGTTTTTTATTTAAAAAAAAGCCCCTTGAGGGTAGGCTACATGGACAAAAAAAAAACAAAAAAAAAACACTCGCCAGTGTGGCGCATCCCCCCCAAAAAAGATGACAAAATAGGCCTACTGTTTCTTGTAGACTACTGAGGCCAAGAATAGAACTTTAAAACAAAACTCCCGCTGAGACCAAGGTCAATATTCTCCGGGAGAAAATGGACCCGGTGTCATGATAAATACGTACTCCCGTGAAATAAATACCCTTGAACATGCGCATTATAACCGTTACTATTTCATGTGAGAAAATGAATAAGTAAACTATTGTTTAAAATATTGCGATTTAAGTGTTCAATCTAATCGGGAAGAACCAAGAAATAGAGCAGGAGAATGTAAGTCTACATCTTTGCCGAGAAATCGATGCACAAACCCATGCCACTTGGTTTTGTACTTTTTAAAATGGCGGACGATACAAACGAACACCCAAGCAGACAACAACAAAAAATATATATAAAAATATCACTGACTTCTTGATATTTAGTGATGAATCTTCTGCTCTTCCTGCATGCCACAAGACGCCTCTGAATATATTCAGGGGCGAATCTTTCCCAAATAAAACAACAAACAATTCGAATGAGGAAAGATTATTTATTTCACGGGTGAGGTATTTTATGCAACACCGGATCAGAGTTCGGTTCAGTTGCTGTTTAGCTATCTTTTTTATAGTTTATAGCCTTTTTATGTATTTTAGCTTACTAGTATGTATTTGTTATCCTTTTTTACTGGGTTTTTAACCTGGATCCGATAAATGAGAGTAGCGTGGCTCCACGTTTCCAGCACTGTGTGGACTTATGTGCTATAGGGTATAATGATGGAAGTGTCATGTTATGAATTGTACTACATTTTTTGTTTTCAGGTTTTGTACGTTGTTAAGATTCTTGGATTTGTGTTTTGCTATACGTGGTGGATTTTTATGTGGTGACAGTCCTGAGATAACCATAGCTGTTGACGGGACTATAACAGACCATGGACACTACACATTGAAATATAGAATCCGTGAACAGACTAACTAACTAACGTTCTCTCAGTTTCACGAAACTTACCCCAACCTCATAGCTTAATCCTCTCATTTCCCCGGCTAGGACAGAATGTTGCTTCTTGGTGAAAATGTTCCATGAGAAACGTTGATGGGGGTAGCTAAACTGCAACTAGATTTCTAGGTGCTTTTTTTCTCTCATAGAAATGTGTACTATAAAACTGAAAAAACCTGACCCGGCTGGGTAGCTTTGAAACAAACAAACAACAACATAAAACAATTTTAATAACATTTCTATGGCTCAGGCCTTTACCTAGATCGTACCTGGTTAAAACACACGCGCACGCACGCACGCGCGCGCGCGCGTGCGCGCACACACTCACACACACACACACACACACACACTCACACGCACGCACGCACGCACGCACGCACGCGCACACGCGCACACGCACACACGCACGCACACACACACACACACGCACACACACACACACACTCAGTGTGTGTGTGTGTGTGTGTGTATGTGTGTGTGTGTGTGTGTGTGTGTGTGTGTGTGTGTGTGTGTGTGTGTGTGTGTGTGTGTGTGTGTGTGTGTGTGTGTGTGTGTGTGTGTGTGTGTGAGTGTGTGTGTGTGTGTGTGAGCGTGTGTGTGTGTGTGTGTGTGTGTGTGTTTCCTCCCCCGGATTTCTCTCCCTCTCCACACCCACCCCTCTCTCTCCCTCCCTACCCCCTTCTCTCTCTTCTGTTTGGTTTGTTGTTGTTGTTTTTTCTTTCATTATACTGACCATAATGTTTTCTATGTTTTGTCTTCCTGTAAATAAGTTATTTGTTCATCGATTTTTGATTGATGTGTTGTTGTTGTTTTATGAGGGCAGGATGAAAAAAAGCTTTAACCCTCAATAAAGATTTTGACTTGACTTGACTTGACACCATTTCGACAGACAGGGCAGTCAAAATACTGTCAGTGACTGAACTAGCCGGCATACAACACGTAAAAAAATGTCAAGTCTGCTCACATAAATGTACCTAATACGTCAGCCGACTCAGCCTCGTATGTCGATAGCAGTAGACACTGCAGACACTATTGATCTGACACGAAATGTGACAGGCAATGGGCAAGGAGCATGAGCAAAGGTATTGAGACCCTTTGATCTGTTTTGTTCATCTTTCTTGCTGACATTTCACACACACACACACACACACACACACACACACACACACACACATGCACGCACGCGCAGAGAGAGAGACAGAGAGAGAGAGAGAGAGAGAGAGAGAGAGAGAGAGAGAGAGAGAGAGAGAGAGAGAGAGAGAGAGAGAGAGTCAGCATCATCATCATATAGTAATCATATAGTAATAAAGCCAACTGTCCGTGTGTGTGTCTGTGTGTGTGTGTGTGTGTGTGTGTGTGTGTGTGTGTGTGTGTGTGTGTGTGTGTGTGTGTGTGTGTGTGTGTGTGTGTGTCTGAAACACGAAACGGGCCTTATAACTCCGCCGTTTTTCGACTGAATCGCTTCAAATTTGCTGTGAGCCCTAACGGGCCGAAGGCAACGGCAACCGAGGCGGCCGTGTCATTTGCGCGGTTCGGCAAATGCGCGAAACGCGCATCCGCCAGCCTCTCGGCGCTCGTATCTCGGGTGTTTCTGGACCGATTGCCTTCGAATTTGGCAGGAAGATCACCGGGGACGGTGACTATCCGTGTACCAAACCGGAAGCGAATCGGTTCAGAAACGCGCGCGCTATACGACTCCGCCGTTTCTTAACCGAATCGCTTCAAATTTGCTGTACTCAGCGTTACCAGTACTTGGCGTTACCGTTACTAGGCGTTACTGGGACACGGCGTTGCGCTAGTTGGCATAATTCGACAAGTATCTGGTCATGTCTAGCTACAAGGGGGTCTCGATAAGTTTTTAGACTCTGAGAAGTGGGAAAGTGTACACTCCTGGATAGTCCACCTTTTCGAGGCCACCTTCTTTGGCAGACACACATTTGTTCATCCTTTCAAAGCAAACGGTTATGGCCCCAGACCAGGGGGCCGTTTCACAAGGGCTAACGTTACGTAGCGTGAGAGCAAATCGGCAAAAACAGTCTAAGAAACACCCTTCGTTTGCCGATAGTTCGCGTGGCGTTTTCTTCTTGCCAAACACCGAGCAAGCGGCGAACTATCCGGAACTAGTAGGGGGTGAATACTTTTCTTGTTGTTCATTGGTCCATTAAAGTTTGTTTAAGAAAATTATTTTTTTACCAATCAGACAAGAGCTTGTAATATACTTCCGCAAACGTTTTCGAAAGTGTTTCTTAGGCCCCGTTTGGCGTAAGCGTTATTCACGCGGCGACCGTTCTCTAGAGAAACTACACCCTGCTCGACTGGGGTGTGCCCAAAGTAGAGCCTTTGGCGAACCCTGGAGCATTTTCATCATCCTAGAATTGCGTCGCCTTCAACTGGTGCTTTCTGTTAGATTATAGAGAAATGTCGCAAGTGGCCAGGTCAGAGAAATAAGTGAGCGGGCGACCAACTGGATTATGTTTTCTTAGAGACTATAAAAAAATAAATAGGTGTAGCAGTATGGTCACTTGCGTTGTCCTGGTAAAATAGGAGACCGCAGGTACCAGTGTATGGACAGAATATCCAAAGCGCCTTTGGGTAAACGGATGCTTACGTTTCAATCTACACGATGGATCTTTTCTCTAAAAGAAGAATTCTGGTCATATAACTAGCTTTTGAGAAAAACACGGCGAATATTTGTTTGGTAGGGGTTTCCAGTAATCCGTTTGCCGTGCAGCGGAATTTTACTAACAGGGTCTCATATTCGAATATATCCTAACCGATGTTTGTTGCTTGGCTTCTGGATCAAGCTCATATATAAATATTTTGTTATTAGTCGTGATGTCCCAAATGCCGGATGGTGCCCCTCCATCAATATTGTTATAGTATTTGGGTGCATCATTCAACCCTACCCCTCCTCTGATCTTCAGTAACGCTGATGGGACACCTAGCGGTCATAACGGTTCCACAGACCCAGGTTTTCATGTAAAAGATTTTGTCAAGGTTTCCCGATGAAATGCCTATTATGTTCTTTATCTCGCCAGCATTAAATCAAAATTCATCTTCAGCAAAAAATCTTTACACCGCCAACGATTTTGACAGTTACAACGGTCCCTTAATTGTATTTTTTCGTTTTTGCCTTTCTTACCATACATAAAGCTGTATTTTATTAACCTTTTTAGCTAATAACCTTTTTGGAATACTAACCCTATCCCTAACCCTAGCCCTAAGCCTAACCCTATAAGACGGAAAAACGCAACGAACCACAACTGTGACAAATCGCGGTGTACTGCAGTATACTCTCTCTCTCTCTCTCTCTCTCTCTCTCTCTCTCTCTCTCTCTCTCTCTCTCTCTCTCTCTCTCTCTCTCTCTCTCTCTCTCTCTCTCTCTCTCTCTCTCTCTCTCTCTCTCTCTCTCTCTCTCTCTCTCTCTCTCTCTCTCTCACATACACACACACACTCGCACACACACATGCGTGCACACGCAAAAACAAACAGGCACGCATGCCTGCATGCACGCACGCGCACGCACGCGCGCACACACACACACACACACACACACACACACACACACACACACGCACACACGCACACACACACACACACACACAAACATTAACATGCCAGTATTAACACACACACATAGGGGAAGACGGGGTAAAAAGCGCATGGGCGGGTAAGAAGCCCACCCCAATTATCTCATGAAATGAAGCAAATTTCAGTCTCATTTTGCCCATGAGACGAGCGTTAATGTCTAGCATTCGTCTCATGGGCAAATTTGACTGACATTTTCTTTATTTCATGAGATAATTGGGGTGGGCTTCTTACCCACTCACGCGCTTTTTACCCCGTCTTCCCCTACACGCACACACACACACTCTCTCTCTCTCTCTCTCTCTCTCTCTCTCTCTCTCTCTCTCTCGCATGCCCACACACACTCACTCGCGCGCGCGCGCACACAAACACACACTCAGCACAACACGCACACACACACAGTCGTTCTCACCAAAACGGGCGAGGAGGACAGGAGAAAGACGAAGTTGACGGCCATCATGAAGCGGGCGAACTCCCTGCCTGCCCCGTGCACCAGACTCAGCTTCTTCATGTAATCAGGATTGTTGTCTTTCATGCGCATCACCGCCACGCACTCCTTCATCCTGCGGATCTCGTACATGACGCTGAAGTTGCACAGCAGCAGCACCAAGGTCCACACCAGGTTCTGGACCACATTGAAGATGTCGTGCGCCTCGGAGCTATGGTCCATGTAGCCGGCAAACACCAGCGGGTGGTCCTTCAGCTCACCCACGTGCACCGCAAGGTGCACGCTGGCGATGATGCAAGACGCGACGAACAGAGCGAGCAGAACGAAGGAGCACTTGAAGGACGAGCACTTGGCCGTGTAGAAGAAGGGTGCCCGCAAGGCGAGGAAGCGTTCCACACCCATGACCACCACGGTGCATTCAGCCTGCGTCCAGAAGGCCACGAGCAGGAACAGGCATATGCTGTACTCCGTCGAAGAGGTGACGGAGGAGAAGGCAGATAGGGGTGAGATCGCAGGACTGCTCGTTATATCATGCGATGGTTCCGTTGTGGAGAGTGTCACTTCTTCTGATCGGTTACCGAAACGGTCGTGCTCAAAGAGCGCCCAGAGCGGCATGAATCCGAAGAGGGTGGCGATGAGGTCGGTAGAGGCTAATGCCACCACCAGAAGTTTAGGGGGGATGAGCCGCCTGGAGCGAGAGAACACGTAGGCCTCGTACACCAGCAGCACCATGTTGCTGAAGGAGGTGAAGAACACGGAGATGGGGGCCAGGACCCGCTCCAGGTTCCTTATGTCCTCCACTTCCTTCACTTCCTCCCACGTGTGGTCCTGGTCGTAACTGGCTGCCATCTTGTCCTTTTAAAGAACCTAAGCCCGACCAACCTAGTTTTAATGATTTATGGACGATTACTATAGGCCTATTGGAAAAGGTCTGTTGAAACACATTTTCTAACATCTAGTTTAATATATTTAAAAAAACAATAGTGTTGTTCTGCCATCAAAACGTATTGCAGTTTGCTGGTCAAACCTGTTTAAGTTTCCTGTCCGATGCAGCCAGGTTCCATATTCAAAATCCATTTAACTCACTGAATGAAAATGGTGCTTTACGTCCTCTCGGTCTGCAACAGACACATATGGGACATTTGTAAATACAAAGATGGTGGGAACAATACTGGAGGCAATACCCGGAGGCAGTCAACTACAGTAAAGTCCCGATTTTTTAACAATACAGATAGGTGTAGCGGTAACCACGCCTCGGTTAAACCTCATCGGCTAGGGCACCGCTACAAGTATTATATCTTTTAATTTTTAATCCAGCTGAATCCGAAGCTTTGTCCAGTTACGGTCCGTGTACCGTCCCATGTCCAGTCAAACGCTGTCGTATAGCCCATCCCCAGTTATGTCCTTAAGGGGTCTCTCTTCTGAGATGATGTCCAAGAGGTCAGATACAGGGCTCCAATCCCTGAATCACATAAAATAAGATAATATAAATGAAATAAAGATAGAAAGTACTGACACATCACAAATCTCTAAGAAGTACAGCTCAGTTTCAGGTTTTTTTAAAGCTAGCCAACCAGATCGGACCTTTATAAATGGTGACTATGCATTAACAAAAATGTTTCTAACAAATGTACCATATGTGCCTTCCCAGGTCGAGAGGACGTAAAATTCCAAAATTACTACTTACTACTAACAAAAATGTTTATTTGAGTGAAAATGCAGGTCAGAGTAAAGAACTACCAAAAAAGAAACAAAACTAACATGTTCTTATATCTTCAGTAATCATGTTAAGACAGAGAGAATATCAGACAAAGACAAAAACATAGGGGAAGACGGGGTAAAAAGCCCATGGGCGGGTAAGAAGCCCATGCCAATTTTCTCATGAAATAAAGAAAATTTCAGTCAACTTTGACCATGAGACGAATGCTAAACATTAAATTAACACTCGTCTCACGGGCAAAATGTGAATGAAATTTGCTTCATTTCATGAGATAATTGGCGTGGGCTTCTTACCCACCCATGGGCTTTTTATCCCGTCTTCTCCTAAGCTTGACTAACACACTGAAATTAAACGAATGTTTAAATATTGATTGTCTTTGGAAGAAAAAAAAAGAATGGGACACACTTGACATGTATGTCTGACACATAATAAGCTTTTCAATGCATGCTCCTACTGTCAATAGTGTGTATGACTAGTAGGATTTCATCAGATTTATTTAGACAGTAACATTTCACGTCAATCATGCCTCACAAATGTCAAAATCGGATCGTAGTGAATCGAATCGTATGCAGTGTGGGAGAGAGAGAGAGAGAGAGAGAGAGAGAGAGAGAGAGAGAGAGAGAGAGAGAGAGAGAGAGAGAGAGAGAGAGAGAGAGAGAGAGAGAGAGAGAGGAGAGAGAGAGAGAGAGAGAGAGAGAGAGAGAGGGGGGGGGGGAGAGAGAGAGAGAGAGGGGGGGAGAGAGAGAGGGAGAGAGAGAGAGGCACAGGCACAGACAGATACACAGACAGACAGACGGACAGACGGACGGACAGATAGAGACAGACAGAGAATCGGACAGAGACAGAAAGACAGACACAGAAAGGGATTTGTAGACACTCATTCTTGTGCTAAGGTAGGCCTACTTTTTTTTCTTTTTTTAAGAATTTGCAAATTAATACAGAAAAAAACAGCTGGCTGATCACATGACAGGTAATGACGGGTCTGCTAGGCTAAAGAATTCTCTTATCTTTAATAATCATCATCATCATCATCATCATTATAGACAAGGGGCGCCATAATGAAAAGGTCAGATGAGGTGTGGCCCTTTTGCATCTTGCTGTGTTATTGTTTTGTTGGCTGTATGTTCAGACAGGAGACAGAGAGAAAGGGCGGGTGGGGGACATATAAGGCAGGCTATGTGTGACAGATATCGCTATAGGCTACAGGCACAGAGAGAGAGAGAGAGAGGGGGGGAGAGAGAGAGAGAGAGAGAGAGAGAGAGAGAGAGAGAGAGAGAGAGAGAGAGAGAGAGAGAGAGAGAGAGAGAGAGAGAGAGAGAGAGAGAGATAGGCAGACAGACAGACAGATTGACGAGAAGGTGGACAAACAGGCAGAGACAAAAAGAGAGAGAGAGAGAGAGAGAGAGAGAGAGAGAGAGAGAGAGAGAGAGAGAGAGAGAGAGAGAGAGAGAGAGAGAGAGAGAGAGAGAGAGAGAGAGAGAGAGAGAGAGAGAGAGGGGGGGGGGGGGGGGTAGACGCACGGGTTCTCTTTCCACACGTCTCTGGCTTTATTGTTGCTTGTTTTGTTATCGTTTTTGTTGTTGACGAATGGCGATGGTGTGCGCGTGCGCCCGTGCGTTTATATGCACACGGATGTACATTATATGTGCACCCGCGTTTGTTTGTGAGCGTGTCTGTATTTAATTCTGCGGACAACGTAGGTTACTCCTTTTGCTAAGGACAGACGACAGAAGCCTCGCTGTCCGTTTGTTTGCCTTCTGTCAGCACAACAGATCTGTACCACGTGCAGTGGACATCGGATATGGCTGATCAGTGAACAGCTGCAGCAAATCGCATTAACTCGTCTTGGCACTGCCCTGACCAATAGGCCCGCATCGTTTGATCCAGAATGCTCATGGAAATAAACGACAGCTATACCAGATCGTTTTCAAACAACATTCATTGTACAAAGGCAACTTAATATAATTATATAGTTAATACTAAGGTTTTATTCAAGAATAATCAATATAATGTTCTTCCATTTGTGAAGATGTAGTAGAAGGTCCACAACAAAACACGAAGTACAAAGTCACCTTCATGTGTCTGACAATTCCAGTTAATCCCCTAATGTTAATGTACGATTTCTAATAAATTATGGTTCCCTACCCTACCCACCCACCCCCCTCCCCTCCCCGTCCTCCAAAAATCGTTGAAATCCGTACGAAAAATGGTGTTTTACGTCCTCTCGGTCTGGAACAGACACATATGGGGCATTTGTAGATACAAAGATGGTGGGAACAATACTGGATGCAATGCCCGGAGGCAGTGCAACACCAGTAAAGTCCCGATTTTTTAACAATACAGATAGGCGTAGCAGTAACCACGCCCCGGTTAAATCTCATCGGCTATGGTACCGCCACGTAATATGCATATTATCTTGTTCAAAACGCTAGACCTATATGCAAACATCTGCTGTGTAGGAAAATAAAGTGATCAATAAACATAGAAATGTTAAGAGTACCTCCGCCAAACGATCATTTAAACTTCCTCCAAAACGTAGCAATAGAAGGGCCAGACTGAGGAGAGGGTGATGTCCTTTTCTCAGTTTTCTGTGATGTTCTGATTCCCCATAAATGCTGCTGCTACTGCTGCTGATGCTACTGCTACTACAACTACAACCTGTAGTGCTTGATGTGCTCAGTATACTTTTTTTCACCCACTATTTAAAAATATAAAAAACTGTACGAATAAAATGCATTTCAGTTTTCACTTAATTTGTAATGCTTCAGGACTCATTTCAAAAGCAAATTCGCTGTCTGTCTCTCTTTCTCTGTCTCTCTTAACCTTTTCACCACCAAAGTCGTATTTTTATTTTTAGCACAACAGTGATTTAACACTTAGGGTAAGACGGGGTAAAAAGCGCATGGGCGGGTAAGAAGCCCACCCCAATTATCTCATGAAATGAAGCAAATTTCAGTCTCATTTTGCCCATGAGACGAGCGTTAATGTCTAGCATTCGTCTCATGGGCAAATTTGACTGAAATTTTCTTTATTTCATGAGATAATTGGGGTGGGCTTCTTACCCGCCCATGCGCTTTTTACCCCGTCTTCCCCTATGTCACTAAAAGGCATCAAATTGGGGTATATTATCTAAAGACCCCATTGTCTTAGTTTTGGGAAGTAAGGGTAGACCTTATTTTATATATATCACAGAAGAATCCCCAATACTGCAGATGGTTTTTGTTCTCTACCCAGGTAAATTTAATGGATTTTTTGGCTGAAATATGGCTGGCGATGAAAGGGTTAAAGCAGGCAATATTCCTCCAATCCAGCCACTATCACTTTGCTGAAAGGATAACGGGTTTTAACTTACCTTTTCTTCGTTATTGACTTCACTAAACAGACACATACGAGCAGTAGGACTATTTTTTGCCTTTTCACCTTCTCGCGTCTCTTACATATCCAAGATCCAAGCGAAAGAATATTATCAATTCCTTCTCTACACACAGGATTCCAGTCTACACTTTTGTTCAATATCACACGCTTAAGGGCCAGCCACACGTCAGCTAAAATCGCACGACTGTACGATACGATACGATCACGTGATCTCGAAGCGCGAATCACATTTGTTCTTGGAGACCATGTGATCGAATCGTATCGTACAGTCGTGTGATTTTAGTGGACGTGTGGCTGGCCCTTTACAGACGCATAGGAGATAGATTTCCACCCGTCTGTGTGACAAGTCTTGTGGCAGACGACACAGTGTTCTCCCAGAAAGCGACGTTGTCACGTGCAGTTTGCATCACGCGCCACTAGCCCCCCCCCCCCCCCCCCCCCCCCCCCCCCCCCCCCCCCCCCCCCCCCCCCCCCCCCCCCCCCCCCCCCCCCCCCCCCCCCCCCCCCCCGTACAGGGTACCGGTGTTAACGAGGAATATAGACCCCCGTAGAAAAGTGTGATTATGGTCAATATAGTCTCAGCCAAAAGTAGTAGTAGTAGTAGTAGTAGTTAGTAGTAGTAGTAGTACTAGTAGGCTAGTAGTAGTAGTAGTACAGTGGAACCACCTTACAATAAAATCGAAAATGAGGTCTTATAAGGGAGGGGTCTTATAAGGGATGTAACTTTAATACTTACAAAGAAGGGCAATGTTTCAGAAAAGTAGGTCTTACATGGGAGGGAGTCTTATAATGGGAGGTCTTATAAGGGAGGTTCCACTGTAGTAGTAGTAGTAGTAGTAGTAGTAGTAGTAGTAGTAGTAGTAGTAAAGGGACAGGCTTCTAACTAAGCCTCGCGGCTTATAAAATGTCCCATCCGAAATAAATGTTTTCCATTAGTTAGGTTGCATTTGCATGCAAAAGGAAAGTAATGATTGCAATGTATTTTCAATCATCATAATCATGACACGTTTCACTAAAAATTTCATTTTTGTCAAGGAGGTTTTTGAAGGCGTTAGTAAATGGCGGCAATGACGCCAATGAGTTCCAGGAGTTGTCTACTGTTTTATAGGACACCAGGTTAGACACCCCTATCACATTTTCGCATTGAACATTTTCACCGATAAACAACATTCTGCCATTCTCAGAAAAGGGATAGGGTTAGGGTCAGCCCATGGCTATTCATAAAACTGAAAGAACCTGACTTTGAGATTGAGGAGCGTAAACATGAGGGGGTGTCTAAAGTACAACTTTGCCATTTCGGCGGGGGGCGGGGGTGGTTGGGTACAAATCTGATCACCAGGTCTACTTTCTCTGGGAGACTATTGACCTTTGTCTCCTTATTCTACAGGGGTCACTATTTTTCGTTACACCGGCCTCCGTAAACCCGGAGACATTCCGATCCCACCTTTTTGCCATTTCCTGTTTAGCCTTTCCTTCATTTTTTAAACTCTCTCAGGAACATATATATAACGTCCTCATGGCATACGCCCTTTGGGACAAGTTGGTAGTGGTGCTGTAGACTTGATGTTGTTGATTCATTCACGTTGGTCGTTGGAAAGGGTATGGATGGGAGGCGCTGTTGTAGGTTCGGTGGGAGTCTTGGCGTAGACTAGTCTCTTGTCAGGAAGAATGAAGTCGTGAATTCGGTTCGTAGCTGTCAATTCTGGCATATTCCTGCAGACACGGGGTGTCGCTGTAGTCCACATGAAGTCGTAGTTGGCGTTGTCCAAATGGGCCCACAAAAACCCGTCGTCAGGCCTACATGGCAGCCTTCTTCATGCCCAGGTACTTCCAGCCCTCCATACAGGCTTCAGGATGACGACGACCAATAAAGTCAACACACAGCAGTGGCTCATTGCGTACATCCACGGTGGGGAGAACTGGGGTGACCAGCCCCAGCCCACACTCACAGGCCACCGACAACAAGACTTAGTGAGTCCATGCAGGGGTTTCATTCCCAAAACGGCCACACCGTGGATCACATACTGATGTACCTCCAATCCAAAGCCGCCGCTGCCCATCATCCTGCACTTCATGCCAACAGCACCCCGTCGCTGGAAGGTTGACTGCGCCGCCCCGCCGCCGGTCTGCCACCTCAGCATATTGCCACAGTCCTCTTCGGTCAGACCCGCTGTGTACGGATCCCAGTGTTGGAATGTTTTTTCTAAACCCTCATTCCTTGTTTTAGCTGAAGACTAGTAGACATGTTTGAAGACGTCATCAGGCAGTGCGTGAATACGCTCGTACACTCAGTGATGTGTGTGTAAGCTTACACGCAGGTGTCGTTCAGCAGCAGTCACGCAGTGGTATTAGATTGGATTTTGGGGGGTAATTCTCTGGCTGTGCTGGGAATGATATTCAAAAATATCGGCGAAGTTGTTTCCCTACCCATACCAAATTTTCTAATTGAAATCTTTCACCGAGAAGCAACATTTTGCCTGGCCTTGATTAAGATTAGGTTAGGGTTATTTTTATGAAACAGAAAGAACGATACACTGAGATGGAAAGCTTTTTTGTACGCTGAAGTCAACGCATTCATGCAAGCTTATAAACAACGATGCATTAATTATGCACACTGACTCACTCAAACATAATGCCAACACCACAGCTGATAATGCAATTATATTGCAACATTTTGACAGTATGTTTTGTGTTTATTCGTAGCATTTGTTCTTAAGAAAAGGAGAGAACATTTAAGTCAGCCAGAAAATAATATTCGTTATTTAAGTACAGCATACTTACAAGGATCATTCTCAAAGGCTCTAGGTCTAGAAATCGAATGCAGAAGAACAAACAAACAAGCAAACACATTGACAAGATGGTATATCGGTACTTTACAACGAGATTTAAAAAACCACCGTAAAACAATGATTTAATATAGCCTAAATTCAGAGACAAAGCAAAACAAAGAACATACAAACACCATTGAAATAGATATCATTCAGCAATGTACATATCTTCTTCTTTTTTAAATTAAAAAAAAAACCCGTCCTAATTTTTGTTGAGTTTCCTACAGACTAGTAAACTTGTCAAAGGTGTATCGTGTGAAAGCATTAAGAGAGTCGAAATCCCTCCTTCTTTATCCATGTCCTCTCAGATCTTCACTAATCTCAGAGACTGAATAAAAAGGCCTAGAAGGTTTGTGAGCTGAACATTCTGATTCTGAAACGGTTTGTATTATGACCACCACTTTGGCGGCAGAACTTTCACTATGAGCGTGTAACAAACTTTAATAATCCTTTTATAAATATCTATCTCTCTCTCTCTCTCTCTCTCTCTCTCTCTCTCTCTCTCTCTGTTTACCCGCAAGGGGGGTAATACAACTGAAAAGAAATTGGCCGTAGATTTCAACACACATAATTATATTATTGATTAGCATGACCCAAGAAGTGCATTTCGACACAATTTGACAACGCAAATATTATCACCAGCTAAACAACGCATGGTTGCAAATCACAGACTAACGGTCACATCCTCAAGGCTTTATTTTAAATCACAGTCAAGCTTTTTTTCCCCTCAACTTTCAGTCCTTTCACCTTTCACCCTGTCCCAAACAGTGCTAAAACAAAACGAATTGTGTTCCTAGACCGTTTCCACTTCTATCAGGTTGAAGAAGGTGATGCCCTTGCCCTCGTTGGACAGGTAGAGAGTCCTGTCCCCATGGTCCAGACACAGAGTGCGAGGTTTGGCCACGTTCATCACCCGACACAGATACTCCCCGCGCCTGTTCAGCAGGTGCACGCATCCCCTGTCATGATCCGCCACGAAGATGCGCCCCTTCCTGTCCACGCAGATGCCTCTGGGGAACTCCAGCTTCTCCTCGCCCTGGCCGCGGTAGATGAAGACCACTTTGCCTTCCTGGTCCACGCAGGTCAGGCACTTCTTGGCGCGGTCCGTCACCAGGATGTGGTCCCCGTTCATGGCCACGTAGCCCGGCATCTCGAACAGCTGTTCCCCCAGGTGGTCCACCTCGATGGAGCGCAGGCGGCGGCCCGTGATGTCCACGATGTCCACGCCGGGCGGGTACTTGCAGCTGCAGGCCAGGTTGATGGGCGTGATGGCGCAGATGCCCCAGTAGTCCTTGCGGGTTTTCACCGTGGACTGCACGGCCAGCTGGTCAGTGACGGTGATGACGTAGATCACCTTGAGCCCCGTCACGGCGATCATGGACGGCTGCAGCTTGGTGCCTCCCCACGGCTCTGACTTGAGCTGCAGGCGCTTGGTAGTGAAGCTGTCGCCGTCCACCTGGATGGCCTTGATGCACTGGTTCCTGTTGTCCACGGCCACCAGCGTGTTGTCGGCCCCCAGCAGCAGGTCCCTGATGTCGGGGGACTGCTGGTCGCCCTTCATCTTGGTGGTGATCTTCTTCAGCAGGATGCCCTTCAGCTGAGTGCTGCCGATCTCCGCGCCCAGCAGGGACACCAGCTCCACAAAGTTGTGCACGGCCAGGTCGTCGATCTTCACCACCACTTTGGGACGCGGGGTCTCCAACACGCTGTTGTTCCGGGCCGCCATACTCTCCGCCGACCGGAAGAGGTTGTCGGCGCAGGACAGGATGTCAAAGTCCGAGGCGTGCTGGATCATCTGCATAACCAGGTCCATGCGGGTGCTCATAGATTTGGTCAGCACGTCGCAGTTCTCCTGGGTTTCTTCATACTGTGGGGCCTCTGATCTGAAGTGGTCCTCAATGTCCCTCTTCAGCTTGGCCCGCCTGTTCTCCAGGGCCTTGATGACCTGGTCGAAGGAGTCGTCGATTTCGTCCATGGCGTTCTGCTTCAGCTGGTCGATCTCCACGCACTCCTTCTGGATGTGCTTCGTGGTGTGCTCGCACTTTTTGAGGCCCGCCTGAAACAAACAGAACCGTTGGAAAGTGAAGTCACGCTTGAAATGCTGGATTTGGTCCAATTTGAATGGACCACGGGCAAACACGGGTTAAAAATCATCCCAATCCTAAAAATCGTCTCGTAACATTTTTCTATAACAATCCTCTATTTAGAATTGATCATTGGTAATCAGATTTTGCCAATGTTTATCTTTACAAGAGGAAGAAGAAACAGAAGAAAGGAGGAGAAGGAGGGGGAGAAGAAAGAAGGCCAAGACGTAGAGAAGAAGCAGAGGGGCGAGGATAAGGAAGCGCGGGAAGGGGGAGAAGAGGAGAAGGAGAAAGATGAAGACGAGAATAAAATAAGGAGGAGGACGAGGGAGAAATGGACGAGAAGAAAAAGAAAAGGAGGTCGAAGCGGAGTGGGAAGAGAAGGGGGAGGAGGGGAGAGAAAAGTGGAAAAAGATGAAGATGGGGACAATGAATCAGAAAAGAAGAGGAAGTAGAAAAGTTGTACCTATATGCACATAAGAAGAGCATTAACATGAACTATAGGGGTGGTTAAGAAGAAGAAGAAGAAGAAGGAGAAGAAGAAGAAGAACAAGAAGAACAAGAAGAACAAGAACAAGAACAAGAACAAGAGGAACAAGAACAAGAACAAGAACAAGAAGAAGAGCAACAAGAAGAAGAACAAGAACAAGAACAAGAAAGAGAGCATTAACATGAACTATAGGGGTGGTTAAGAAGAAGAAGAAGAAGAGTATTAAGATGAACTATAGGGGTGGTTAAGAAAAGAAAAAAGAAGAAGAAGAAGAAGAAAAAGAAAAAGAAGGAAAAGAAGAAGAAAGAAGAGCATTAACAGGAACAATAGGGGTGGTTAAGAAGAAGAAGAAGAAGTAGGGTGGCTCCTAAAAGGGGTGTCTCTGTCACACTGGGTGAGGCCTCGGCCATTGTGAGTACACCCTACCGTTTTACCTGCAGCACTTTCTCAGCGGAGCGGAGGGTGTTCTTCTTGTCCACGGCGGCCTTGGCCACGGTGCTGATGGCCCCACACGATTGGTGCACCGTGGCCGCACACTGCCCGCACATCGGCTGTTCGTGCACCTGACACACACCACAATGCGTTATGATGATGATGATGATGATGATGATGATGATGGTGATGATGATGATGATGATGATGGTGATGACGGTGATGATGATGATGATGATGATGATGGCCCCACACGACTGGTGCACCGTGGCTGCACACTGCCCGCACATCGGCTGTTCGTGCATCTGACACACACCACGATGCGTTATGATGATGATGGTGGTGATGATGATGATGATGATGGCCCCACACGACTGGTGCACCGTGGCCGCACACTGCCCGCACATCGGCTGTTCGTGCACCTGACACACACCACGATGCGTTATGACGATGATGGTGATGATGATCTTGACCTTTACTTTAACACAAAAAAGCCTACAATTACCCCAAAAAATCAACAACAAATCTCCCCTGGCCTTTCATCATTTAACTGGGAATACAAGTTAATTTAGGCCTACGTGGCTCTGGCATCATTTTTTTTCTCTTTCCTTTTCAGCCTGATTGTGTTCTACACAAACGAACAAAAGTTAAGGCCCAGAAAGACAATCATCTCCGAAAACTCACGAACTCAATAAAACGCACCCAGCTCATAACAAAACTGAAATTTATTCTTTTAACATTAAGTTCATTCCAAAAAATCATTAATGAGAACGAGTTCAGTCAACAAAATGCCCCTTTCAACAACTTCCCCCTCCGCTTGAAAAGTCACACTCAGAATCAATTAGCGACCAAAAGTTAAGGCCCAGAAAGACAATCATCTCCGAAAACTCACGAACTCAATAACACGCACCCAGCTCAAAAGAAAACAAAGAATACATTCAGTTTTGTTATGAGCTGGGTGCGTTTTATTGAGTTCGTGGGCCTTAACTTTTGTTCGCTATTGCGCTACGACAGACCAGGCAGTAGAGGTCGAGCGGCATGCCCTCGTGGCTGGTGCAGAACCGTTTCTGGAGCTTCATGATGTCGGCTGCGCTGACGTGGTCCAGGGACTTGACCCGGTGGTGCTTGTGCGTGGGCATGTGGCGGTGCTGCTCCGTGCAGCCCAGGCAGTAGCAGCTGGCGCAGTCGAAGCAGTAGTGGGTGG
>CM065682.1:37111323-37153823 GCA_017654935.2 Phymorhynchus buccinoides | reverse complement strand
CTCTCCAGCAGCTGAAAATGAACTTGACGACTTCCCATTGTCTCATACACCCCATCCTGCCATAATATAATATCATATTGTTGATCAGTAGCATCAGACAAGTGTAATGAAGCACATTTTGACTGTGCAACCTTTGCCCCCCTCCCCCTTTCCCGCTCTCCCTTCTCTTTCCTGTCGGAGAGAGAGAGAGGGGGGGGGGAGAGAGAGAGAGAGAGAGAGAGAGAGAGAGAGGGGGGGGAGAGAGAGAGAGAGAGAGGGGGAAAGAAAGAGAGAGAGAGAGAGAGAGAGAGAGAGAGAGAGAGAGAGAGAGAGAGAGAGAGAGAGAGAGAGAGAGAGAGAGGGAAAGAGAGAGAGAGAGAAAGAGAGAGAGAGAGAGGAGAGAGAGAAAGAAGAGAGAGAGAGAGAGAGAGAGGGGGGGGAGAGAAAGAAAGAGAGAGAGAGAGAGAGAGGGAGGGGAGAGAGAGAGAGAAGAGAGAGAGAGAGAGAGAGAGAGAGAGAGAGAGAGAGAGAGAGAGAGAGAGAGAGAGAGAGAGAGAGAGAGAGAGAGAAAGGGATAGATAGATAGAGAGAGAGAGAGAGAGAGAGAGAGAGAGAGAGAGAGAGAGAGAGAGAGAGAGAGAGAGAGAGAGAGAGAGAGAGAGAGAGAGAGAGAGAGAGCGAGAGAGAGAGAGAGAGAGAGAGAGATAGAGATAGAGAGAGAGGGGGGGGGGGGGGGTTAGAGAAAAACAGACAGACACACAAGGACACACAAGACAGGCACACGGAGTAGGCCTAAACTGTTTTAATCCATGCTAATTCGTAAATAATAGAACAGTAGCGGCATAACAATGGACGTGGCACAAGCACATTGTGGCAAATGTTTGTCATATTTGTCTGCTTCGTTTCTTACGACATTGCAGTGTTATTAGTTCGTATTCTTTGCTGTTGATGCAATGTGTTTATTGTGGTGATTCTTCTTATGCGCACCTGCAGCTAGCTGCAATTTCTCTGTTAAATATGAGATAAAAGTTGATTTGGATTTGGATGTAACGGGGTACTGCCCCAACCCCCACCCCCCGTCCCTCCCTGCACTGACCGGTGTATGTTGCGGGTGGTGGGGGGCGGAGGGGCCAGGGTCTTCTCCAGGGGCCAGACCGTGTCCGCCAGCATCTCCTCCTGGCTCAGGCCCATGCTCAACCCGCTCACAGACGCCGTGTCGCCTTTAGGGCCCCCGCCTCCTGCAAAGTGGTCCCAGTGTCACGTTGGTTTCTGTCTTCATCAACTTCCAACATAACGTTCCAATCAAAGTATAATGCTTAATAATAATAATAAATCGATGGCTTGGAGTCAAAACGGACTATCTTTAGATAGTCTATTGACGTATTATTGAACTTATTGCGGAAAACTAATAACTTGCATAACAAAAAGACTGCAGAAATACCAAAAGCATAATCCCTATTTTATATTATTTGCAGTCTGTTTTAATACAAGTTCTTAGTTTTTGCAATGACATCGATAATAAGTCAATGGACTATCTAAAGATAGTCCGTTTTGACTCTAAGCCATCGTAATATGTTCAGTGTGACAATAAAGCGTTCCAAAAGAATAATGTTTACGTTCAGTGTAGCAATAAAGCGTTCCAGTCAAAGTATAATGTTTATGTTCAGTGTAACAATAAAGCGTTCCAGTCAAAGAATAATGTTTATGTTCAGTGTAGCAATAAAGCGTTCCAGTCAAAGTATAATGTTTATGTTCAGTGTAACAATAAAGCGTTCCAATCAAAGAATAATGTTTATGTTCAGTGTAGCAATAAAGCGTTCCAGTCAAAGTATAATGTTTATGTTCAGTGTAACAATAAAGCGTTCCAATCAAAGAATAATGTTTATGTTCAGTGTAACAATAATTAAGCGTTCCAATCAAAGTATAATGTTTATGTTCAGTGTAACAATAAAAAGCGTTCCAATCAAAGTATAATGTTTATGTTCAGTGTAACAATAAAGCGTTCCAAGAAAGAATAATGTTTATGTTCAGTGTAATCAATAAAGCGTTCCAAAAGTATAATGTTTATGTTCAGTGTAGCAATAAAGCGTTCCAATCAAAGTATAATGTTTATGTTCAGTGTAGCAATAAAGCGTTCCAGTCAAAGTATAATGTTTATGTTCAGTGTAACAATAAAGCGTTCCAGTCAAAGAATAATGTTTATGTTCAGTGTAATCAATAAAGCGTTCCAAGATAAAGTATAATGTTTATGTTCAGTGTAACAATAAAGCGTTCCAGTCAAAGTATAATGTTTATGTTCAGTGTAGCAATAAAGCGTTCCAGTCAAAGTATAATGTTTATGTTCAGTGTAACAATAAAGCGTTCCAAGAAAGAATAATGTTTATGTTCAGTGTAATCAATAAAGCGTTCCAGTCAAAGATATAATGTTTATGTTCAGTGTAACAATAAAACGTTCCAGTCAAAGAATAATGTTTATGTTCAGTGTAACAATAAAACGTTCCAATCAAAGATATAATGTTTATGTTCAGTGTAACAATAATAAAGCGTTCCAATCAAAGTATAATGTTTATGTTCAGTGTAACAATAATAAAGCGTTCCAATCAAAGTATAATGTTTATCAGGCCTTTACTCAAATGGCTTTTATCATATAATGTCATACGCCTGTCTAAGGGGGCAATAGTAATAAGAGCTGTACAATACATAATTTCTACAGTATGTCTAACGTGGTACGGCTTAGTCTTTCCAAGATATAATATCTACGACTGTCTAACGTGGCAATTTGCACCGGCTCTGATGCTGCAGCCAAGATTGGTTGGCCTACGGGACCTTCCTCAACGCCAGCAATCAATAAATCCCGTTGACCGAGATAGTAATGTACTCTGGGTCAAGGCATATCCAATACAAAGAAATGTTAGCCCAGATGCCTGAATAGCAGCTACCCCCTCTGCTATCTAGCAGTCATAGTCGGAAAAAACACTCTGCTATACATACTCAGCATGATGCTGGTTATGATCATGTTTATGGTCAGCGTGACAATGAAACGTTCCAATCAAAGTATAACGTTTATGTTTAATGAGGTAGTAAAACGTTCCAAGATATAATATCTACGTATGTCTAACGTGGCAATCAATAAAACGTTCCAAGATATAATATCTACGTATGTCTAACGTGGCAATCAATAAAACGTTCCAAGATATAATATCTACATATGTCTAACGTGGCAATAAAACGTTCCAAAGTGTAATGTTTAAGGTCAGTGCGAGAATAAAACCTCCCAAAGTGTAATGTCTATGTCCAGTGGGCAATCATGTCCAGTGAGACAATAAACCGTTCCAATGAAAGAGTAATGTTTATGTCCAGTGAGACAATAAAACGTTCCAATGAAAGAGTAATGTTTATGTCCAGTGAGACAATAAAACGTTCCAATCAAAGAGTAATGTTTATGTCCAGTGTGACAATAACACGTTCCAATCAAAGAGTAATGTTTATGTCCAGTGTGACAATAAAACGTTCCAATGAAAGAGTAATGTTTATGTCCAGTGTGACAATAACACGTTCCAATCAAAGAGTAATGTTTATGTCCAGTGAGACAATAACACGTTCCAATCAAAGAGTAATGTTTATGGCCAGTGAGACAATAACACGTTCCAATCAAAGAGTAATGTTTAAGGCCAGTGAGACAATAACACGTTCCAATCAAAGAGTAATGTTTATGTTCAGTGAGACAATAACACGTTCCAATCAAAGAGTAATGTTTAAGGCCAGTGAGACAATAACACGTTCCAATCAAAAAGTAATGTGTATGTCCAGTGTGACAACTCATAATAAAACGTTCCCATGTGTAATGTTTATATGCAACATGACAATGAAAAGTTCCGGTGTAGCGTTCTCGGATTACCCTGTTCTCAATTCACGTGCGCATGCGCGAAATTGAGACAGTAATCTCATAGCGTACCATCAGTTTTGTTTTTTGTGCTTTGGGGTTAGGGTTTGGGTTAAGAATAGGCTTTGGGATAGGGTTAGGGATATGTTTAGGGTCAATTTAGTGTCGAATACACAAAAGATATAAAATGCGATGGTATGCCATGATCAATTTCGCACATGCGCACGTAAATTGAGAACAAAGTCAAGCCAAGAACATTACACCGGTCAAAGTAGAACGTTTTGGCCTCTATGTTTGATGGTGAAGTAAAACGTTCCTATCTCATTGTAATATTTATGTCCAGTGTCTCCTCTGAAGTCGGAGTATGGCTGCCCACGTGCACGGCGGGGTAATCAAAAACGGTCACACACGTAATGTTCACATTCTTAGCTTGTGCATTTGTACCATAGTGTTCATGCAGATGCTTCGGCTGTTGGGAAGATCCCTGGAGTCTTTAAGCCAGGGTACGACAACAACAACAAAATGTCCAGTGTTACAGTACTACAAACGATACTAGGCCTATTGTATATCTCTATCAAGTGTGACAATGACAATTTCTTTTCAAAGGTAAAGTGTGTTTGCATCCAGCGAATTGTGTGACAGCAAGGCGTTACCAAATCTATCAAAGTTAATGTATGTGTCCAGAGAATTATACGGCAGTAATGTAATCATATCCACACACAAAAATAAACAAACAAAAAACACAGACAATAGAATACTATTCAATTTGAATAAGCCTCCTTGGCGGAAGTTCTGAAATGTGTTGCTGTATTGGAAGACAGAAGGTCTCAACACTGTATATCTCTATCAAGTGTGACAGTAACAGTTTCTTCTCAAGTATTTCTCTATACATTTAGGCCTATTGTTCTTTGCATTTCCCAAGAACTTCTGCAGAGTTATCGTTCTTTTCGCTTCCCTAGAGTTAGTAGGGGAAGACGGGGTAAAAAGCGCATGGGCGGGTAAGAAGCCCACCCCAATTATCTCATGAAATAAAGAAAATTTCAGTCAAATTTGTCCATGAGACGAATGTTAATTTGACTGAAATTTTCTTTATTTCATGAGATAATTGGGGTGGGCTTCTTACCCGCCCATGCGCTTTTTACCCCGTCTTCCCCTAGACATTAAATGGGAAACGCAAAGGGATGTAATAGTAATAAAGGTGAGTTGACGGAATCCCGTCAGATCCCATAGCAGGCCCACCTGTGCCGAAAGCCTTGTTCTTTTTGGGAGGGGGCACTTTGTAGGCCTTAGCATTGTAAGGTCCCCCTGTTCTGAAGGCCTTGTCGCAGTGCGGGGGCTGGTCGCCTCCTCCTCCCGACATGATGGGGGTCTGGGGTGTGAGGCGTTGACGCTGGAGGCTTCTACCTGCAAGAAAAGGTCATCCGTTTAGGTCTTGTAGTGAGGTAGGGCTATGGCTATAATGTGGTTTGGTGTTGTATAGTGCGGCATAGTGAAGTTGAGTGTGATGTGTTAGATTGTTTGTCTCTCTCTCTCTCTCTCTCTCTCTCTCTCTCTCTCTCTCTCTCTCTCTCTCTCTCTCTCTCTCTCTCTCTCTCTCTCTCTCTCTCTCTCTCTCTCTCTCTCTCTCTCTCTCTCTCTCTGTGTGTGTGTGTGTGTGTGTGTGTGTGTGTGTGTGTGTGTGTGTGTGTGTGCGCGTGTGTGCGTGTGTGTGTGCGTGTGCGCGTGTGCGTACTTCCAAGTGTTTTATATTGCATTGTAATTTATTTCTTATTATATATTTACTGTATATTATGCATGTCTTATTATTTCTATGTGTATATGTGTGTTTTATGTGCATGCCAGACAAATAAAAAAATTTATGTATTAAAGACAATCGATTTTGATTGATCGATTGATTGATTGATTGATTGATAGCATATAGTATATGGTGTGGTGTAATGTGCGTGGTACAGTGTTGTGTTGTTTAGAGTGGTGTGGTATAATAGTGTGATGTGGTGAAGTGTGATGTGCAACGTCATGTGGTGTGGTATGAGTTGACGCACTGTGGTGTGCTGTAATAGGGGAAGACGGGGTAAAAAGCGCATGGGCGGGTAAGAAGCCCACCCCAATTATCTCATGAAATAAAGAAAATTTCAGTCAAATTTGCCCATGAGACGAATGCTAGACATTAACGCTCGTCTCATGGGCAAAATGAGACTGAAATTTGCTTCATTTCATGAGATAATTGGGGTGGGCTTCTTACCCGCCCATGCGCTTTTTACCCCGTCTTCCCCTATATAGCGTGGTATGCTGTGGTGTGTGTGTAGTGTGGTGTAGTGTAGTGAAACTGTGTGGTACGGTGTGTGGTGAAGCGTTGTGTACGTGTGATGTGGTGTGGTACAGTGTGGTGTGGTGAAGTGTGCTGTGCCGTAGCGATGTACGTGTGTATGTGTCCCAAATACAATGATGTGTCAGTTTACCAGTGTGATGTGGTGTGATGTGGTGTGGTGAAGTGTGCTGTGCCGTAGCGATTAGTACGTGTGATGTGGTGTGGTACAGTGTGGTGTGGTGAAGTTTTGTGCTGATTTGCCGTAGCGATGTACGTGTGATGTGGTGTGGTACAGTGTGATGTGGTGTGATGTGGTGTGGTGAAGTGTGCTGTGCCGTAGCGATGTACGTGTGATGTGGTGTGGTGCAGCGTAAGTGTGGTGTGGTGTAGAATGACATAATGTGCCATGGTGCTGTATAGTGGCAAAGTGTGGCATGGTGTGGTGTTGTGTAGAATGACACAGTTTGCCATGTGGTGCTGCATAGTGGCAAAATGTGGCATGGTGCTGTATAGTGGCAATGTGTGGCATGGTGTGGTTGTGTAGAATGACACAGTGTGCCATGTGGTGCTGCATAGTGGCAAAGTGTGGCATGGTGCTGTATAGTGGCAATGTGTGGCATGGTGTGGTTGTGTAGAATGACATAGTGTGCCATGTGGTGCTGCATAGTGGCAAAGTGTGCCATGGTGCTGTATAGTGGCAATGTGTGGCATGGTGTGGTGTGTGTAGAATGACACAGTGTGCCATGTGGTAGAATGCACAGTGTGCAAAGTGTGGCATGGTGCTGTATAGTGGCAAAGTGTGGCATGGTGTGGTGTGTGTAGAATGACACAGTGTGCCATGTGGTGCTGCATAGTGGCAAAGTGTGCCATGGTGCTGTATAGTGGCAAAGTGTGGCATGGTGTGGTGTGTGTAGAATGACACAGTGTGCCATGTGGTGCTGCATAGTGGCAAAGTGTGGCATGGTGCTGTATAGTGGCAAAGTGTGGCATGGTGTGGTGTTGTGTAGAATGACACAGTGTGCCATGTGGTGCTGCATAGTGGCAAAGTGTGGCATGGTGCTGTATAGTGGCAATGTGTGGCATGGTGTGGTTGTGTAGAATGACACAGTGTGCCATGTGGTGCTGCATAGTGGCAAAGTGTGGCATGGTGCTGTATAGTGGCAATGTGTGGCATGGTGTGGTGTTGTGTAGAATGACACAGTGTGCCATGTGGTGCTGCATAGTGGCAAAGTGTGGCATGGTGCTGTATAGTGGCAATGTGTGGCATGGTGTGGTGTGTGTAGAATGACACAGTGTGCCATGTGGTGCTGCATAGTGGCAAAGTGTGGCATGGTGCTGTATAGTGGCAAAGTGTGGCATGGTGTGGTGTTGTGTAGAATGACACAGTGTGCCATGTGGTGCTGCATGTGGCAAAGTGTGGCATAGTGGCAAAGTGTGGCATGGTGTGGTGTTGTGTAGTGGCAAAGTGTGGCATGGTGTGGTGTTGTGTAGAATGACACAGTGTGCCATGTGGTGCTGTATAGTGGCAAAGTGTGGCATGGTGTGGTGTTGTGTAGAATGACACAGTGTGCCATATGGTGCTGCATAGTGGCAAAGTGTGGCATGGTGTGGTGTAGAATGACACAGTGTGCCATGTGGTGCTGCATAGTGGCAAAGTGTGGCAAAGTGTGCCATGGTGCTGTATAGTGGCAATGTGTGGCATGGTGTGGTGTGGTGTAGAATGACACAGTGTGCCATGGTGCTGTATAGTGGCAAAGTGTGGCATGGTGTGGTGTGGTGTAGAATGACATAGTGTGCCATGGTGCTGTATAGTGGCAAAGTGTGGCATGGTGTGGTGTGGTGTAGAATGACACAGTGTGCCATGGTGCTGTATAGTGGCAAAGTGTGGCATGGTGTGGTGTGGTGTAGAATGACACAGTGTGCCATATGGTGCTGCATAGTGGCAAAGTGTGGCATGGTGTGGTGTGGTGTAGAATGACATAGTGTGCCATGGTGCTGTATAGTGGCAAAGTGTGGCATGGTGTGGTGTAGAATGACATAGTGTGCCATGGGTGCTGCATAGTGGCAAAGTGTGGCATGGTGTGGTGTTGTGTAGAATGACACAGTGTGCCATATGGTGCTGTATAGTGGCAAAGTGTGGTGTGGTGTAGAATGACACAGTGTGCCATATGGTGCTGTATAGTGGCAAAGTGTGGCGTGGTGTGGTGTGGTGTAGAATGGCATAGTGTGCCACGGTGCTGTATAGTGGCAAAGTGTGGCGTGGTGTAGAATGGCATAGTGTGCCACGGTGCTGTATAGTGGCAAAGTGTGGCGTGGTGTGGTGTAGAATGGCAGCAGAAAAGAATCGTATTTTAATTGAAATAACTGCAATTTCTGACATACTCATAAGGGTTAATAAAAAGTTAATCTTTAGCACTCCCTTTCCCTTCTCTTTCTCTGCGTGTGCATGTACATGTGAGCGCGCGTATGTGTTTGTGTGTATGTGTGCATGTGTCTGTGTGTGTGTGTGTGTGTGTGTGTGTGTGTGTGTGTGTGTGTGTGTGTGTGTGTGTGCGTGGCGTGGCGCGCGAGAGATGTGAGTGAGAGTGAGAGTGAGAGAGGGGGGGGGGGAGAGAGAGAGAGAGAGAGAGAGAGAGAGAGAGAGAGAGAGAGAGAGAGAGAGGGGGGGGGGGTGACGAATAGCTAGTACAGTTGGTAGCAGAACGATTGTCAGATTAAAAGATTAATTAAAGACTGCACAAAACAATTGCTTATAAAACACTCACCTGAATATTTCAAACAAAACCAGCAAAATCCACCAGAATAGCCCAATACTTTGTAAATTATCAAATACTTTTTTTTCTTCTACAGCCTTATGCTAGTGTACACAGTTCAACAGTATTAAACAGCACAGTCATGCAGTAGGCGCATGCACCTCGGAACACACACACACACAGTAACCAGGTAAATCTTGTTAGCCCAGTAGGCGGTTTAGTGACTGTGACTCTCTGATCGTATTTAACACTGATTAACGGCTTGCTGGCCTAACACTACTTGCTTGCTGGTCACTCAGTCGTCGATGGCGGATTAGCTTCTTAGGACTGACCACTGCCATTTGTTCCTCGTGTTCAGTGCACCAGCTAGGTCAGTTCTGTCCAGTCATTATTGTAATAGAGAGAAGTTTAAGTACACTTCAATGATTTTGACTGCCCAATTCGGATAGGTTACTCGCAGTGTGGTATTTGTGTCTATATTATATTTGCGACTGAAAGGAATGCATCGCTCATACGGAAGTGTGGCTCTAGCGCGTGTGTGTGTATGTGCGTGCATGTGCATGGGTGTGTGTATGCATATGCATGTGTGTGTTTCTTGCGTGCGCATGCTATGTGTGCGTGCGCATGCGTATGTGCACGTGTGTGTATGCATGTGCTTGCTGCATCTTGTGTGCATGCGTATGTGCACGTGTGTATGTGTGCGTGTGTGTGTTTGTTTGTGTATGTGTATACCACTGCAAGCATGGATGTACACACTTACATGCAATGTATGTACTGCGGAGTATATGTAAGCATGTGCGCGCTAACTTATTTCTGTATTTGCGCGTACATGTGGGTGTTTGCATGCATGTGTGTCTGTGTGTGCGTACATGTGTGTGTGTGTGTGTGTGTGTGTGTGTGTGTGTGTGTGTGTGTGTGCGTGTGTGTGTGTGTGCGTGCGTGTGTGCGCGCGCGCATGCATGCACACGCAACTACTGCAGTCAGTTCGCTGGATAAGTTCTGGTAAAAGAACCACAAATAATATACTGTTCAAAAAAAGAAACGCAACAACCCATTAATTAACTTATGGTTCATTTGCAGATCGAAATTTTTGTTATAGAAAAATTATAGAAGCGAGAATGCCCAAACGTGTTACACCGCGGCTTAAAAGGTTGTTCCTTCCACATTCCATCCACTAGCAAAGGTGCGTTCATTGTACAGTACCTGTCTTATTATTAATAATAATAGTAATAATAATAATAATAATAATAATAATAATAATAATAATTCGCCTTGGCATGAGGCTGTGTCAGACCAGTTGACATAAGTTAGAACACCAAGGCTACATAAAAAATGTTGTTATGCTCTGCATGGTTGCCGGTGCGGGGGTTGTCTTTAGCCATGCCAAGCTCCTAGCATAACATCATCAGTGTTAAATCCTCCGAAGTCGGAGTGTGGCTGCACACGTGGCGGGGTAATCAAAAACGGTCACACACGTAATGTTCTCATCCCTAGCTGGTGCATTTGTACCATAGTGTTCAAGTGCTTCGGCTGTTGGGATGATCCCTGGAGTTTTTAAGCCAGGGTAATACAAGTACACACACACATAATAATAATAATAATAATAATAATAATGAGCATTTATATGCCCTTATTCTTAAACAAGCCCTAAGCGCTTACAATTATTACATTGCCTTTCTGAACATTGGTCATTTGTTGCGTTTCTTTTTTTGAACAGTATATTATCCAGGGTCAAACGTCAGAAGGCACAACCAGCCTTGTTTCTTTTGTGATGGTACCATCTGGCTTTCACATGAGAAGAATGATAGCACATTCTGGCATGAACCCTAGTTATTAACAACCTCTCTTACTAAGTAGTGTCACTTGGCTGGGGGTTGCAGGTGCATGCAGTGACCAAAACTTTTGCCTGAACTTTCTTTCCAAAACCTAATGTACAAAAGAATGATACCATGTTAACCCTTTCACCGCCAGCCATTTTTCAGCAAACAAATTCCATTAATCTTACCTGGGTAGAGAAAACAAAATCATCTGCAATATTGGAAATTCCTGTCACATTAAGTAAGGCCTATCATTATCTCCCAACATTAAGAAAATAGGGTCTTTGGATAACAGACCCTGGTTTGATGCCTTTTAGTGATATGGGTGCTAAATATTGCAGTGCATAAATGCGACAGGGGAAGACGGGGTAAAAAAGCGCATGGGCGGGTAAGAAGCCCACCCCAATTATCTCATGAAATGAAGCAAATTTCAGTCTCATTTTTGCCCATGAGACGAGCGTTAATGTCTAGCATTCGTCTCATGGGCAAATTTGACTGAAATTTGCATTCATTTCATGAGATAATTGGGGTGGGCTTCTTACCCGCCCATGCGCTTTTTACCCCGTCTTCCCCCATTGGCGGTGAAAGGGTTAAAGAGCCCTTTCTTTATGCACTGAGCTGCCTGAAGCAGCATCAAATTGCCTGAATTCAGGCTTCAGGCATACCCACATGCACCCCTGCGTCAGTGTTTTCTACAGCTGAGTGTGGTTTGTTTGCATGCTAATAACTGAAATCTTTCGGCTATGTCCTCTCAAAAATTAGAGAGCAGTAAATTTACAAAACCAGGACATTTGCAAATTTGTGTCTGTATGTCAGTCTCTCTCTCTCTTTCTCTCTCTCTCTGACCACAGGTTTATTGTCATGTCTGTGTATATTATTATTATTATTAGAACATTTAGCACGCCTAAATTTAATGCCCTAGGCGTTTACAATATAAAAATATAATATACACATATAGGCCTAACACCACATATAATAATATTTAACATATAGCATAAAGAATGGGAAATACAAATTACACAAACACCCAAAGACGGTCAGACAAACAGACACAGAATTACACACACACGTGCGCGCGTAAGCGCGCCGCACACCACCCACCCACACACGCGTACACACACCCACACATATAATTATATGCGCTCACCAAGCGCAGACGTTCACTCTCAGACACGCACACACCAAGTCATGAAGGAAGGGATTAGTAGTTATTTAGGAAACAGATGAGTTTTGAGATGGCGTTTGAATGTGGGCAGAGAGGATGAGTATCTGAGAGAGCGAGGCAACTGATTCCAAGTAACAGGAGCTTGATAGGAGAAAGAGCGTTGACCATAGGTTTTAGTGCAGACAGTGGGGATACAATAGAGACGGGTGTCAGATGAGGAACACAGAGCTCGAGACGGTGTGTAGAGGTGTAACAGATCAGTGAGGTATTCAGGACAGAAAGACTCGATAGATTTGTAGCAGAGAGAGGCAATCTTGTAGGATATTCTTTGCTGAACAGGGAGCCAGTGGAGAGAACAGAGCAATGGAGTTATATGGTCATATTTAGAAGAGCGGAAGATGAGATGGGCAGCATGATTTTGAACTTTTTGAAGTTTGTTGATGAGATGAGAGGGGGAGCCAGACAAGAGAGCATTACAATAATCAAGGCGGGATAGTACAAATGCGCAGACAAGAGTTTTTGTGGTATCTTCTGAGAGGAGATGGCGGATAGAAGCAATTCGGCGGAGTTCAAGAAAGCAAGTACGACAGATATTGGTGACATGCTAGCTGTTGAAAGGACAGGGTTTGATCAAGAGTTACACCAAGGTTGCGGGCAGAGGAGAGAGAGTGATAGACGAGTCAATTAGTTTGATGGAGGATGGAAGAGAGGGGTGATTTTGAAGTTTTGGTGGGGTGATCAAGATCAGTTCAGATTTGTCTTTAAGTTTCAGTTTGTTTTCTGTCATCCAGTCCTTCAGGTTGGCTACACAGGATTGGGTGCTTTGGATCATGGTGGGAAGGTTCGAGAGTGGTCCAGAGATGTACAGCTGATTATCGTCAGAGAAAGAATTATGCTGAAGCAGGTATTGTTGAACAATTGAGGAGACAGGGTAGGTGTAGAGAATGAAAAGTAGAGGGCCCAGGACAGAACCTTGTGGTACCCCATAGACCAAGAAAGAAGGCTTAGAAGAAAGACCATTAACAGAGACTACCTGTTGATGATCACTGATGTAGGAATGTAAGGTAGCTGAGAACAGTGTCAGAAAGCCCAAACGAGTGATGCAGACGGGAAAGAAGGATAGAATGGTCAATAGTGTCAAAAGCAGCAGATAGGTCTATGTGTGTCTAAGGTCTGTGGAACTGTATGTCTCTGACTACCTGCCTTTCTGTTTCTCTCTCTCATCCTTCCTTCACACACACACACACACACACACACACACAAACAAGCATAAACAAACACACATGTTTTCTAGGTGGGTATTATTTACAGATATACTGATTTTTTAATGAGCAGTTTAGTATTTGTAATATATATTCACCATATAAAAAGCTCATTGAAGCTGCAATCATATGGCTTGTCATGTGAAAAGATGTTGTGATGTTTCCGTAATAGTAAGAGGCACAAATCTAAGAGAGAGACAAGGGCACAGAGAGAGAGAGAGAGAGAGAGAGAGAGAGAGAGAGAGAGAGAGAGAGAGAGAGAGAGAGAGAGAGAGAGAGAGAGAGAGAGAGAGAGAGAGAGAGAGAGAGAGAGAGAGAGAGAGAGAGAGAGGAGAATGAATGAATGAATGAATGAATACATTTTTCTTTATTGAGGATAATAGATTAAGCAACATTGCTTTTTTTCATCCAGTCCTCATGCAGAAAAATAGAAAACGAAGAAAAGAAACCAAACATAAATACAAAGAACAACCAAAAGAAAACAAATGAGTGGAGAAAATACAATCTTAAACTAAATAATTGTCTGCCCCATCCTTCTTTTAGGCACACACACACACCACCTCCCCCACCACCTCCCCCAGCCCTCCACACACAGAGTATCATAAGCATATAAACAGTGTGTTGACTGGTCATTGATTTCACAGGTGAGCTTTAGTTTAGGCAAAGACACTGAAAAGAAAAGACTAACATCCGGTCCCTTTTCCCTATATGAGTAGTGAGGACAGAAACACTGGTTATGTCCCTTTTAAACGTGACACATTTAGGTTACATAGTTCTTTTTTTTAAACCTGAGAGTTATCTTTTCATGAGTCAGTTATACTTTGGATAGCCACCATTGTGAATGGTGTAACTACCCCACTAACGATAACTCTATCAGCCCGGCTCGCCGTAACTCTTAAGTTGTCCATCTTACCCTTTTAGAGTCTTTGGTTTAGGTGTTTTAATCATGTTCTTTGTGTCTCTTACATCCACACCAAACCTTTTTTGTCACAAGTCAAAGACTACACCATGATTTAGAGTGAGATTGAGCAACTTTTTATATTTAAAGTGTCAAAACAGCAATGCCAATTTCAATTATATAACAAATTGATAAAATTCACAAGAACTTATATAACTTGTCACGATGTAAGATTTTTGCTGCATAACACTAAGTACCTTATGACAACATGATTGAGTTAAATGTACGAAATACTTAGGTAATGAATTAACCCCTTGACTGCCAGAGAACATTAAACAAAAAACCCATTGTACAAATCATGCCATAAAGAAGACAAATGAGAGCCAATTTCGCGAAATGGTCTGGGGATATAACTCTCTTGATTGTGTTAGAGCAAAAGCCAGCATATCAAAGTTATTCCTCTTCATCTGATGACGTCATCAGTGATGTCATCAAGTCAGTACGTGATACGTTATATGGCAGTCAAGGGGTTAATTAGCTTAATACTGTAATTGCAACAAAGTATGAGTTTACAAAATGGACAGATATGACATAATGTAAAGACAAGTGTTACTTTATCAAGTTGAATTTTACTTTCAGAGTGTAAAATCTTTCATGTTTTTATAAACCATGCCGAATACAAGAAGATCGAATTCCATCCAATGAACAATCATGCAAACAATTCAGCAAAGATTTTACACTCTTAAAGTAAAATTTAACTTGATAAAGTAACACTTGTCTAGGCAGACCACAGGGAGCATTCCTTGCTGCAATGCGCCATTTCAACAAAGATGCTTTTATCGTTAAATATCCCTCTTTTGCTGTTAAAAGTATGCTCGAAGCACGAGTTATTAACCAACTACTTGCAATAAATACTAAAAAGCAGAAATAGGGTCTTTTTAGACTAATATTAACATAAGGACAAAAAAGCCGCAAGAGGACTCAACAGACGTCCAAGTAGATGAGACCAAAAGAAAGGAGTGGGGGTAGGGGTAGGGGTGGGGGTGGGGGTGGAAGAAGCAAGTATTGTTTTTGTCACTTAAATGATGAGACACGTGTGTACAATTCTCTGTATCTTAAAAAGCATAAATAGTTTCCTAAATTCTTATTTTTACACAATGTGGATACAAACACACAAGACCTATTTGATTATCTTGGAGAAAACACAATGTTGGTAAAAAAAAACCTTTTTTAATTAGATGGGTTTATTCTGTTCAAGACTGTTGAAACCCAAGAGATTTGAAAAAAAAACCCACAACAATCACATATGTGAACACTCAGAAAACAACAACTTATTAGTGACATTTTCATGGAAGAACACACACAAAATCAACTAAATATCGATTCAACATATTAACAGTGTTGCAAATGTCTACAATGACAACTATCTGATAGAAAGACTTGTCATGAACATAGTCAGGTGTGTGCTTGGTATTTGGTATTTGGTATATTCTAGATACAGAGACTTATCTCTGTGAAATTTGGGCTGCTCTCCCCTGGAGAGCGCGTCACCACAAGTGCAGCGCCTACCCTTTTTTTGAGGGGGGAGGTGGTGTGGGCACACTTGGAAAACCTAGCTATCAACTTGGCCATACCAGGCAGCGGGATTTCTCTCTGCTCTTACCGACTTTCAACTGCCGTGGGATTTTTATGTGTGTAAAGCGCACGGGTCAGACTAGCTTTAAGTCCCCATCCGAAGGACTCGATATTCAGTTCGATTTTCCTGTCGAACTAGAAAGAAACGGGCGAGGCCGGGATTCGAACCCGTGTCACTCACGTTGCAGTCACGCATTACATTTGGCAGGCGAGCGTCTTAACCACTCTGCCACCTTTCTCACCTTTGCTGATTGTCTATGGACCCTGGTGAAAGATATGTCACAGCCAAAATATTTTAAAGCATGTACAGGACCTATTCATAATATTGAATTATGAAAAAAACAAAGAATAGTAGTACTGACACAATAATTATTCAATTTTCTATAGAACTAACTCAAAAAAGTTTTATTTTACAGAGTTGCACCTTTAAGGAATAATTTACCATCTAACATTAAAAGAGCAGAGAATACTAATACTTTCAAAAAATCTTCTCGACAAATAGAATGACTGCAAAGCACTAAAATATAAGTATGATGAGTAAATTCATCACACAAAATTGAGTGTACGAAAAACCTTGATAGTACTGTGTGTGTAAAATAAAAGACACAGATGGGATTTGAAAGCCTAACGGCTATTTTGTGTGTGTCCCTAAACCTAAACCTATATTCAAATGAATGTCAAAGCTTCTGCATATGTGCAGGTACACACACAAACACAAACGAACGCATACACGCACGGATGCACGGAGACACACACACACTACCATCCTCTGTAGACTTACAAGCACCATTATAGCCATACAGCACACATCTAAATTAAGTCATTTGTTCTCAATGGAGTAGTTCTACCGATTACCATTTCGTTTATAATTCAATACACAAAGGTAATAATAAAAAAATCAACAAAAACAACAAAAATGTTTTGCATAAGCATAAGTAAAGTCAGTGAAATTCCGAATCATCACAAATTCATCTTCTTTGCCTTAGCCGGCCAGCCAACTTCATCACGTTGAAGATTCTAATGCACTTTAGGGGGTAGTACGAAAAAAAAGAAAGAAAGTCAGCATATTGTCCTGTTTCTACATATGTGTGTGAAGGCGGTTCAGGTCTTGGAGAGTCTGGCGCGTACGAGGAGAATGATGTAGGCTATTATACGGAATCCGATGAATAAGGTGAAGAGAATACCCAGGTTCAGCCAGTTGTTATCCTGCCACAGTGAAAACAAGCATTGTATTAGTCAATGTCAACCTCTTCACCACAATGTGATCATAAGTCCTACGCCCTTACCGTACTTTCTGAAAATAACATCATGGAGCCCTCCTCCCGAAGGCTGAACAAAACAGAAGGAGGAAAGGAAATAACAAAATAGGCTATCTGATGACATCATTAACTTTTCCATCCCATCGAGGAAATAACAAAATAGGCTATCTGATGACATCATTAACTTTTCCATCCAATCGGTCAACTAAACTGAAGGTTGAAAGGAAATAACAAATAGGCTATCTGATTACATCATTAACTTTTCCATCCCATCAGTCAACTAAACTGAAGGTTGAAAGGAAATAACAAAATAGGCTATCTGATTACATCATTAACTTTTCCATCCCATCGGTCAACTAAACTGAAGGTTGAAAGGAAATAACAAAATAGGCTATCTGATTACATCATTAACTTTTCCATCCCATCGGTCAACTAAACTGAAGGTTGAAAGGAAATAACAAAATAGGCTATCTGATTACATCATTAACTTTTCCATCCCATCGGTCAACTAAACTGATGGTTGAAAGGAAATAACAAATAGGCTATCTGATGACATCATTAACTTTTCCATCCCATCGAGGAAATAACAAATAGGCTATCTGATTACATCATTAACTTTTCCATCCCATCGGTCAACTAAACAGAAGGTTGAAAGGAAATAACAAATAGGCTATCTGATGACATCATTAACTTTTCCATCCCATCGGTCAACTAAACTGAAGGTTGAAAGGAAATAACAAAATAGGCTATCTGATTACATCATTAACTTTTCCATCCCATCGGTCAACTAAACAGAAGGTTGAAAGGAAATAACAAATAGGCTATCTGATGACATCATTAACTTTTCCATCCCATCGGTCAACTAAACAGAAGGTTGAAAGGAAATAACAAATAGGCTATCTGATTACATCATTAACTTTTCCATCCCATCGGTCAACTAAACAGAAGGTTGAAAGGAAATAACAAAATAGGCTATCTGATGACATCATTAACTTTTCCATCCCATCGGTCAACTAAACTGATGGTTGAAAGGAAATAACAAAATAGGCTATCTGATGACATCATTAACTTTTCCATCCCATCGGTCAACTAAACTGATGGTTGAAAGGAAATAACAAATAGGCTATCTGATGACATCATTAACTTTTCCATCCCATCGGTCAACTAAACTGAAGGTTGAAAGGAAATAACAAAATAGGCTATCTGATGACATCATTAACTTTTCCATCCCATCGGTCAACTAAACTGATGGTTGAAAGGAAATAACAAATAGGCTATCTGATTACATCCTTAACTTTTCCATCCCATCGGTCAACTAAACTGATGGTTGAAAGGAAATAACAAAATAGGCTATCTGATTACATCATTAACTTTTCCATCCCATCGGTCAACTAAACTGATGGTTGAAAGGAAATAACAAAATAGGCTATCTGATTACATCATTAACTTTTCCATCCCATCGGTCAACTAAACTGATGGTTGAAAGGAAATAACAAATAGGCTATCTGATTACATCATTAACTTTTCCATCCCATCGGTCAACTAAACTGATGGTTGAAAGGAAATAACAAATAGGCTATCTGATTACATCATTAACTTTTCCATCCCATCGGTCAACTAAACTGATGGTTGAAAGGAAATAACAAAATAGGCTATCTGATTACATCATTAACTTTTCCATCCCATCGGTCAACTAAACTGATGGTTGAAAGGAAATAACAAAATAGGCTATCTGATTACATCATTAACTATTCCATCCCATTGGTCAACTAAACTGAAGGTTGAAAGGAAATAACAAATAGGCTATCTGATTACATCATTAACTTTTCCATCCCATCGGTCAACTAAACTGATGGTTGAAAGGAAATAACAAATAGGCTATCTGATTACATCATTAACTATTCCATCCAATCGAGGAAATAACAAAATAGGCTATCTGATTACATCCTTAACTTTTCCATCCAATCGAGGAAATAACAAAATAGGCTATCTGATTACATCATTAACTTTTCCATCCCATCGGTCAACAAAACTGAAGGTTGAAAGGAAATAACAAAATAGGCTATCTGATTACATCATTAACTTTTCCATCCCATCGGTCAACAAAACTGAAGGTTGAAAGGAAATAACAAAATAGGCTATCTGATGACATCATTAACTTTTCCATCCCATCGGTCAACTAAACTGAAGGTTGAAAGGAAATAACAAAATAGGCTATCTGATGACATCCTTAACTTTTCCAACCCATCGGTCAACTAAACTGATGGTTGAAAGGAAATAACAAATAGGCTATCTGATTACATCCTTAACTTTTCCAACCCATCGGTCAACTAAACTGATGGTTGAAAGGAAATAACAAATAGGCTATCTGATTACATCCTTAACTTTTCCATCCCATCGGTCAACTAAACTGAAGGTTGAAAGGAAATAACAAAATAGGCTATCTGATTACATCATTAACTTTTCCATCCCATCGGTCAACTAAACTGATGGTTGAAAGGAAATAACAAATAGGCTATCTGATTACATCATTAACTTTTCCATCCCATCGGTCAACTAAACTGATGGTTGAAAGGAAATAACAAATAGGCTATCTGATTACATCCTTAACTTTTCCATCCCATCGGTCAACTAAACTGAAGGTTGAAAGGAAATAACAAAATAGGCTATCTGATTACATCATTAACTTTTCCATCCCATCGGTCAACTAAACTGATGGTTGAAAGGAAATAACAAATAGGCTATCTGATTACATCATTAACTTTTCCATCCCATCGGTCAACTAAACTGATGGTTGAAAGGAAATAACAAATAGGCTATCTGATTACATCATTAACTTTTCCATCCCATCGGTCAACTAAACTGATGGTTGAAAGGAAATAACAAATAGGCTATCTGATTACATCATTAACTTTTCCATCCCATCGGTCAACTAAACTGATGGTTGAAAGGAAATAACAAATAGGCTATCTGATTACATCATTAACTTTTCCATCCCATCGGTCAACTAAACTGAAGGTTGAAAGGAAATAACAAATAGGCTATCTGATGACATCATTAACTTTTCTATCCCATCGGTCAACTAAACTGATGGTTGAAAGGAAATAACAAATAGGCTATCTGATTACATCATTAACTTTTCCATCCCATCGGTCAACTAAACTGAAGGTTGAAAGGAAATAACAAAATAGGCTATCTGATTACATCATTAACTTTTCCATCCCATCGGTCAACTAAACTGATGGTTGAAAGGAAATAACAAATAGGCTATCTGATTACATCATTAACTTTTCCATCCCATCGGTCAACTAAACTGATGGTTGAAAGGAAATAACAAATAGGCTATCTGATTACATCATTAACTTTTCCATCCCATCGGTCAACTAAACTGAAGGTTGAAAGGAAATAACAAATAGGCTATCTGATTACATCATTAACTTTTCCATCCCATCGGTCAACTAAACTGATGGTTGAAAGGAAATAACAAAATAGGCTATCTGATGACATCATTAACTTTTCCATCCCATCGGTCAACTAAACTGATGGTTGAAAGGAAATAACAAATAGGCTATCTGATTACATCATTAACTTTTCCATCCCATCGGTCAACTAAACTGAAGGTTGAAAGGAAATAACAAAATAGGCTATCTGATTACATCATTAACTTTTCCATCCCATCGGTCAACTAAACTGAAGGTTGAAAGGAAATAACAAATAGGCTATCTGATTACATCCTTAACTTTTCCATCCCATCGGTCAACTAAACTGATGGTTGAAAGGAAATAACAAAATAGGCTATCTGATTACATCATTAACTTTTCCATCCCATCGGTCAACTAAACTGATGGTTGAAAGGAAATAACAAATAGGCTATCTGATTACATCATTAACTTTTCCATCCCATCGGTCAACTAAACTGATGGTTGAAAGGAAATAACAAATAGGCTATCTGATTACATCATTAACTTTTCCATCCCATCGGTCAACTAAACTGATGGTTGAAAGGAAATAACAAATAGGCTATCTGATTACATCATTAACTTTTCCATCCCATCGGTCAACTAAACTGATGGTTGAAAGGAAATAACAAAATAGGCTATCTGATTACATCATTAACTTTTCCATCCCATCGGTCAACTAAACTGATGGTTGAAAGGAAATAACAAAATAGGCTATCTGATTACATCATTAACTTTTCCATCCCATCGGTCAACTAAACTGATGGTTGAAAGGAAATAACAAATAGGCTATCTGATTACATCATTAACTTTTCCAACCCATCGGTCAACTAAACTGAAGGTTGAAAGGAAATAACAAATAGGCTATCTGATGACATCATTAACTTTTCCATCCCATCAGTCAACTAAACAGAAGGTTGAAAGGAAATAACAAATAGGCTATCTGATTACATCATTAACTTTTCCATCCCATCGGTCAACTAAACTGATGGTTGAAAGGAAATAACAAATAGGCTATCTGATTACATCATTAACTATTCCATCCAATCGAGGAAATAACAAAATAGGCTATCTGATTACATCATTAACTTTTCCATCCAATCGAGGAAATAACAAAATAGGCTATCTGATTACATCATTAACTTTTCCATCCCATCGGTCAACTAAACTGAAGGTTGAAAGGAAATAACAAAATAGGCTATCTGATTACATCATTAACTTTTCCATCCCATCGGTCAACTAAACTGAAGGTTGAAAGGAAATAACAAAATAGGCTATCTGATGACATCATTAACTTTTCCATCCCATCGGTCAACTAAACTGAAGGTTGAAAGGAAATAACAAAATAGGCTATCTGATTACATCATTAACTTTTCCATCCCATCGGTCAACTAAACTGATGGTTGAAAGGAAATAACAAATAGGCTATCTGATTACATCATTAACTTTTCCATCCCATCGGTCAACTAAACTGATGGTTGAAAGGAAATAACAAATAGGCTATCTGATTACATCCTTAACTTTTCCATCCCATCGGTCAACTAAACTGAAGGTTGAAAGGAAATAACAAAATAGGCTATCTGATTACATCATTAACTTTTCCATCCCATCGGTCAACTAAACTGAAGGTTGAAAGGAAATAACAAAATAGGCTATCTGATTACATCATTAACTTTTCCATCCCATCGGTCAACTAAACTGATGGTTGAAAGGAAATAACAAATAGGCTATCTGATTACATCATTAACTTTTCCATCCCATCGGTCAACTAAACTGATGGTTGAAAGGAAATAACAAAATAGGCTATCTGATTACATCATTAACTTTTCCATCCCATCGGTCAACTAAACTGAAGGTTGAAAGGAAATAACAAAATAGGCTATCTGATTACATCATTAACTTTTCCATCCCATCGGTCAACTAAACTGATGGTTGAAAGGAAATAACAAAATAGGCTATCTGATTACATCATTAACTTTTCCATCCCATCGGTCAACTAAACTGAAGGTTGAAAGGAAATAACAAATAGGCTATCTGATTACATCATTAACTTTTCCATCCCATCGGTCAACTAAACTGATGGTTGAAAGGAAATAACAAAATAGGCTATCTGATTACATCATTAACTTTTCCATCCCATCGGTCAACTAAACTGATGGTTGAAAGGAAATAACAAATAGGCTATCTGATTACATCATTAACTTTTCCATCCCATCGGTCAACTAAACTGAAGGTTGAAAGGAAATAACAAAATAGGCTATCTGATTACATCATTAACTTTTCCATCCCATCGGTCAACTAAACTGATGGTTGAAAGGAAATAACAAATAGGCTATCTGATTACATCATTAACTTTTCCATCCCATCGGTCAACTAAACTGATGGTTGAAAGGAAATAACAAAATAGGCTATCTGATTACATCATTAACTTTTCCATCCCATCGGTCAACTAAACTGATGGTTGAAAGGAAATAACAAATAGGCTATCTGATTACATCATTAACTTTTCCATCCCATCGGTCAACTAAACTGATGGTTGAAAGGAAATAACAAATAGGCTATCTGATTACATCATTAACTTTTCCATCCCATCGGTCAACTAAACTGAAGGTTGAAAGGAAATAACAAAATAGGCTATCTGATTACATCATTAACTTTTCCATCCCATCGGTCAACTAAACTGATGGTTGAAAGGAAATAACAAAATAGGCTATCTGATTACATCATTAACTTTTCCATCCCATCGGTCAACTAAACTGATGGTTGAAAGGAAATAACAAATAGGCTATCTGATGACATCATTAACTTTTCCATCCCATCGGTCAACTAAACTGATGGTTGAAAGGAAATAACAAAATAGGCTATCTGATTACATCATTAACTTTTCCATCCCATCGGTCAACTAAACTGATGGTTGAAAGGAAATAACAAAATAGGCTATCTGATTACATCATTAACTTTTCCATCCCATCGGTCAACTAAACTGATGGTTGAAAGGAAATAACAAATAGGCTATCTGATTACATCATTAACTTTTCCATCCCATCGGTCAACTAAACTGATGGTTGAAAGGAAATAACAAATAGGCTATCTGATTACATCATTAACTTTTCCATCCCATCGGTCAACTAAACTGATGGTTGAAAGGAAATAACAAATAGGCTATCTGATTACATCATTAACTTTTCCATCCCATCGGTCAACTAAACTGATGGTTGAAAGGAAATAACAAATAGGCTATCTGATTACATCATTAACTTTTCCATCCCATCGGTCAACTAAACTGATGGTTGAAAGGAAATAACAAATAGGCTATCTGATTACATCATTAACTTTTCCATCCCATCGCTAAACTGATGGTTGAAAGGAAATAACAAAATGATCTGATTACATCATTAACTTTTCCATCCCATCGGTCAACTAAACTGATGGTTGAAAGGAAATAACAAATAGGCTATCTGATTACATCATTAACTTTTCCATCGGTCCCATCGGTCAACTAAACTGAAGGTTGAAAGGAAATAACAAATAGGCTATCTGATGACATCATTAACTTTTCCATCCCATCGGTCAACTAAACTGAAGGTTGAAAGGAAATAACAAATAGGCTATCTGATTACATCATTAACTTTTCCATCCCATCGGTCAACTAAACTGATGGTTGAAAGGAAATAACAAAATAGGCTATCTGATTACATCATTAACTATTCCATCCAATCGAGGAAATAACAAAATAGGCTATCTGATTACATCCTTAACTTTTCCATCCCAATCGAGGAAATAACAAAATAGGCTATCTGATTACATCATTAACTTTTCCATCCCATCGGTCAACAAAACTGATGGTTGAAAGGAAATAACAAAATAGGCTATCTGATTACATCATTAACTTTTCCATCCCATCGGTCAACTAAACTGAAGGTTGAAAGGAAATAACAAAATAGGCTATCTGATTACATCATTAACTTTTCCATCCCATCGGTCAACTAAACTGAAGGTTGAAAGGAAATAACAAAATAGGCTATCTGATTACATCATTAACTTTTCCATCCCATCGGTCAACTAAACTGATGGTTGAAAGGAAATAACAAAATAGGCTATCTGATTACATCATTAACTTTTCCATCCCATCGGTCAACTAAACTGAAGGTTGAAAGGAAATAACAAAATAGGCTATCTGATTACATCCTTAACTTTTCCATCCCATCGGTCAACTAAACTGATGGTTGAAAGGAAATAACAAAATAGGCTATCTGATTACATCATTAACTTTTCCATCCCATCGGTCAACTAAACTGAAGGTTGAAAGGAAATAACAAAATAGGCTATCTGATTACATCCTTAACTTTTCCATCCCATCGGTCAACTAAACTGAAGGTTGAAAGGAAATAACAAAATAGGCTATCTGATTACATCATTAACTTTTCCATCCCATCGGTCAACTAAACTGATGGTTGAAAGGAAATAACAAATAGGCTATCTGATTACATCATTAACTTTTCCATCCCATCGGTCAACTAAACTGATGGTTGAAAGGAAATAACAAATAGGCTATCTGATTACATCCTTAACTTTTCCATCCCATCGGTCAACTAAACTGAAGGTTGAAAGGAAATAACAAATAGGCTATCTGATTACATCATTAACTTTTCCATCCCATCGGTCAACTAAACTGATGGTTGAAAGGAAATAACAAATAGGCTATCTGATTACATCATTAACTTTTCCATCCCATCGGTCAACTAAACTGATGGTTGAAAGGAAATAACAAATAGGCTATCTGATTACATCATTAACTTTTCCATCCCATCGGTCAACTAAACTGATGGTTGAAAGGAAATAACAAATAGGCTATCTGATTACATCATTAACTTTTCCATCCCATCGGTCAACTAAACTGATGGTTGAAAGGAAATAACAAATAGGCTATCTGATTACATCATTAACTTTTCCATCCCATCGGTCAACTAAACTGAAGGTTGAAAGGAAATAACAAATAGGCTATCTGATGACATCATTAACTTTTCCATCCCATCGGTCAACTAAACTGATGGTTGAAAGGAAATAACAAAATAGGCTATCTGATTACATCATTAACTTTTCCATCCCATCGGTCAACTAAACTGAAGGTTGAAAGGAAATAACAAATAGGCTATCTGATTACATCATTAACTTTTCCATCCCATCGGTCAACTAAACTGATGGTTGAAAGGAAATAACAAATAGGCTATCTGATTACATCATTAACTTTTCCATCCCATCGGTCAACTAAACTGATGGTTGAAAGGAAATAACAAATAGGCTATCTGATTACATCATTAACTTTTCCATCCCATCGGTCAACTAAACTGATGGTTGAAAGGAAATAACAAATAGGCTATCTGATTACATCATTAACTTTTCCAACCCATCGGTCAACTAAACTGATGGTTGAAAGGAAATAACAAATAGGCTATCTGATTACATCATTAACTTTTCCATCCCATCGGTCAACTAAACAGAAGGTTGAAAGGAAATAACAAAATAGGCTATCTGATTACATCATTAACTTTTCCATCCCATCGGTCAACTAAACTGAAGGTTGAAAGGAAATAACAAATAGGCTATCTGATTACATCATTAACTTTTCCATCCCATCGGTCAACTAAACAGAAGGTTGAAAGGAAATAACAAAATAGGCTATCTGATTACATCATTAACTTTTCCATCCCATCGGTCAACTAAACTGATGGTTGAAAGGAAATAACAAATAGGCTATCTGATGACATCATTAACTTTTCCATCCCATCGGTCAACTAAACTGATGGTTGAAAGGAAATAACAAATAGGCTATCTGATTACATCCTTAACTTTTCCATCCCATCGGTCAACTAAACTGATGGTTGAAAGGAAATAACAAAATAGGCTATCTGATTACATCATTAACTTTTCCATCCCATCGGTCAACTAAACTGATGGTTGAAAGGAAATAACAAATAGGCTATCTGATTACATCATTAACTTTTCCATCCCATCGGTCAACTAAACTGATGGTTGAAAGGAAATAACAAATAGGCTATCTGATTACATCATTAACTTTTCCATCCCATCGGTCAACTAAACTGATGGTTGAAAGGAAATAACAAATAGGCTATCTGATTACATCATTAACTTTTCCATCCCATCGGTCAACTAAACTGATGGTTGAAAGGAAATAACAAAATAGGCTATCTGATTACATCATTAACTTTTCCATCCCATCGGTCAACTAAACTGATGGTTGAAAGGAAATAACAAATAGGCTATCTGATTACATCATTAACTTTTCCATCCCATCGGTCAACTAAACTGATGGTTGAAAGGAAATAACAAATAGGCTATCTGATTACATCATTAACTTTTCCATCCCATCGGTCAACTAAACAGAAGGTTGAAAGGAAATAACAAAATAGGCTATCTGATTACATCATTAACTTTTCCATCCCATCGGTCAACTAAACAGAAGGTTGAAAGGAAATAACAAATAGGCTATCTGATTACATCATTAACTTTTCCATCCCATCGGTCAACTAAACTGATGGTTGAAAGGAAATAACAAAATAGGCTATCTGATGACATCATTAACTTTTCCATCCCATCGGTCAACTAAACTGATGGTTGAAAGGAAATAACAAAATAGGCTATCTGATGACATCATTAACTTTTCCATCCCATCGGTCAACTAAACTGATGGTTGAAAGGAAATAACAAATAGGCTATCTGATGACATCATTAACTTTTCCATCCCATCGGTCAACTAAACTGATGGTTGAAAGGAAATAACAAATAGGCTATCTGATGACATCATTAACTTTTCCATCCCATCGGTCAACTAAACTGATGGTTGAAAGGAAATAACAAATAGGCTATCTGATGACATCATTAACTTTTCCATCCCATCGGTCAACTAAACTGACAGAGAGACGAACGGACAAAAACAAAACATGACCTACTTTAAAAATAATAAAAGAATAACCTCCTAGGCAGAGAATGTAACTATGTTGACTATAGTGCTTTACGGCAGTGGACAGACTGTCATTACTTACCGCAGTGAAACTTATGTAACGCAGAACGTCAGCCCCATTGGAATACTGGCACTTGGTGCCATTGTTGCAATCTGAAACACACAGAGCAATAGAGTACTAACAGGTCTGCGCGTTGGTTGGGTCCGTGCGTACCCCCCCCCCCCTTGAATTCGTAGAGATTATATAGAAATTACATCATGCTTGCGTCATTTTTTCAAATGCCTCAAGGGGTATGCAACCCCCCTTAGTACTCTATATCATATACATGTCCGTACTGGCTTACACAGATATATGTATATGTGCACAGGAACAAAAAATAATCACAAAAATAAACACCTAAACCTATTATGAACAAACACATGGCTTATAAAAAGAGAACCTATTTACATACAGTACTTTCCTCCAAAATCAGAATGCTTCGGCTGAGAGCAGAGGGGGAACCGATGAAAACTGAAAACCGGACACATACGAACCTTACCCATTATGGCCATATAGCCTGGGAATGCAGAAGAAGAAATTAATACAGTAATTAACATAACTTTCAACAGACAATGCAATAATGATTTTACCTGCCTTTGATCCTAGTTAAATAATAATAATAATAATAATGAGCATTTATAAGCGCTAATTCTTAAACAAGCCCTAAGCGCATACAATAATAAACAGATAAATGAATAACACCCCCACCCACCCAAAAAGCAGTAGAAAATAATAAGAATGTCACAAATTGCTTCGCACACACGCACACACACACAGACACAGAAGAGAGAGAGAGACACACACACACACACAAAACCAAACACGCACACACACACGCACACACACTTGCACAAACCACACACTGCACGCACGCACACAGACACATGTGCAAAGAAGGGACAAAAATTACTTTCCAAAAGAAAAGAGCAGGCTACGATTTGAAGAGAGTGGTTTTGAGGGAAGACTTAAATGAAGAAAGGGAGTCAGCAGAACGGAGAGGAAGAGGGAGTTTGTTCTAAGTAGAGGGGGCCTGATGAGAGAAGGAACATTCGCCAAGGGTCCTGGTGCGGTAACGAGGGATCTGGAGGAGAGAAGTGTCAGAAGAGGAGCGTAACTGTCTAAGAGGTGTGTAAAGGTTCAGAAGATCAGTGAGATAAGAAGGAGCAAGACCATTCAGGGATTTATAACAGAGCAGAGAGAGCTTGTAGTCGATACGCTTTCCAACAGGAAGCCAGTGAAGAGATTCAAGCATAGGGGGAGAATGAGAGAATTTGGAGCACCTCAGCACAAGGTGAGGAGCATTGTTTTGAATTTTTAAAAGTTTAGCGAAAACAGTTTGTGGGCAGCCAGCAAGAAGGGAATTACAGTAATCTAGTCTGGAGAGTACGAAGGCAGAGATGAGAGTTTTGGTAGCTTCCTTCGAAAGAAGATGTCTTACAGGTCCAATGTGCCGAAGTTCTAAGTAACAATTAAGCACGACAGACAGAGGAAATCTGGTTTTGGAAGGAGAGAGTCTGATCAAGTGTGATGCCAAGATTGCGTACAGTGGTAGAAGTGTGAATAAGAGAGTTTTCTAACTGGATGGAAGTGGGGACAGAGTTTGCTGACAAGAGTTTCTTGGGTACAATGAAAATCATTTCTGTTTTACCATTGTTCAGTTGGAGCTTGTTGTTAGTCATCCATGATTTAATGTCAGCAATGCATGATTGTGTACGTTGGATAATGGATGGAAGCAGAGATGAGGGATGAGCAGACGAGTAAATATGGTTGTCATCAAAGAAGTAGTGATGGGAAATGACATGATGAGAAACAATGTCGGAAATGGGTTGTGTATAAAGGACAAAGAGAATAGGTCCCAAGACAGAGCCCTGAGGAACACCATGCTCCAAAGCAGCTGAACGAGAAGAGAGGCCATTAACAGAGACAACTTGAGTGCGATGAGAGAGATAGGAATGAAACCACGAGAGTGCTATGTCAGAGTATACAGTATTAACATAACTTTCAATACATGGAATTCCAGATGATTAATACACACCTTCTATTGATGAAATATTGGGTGAAATTTATACACTTGTTGCATGTTTGTTTTTGTTTTTTGTTTTTTAAATTGTGATTGTACACACCTTCGATTGATATAAACCACACATGCAATTTCTGAAGTTATATCTGGAAAACTACGATCAAGAGGAAGCTGAATGTCTCTTTATTTGAATTCACTGCAGGTAGTACAATCTAATATGACTCACAATATCATTTTAAAGTTATTAATGATAGTCTTGAACAAAGATAGACAAAAATAGAAATCAACACTGGCACAAAAATCAAAACAATCATGAGCGACTTTTGTTGCAAAAAAACAACAAAACATGCAAGCTGTGTGACCTTTTTTTGATAGGTCAAACACTATTTGAAGAGACTCACCAATGTGATCGACGTCCTGCCATTGGTTGACCATGAGGTATTCATTGCCGTACTTGAACCACGACAGGTACTCCAGCCACAAAAAGTACACTGGGACAGACCTGCAAACAGCAAACAACACGCTTTTAAAGATACACAGACGCGCCACGATTAAGTCCCTTGGTTTTTTCTGGGTACAGACAAACCTCTATTTTAAGACTTCCAAAATGTCCGGAAAAATCGGTCGTAAATAGGAGGGGTCGTATGACGGAGGTTTTCACTGGCAGCCGTAGAAAGAAAAAGTTCAGCACAGTTCATACTCTCTTCTTCATGCACACATACAATGACATATTAAAACTGGATTTGGGTCTTTCCAACTCCATAGGATTGTGCAATCGATGTATTACAGTTTCACTTCGCCGACTTCTGTTAATCACCTCCACTCTCGTCCAAAGTCAGTGGTTTTCTTTTTCAAAGTCAGTGGTTTTCGTGCTTTTCCTACGCTTTCCGCCATCTTTTCTACAACAAGGGAAGCGACTCCGCTTTCAGGCCCTTGACCGTGGTTGTTTCCCTTTGCTCGAAGTCTATGCAGACGACAACAACGGTCGTAAAAACCAACAAAATGGCGGTCATAAGTTGCGTTTTAGAGGAAGTCGTTTAAGAGAGGTCGTTTACATAGTAAAATGCATCCGTGCCAACAAATCCGGTCTCAAATGAGAGGTGGTCGCTTAACAGAGGGTCGTAAAATAGGGGTTTGTCTGTAGCTGTGACCCATATAGAAATGCCCCCATGTTCAAATTGAGGCTGCTCTTTAAAATGATGTATGGCTTTGAATTTGGGGGCATTTGTATGGTAGTGAGACCTGGTCAAAACAAGATTTATTTCCAGCTATAAGAGGGAAAACACGTGAAACCCGTGATTTTGACACGTGATCTGGTGGGTCTTTAAAAGTCAAATCTAGTTTATTTGGCTCTTAGTACTGCAGCCCAAAGGATTGGCTGGCCTTTGGGGACCTTCCCCAACACTAATGATCCTCAAATCCTAGAGAGTAAGGATTATTCTGGGCAAAGCATTTCCACTATAAACAGATTCTAGCCCAGCCATCTAGAACAGCAGCTGCCCCCTCTGCTATCTGGCAGTCATATTCGGAAATGGCAGACTGGCACACGTACATGCATACTGTGATACACGTTCCACAAATGTGCAAAAAGATGTGTGAAAACAATGTATGCTTAATTGCAAAATAAAGCAGCCACAGACAAGCTCTTTAAGTAAACTCTCAAAGAACACACAGTTCTCACACATTAAAGGGGCACCCTGATGGAATGTTTTTTTGTAAGAAACACGTCGAGATCACCAGGAAAACACCCTTTACACAGATTGCAACACTCACTTTGCTCTGGTTTCCTAGAAATCAAACTGTCAAATCGGCGATTCCTCCTTGGCGGAGGTGCTGGGAGTCAAATTATTTCACCCAAAGAGAAGGCGTGTGTCGTCTCTTTTCTAATGGCTGCCAAATGGTTTGCACAACATTTTCACAATACAAGCCTTTCTTTTCTTCTTTTAATTTTTTTTGTATACAGTTTTATCTAAAGGAGTTTCTCTCATAACAAAGGAAATAGCTCCAATTTTGTTTACTGCACTACAAAAAAAACAACGCTTCAACCACAATGAGTGACCTCCACCCACCCCATCCAAAATGGCTACTCTCTCCGGCATCTCCGCCAAGGAGGAATCACCGTTTTGACGGTTTTATTTATAGGAAACCAGAGCAAAGTGAGTGTTCCGATCCTTGAAAAGTCTGTCTTTCTGGTGATCTGCAAAAACTCATCCGTCAAGGTCCACCTTTAAACCAAATGTTAAGTTTGTATGCATCAGCCAAGAAAAAAACAACTTTGTGCATGTCAAACTTCTGTATTTTTCATTGTTGTTGTTTGTTTTGTTGTATTTCTTTATTTGGGGATGTGCAACAGTTTGAATCCTGTCACTCAGACAGCCATATAACGGCCTTGGGAATACAAACACTCACTCATTGTTGAGGAAGAAACCGCCAAACATCATGAAGGGGATGAGGATGGGGGGTGCAAGGGCCAGTGCAATGTTCACATCTCCTGCCACAGTGGAGATGATCAAGCCTGCACAGCATGATCAAGAACCAGATAGTTTTCAAATCTGTTCACAATCGTCTGTTTGAACCACACTATCTGAGTCTTCTTCTTCTTCTTGACTGTACGTGGCCACAATCAACACTTTGATTATTATGCCACGGAACCGGGGAGGTTCAGACCACTTTTGCCGGAAGAAAGGCTCAAGGCCTGAGAAGAAATAATACAACAGAGAGAGCACAGATACAAGAACTAGGAAACTGTTGATCCGTTGGGTTGTTGGAAGAGGGGAGGAGGGGGTGGGGGAAGAGGGGGACCAAAGGGGGGGATGGGAGAGGGGGGGGGAGAGGGGGGGGCTGTTGGTGCTTGTTAGTCTGATGACCCCAGAGTGGGGCCATCAGACCGTGGCGGTTGCAGCAGGAGGTTTTCCAGTCAGGTGCTCCCAGACTCTAGTCGCAAAGCTCTCTGGAGTTCTGGCCTCAACTGCTGCTGAAGGTAGGATGTTCCACTCCCTGATGGTACGTGGGAAAAAGGAACTCTGTCAGTATTGTGTTCGACATTGGGGGACAAGGAATTGCAGTGTGTGTCCTCTGCGCTGCCGCTCTGGTTGGGGGACAAGTCTGTTCTTATTGATGCTCAACATGTCATTTTGTATTTCATACAACATGGCGAGTCTTGTCACCTGGCGGCGTTGCTGCAGGGAGCTCCAGTCAAGCCTCTGGAGCATTGCTGTGATGCTGGCTGTCATACGGTACTGAGTCGGATCGTGAATAAAATTAAAATCTTCAGTAACCCGTGTAGGCATTTCTTAAAAGAAGTTACCACAATTCAATAAAGTACATAATATATAGGATTCAATTTTATTCCAAATTTCTTTGATTATTTTGGTGGTCATCAGTACAATGGAGGGTGCTCACAGGGTTGATATCAGGAAGTAGAATTAAAATAATAAAACCATCTCACAAACACACACACACACTACCATGATGATTTTTCTTTTTAAATGTAACAGATCATCACATAAATTACTCAAATGTGATTTTTTTTTAAACCAACAAAACATGACAAAGAAATCATACATAAAATGAACTATTACATTGATGAGATGCCAAGCAGAATGAAATTTTGGGGCAAAAAAATAGACTACAGACCATAGCACTCACCGAAGGACACTGCCACATTGGCCATGAGCACAAAAATGCCCACAGCTCTCAGGTAAGCCTCCCAGGAATCATACAACCCTGCCACCAAACAACAATTCAATGGGCATTGCGCAACAACAAAAAGCTCAAGTACATGTACATTCAAGTGTAGAGATAATTCAACACAAAACTAGCATGTGCCTGTCTTTTTGTCTCTCTCAGAAATTGAGGGGAAAAACAACAACAAGGGAGCATAAATGATTGACAACAAATTAAAACAAAGTCAAAATTGAAACCCAAAACAAAAGATTTAATCACAGAAACAACACAAGTCACGACGTTTCGGGCTCAACCTGTTGTCCAGTGCTAAAATTAGACATGACATAGTGGCATACATGACGTAAAGACGTAAAGGATTGATTTTGTGTTGATGCTTGTTTAACTTATTACCAACTAATGATTACTGGATTTTCATGACTAGAAGGATCTTCTTTCTGTAAGATGCAACCCCTTTTTTTTCAGTGCAGGAAAAGCCACATTGATTATCTACAGGCGTACAGAGGATGTGAACAATGGAAATATGAGTTTGAGAGTGTGTTTTTCTTGGACACATAGCCACTATACTGTGTGTGCATGCATTCGCGTGCGGTGTGTGTGTGTGTGTGTGTGTGTGTGTGTAGTGGGAGGTTTGGAGTGACAGGGAGGTGGGAGGATGATAAGTGCTGGACCTTGTAATTTACGTTTTGTTCCTAGAGTTGGTATACATCAAAATGACATGCTACTATCCAGACAGTTTTGCTGGGTGGAACGCTTGTCACGCATGAAGGAAAGAGAATGCCCAAAGCTGTGTTCTATGGAGAGTTCTGCCAGGGAAAACATGACAGGAGGGTCTCACGAAAGTGCTTCAAAGACCGACTGAAGCGCCAACTCATTGCGGCTGTTATCCCTGATATCTGAAGACTGGTAAAATAGGGCCCAAGACAGGGACAAATGGTGTTGGTACATGTTAACATTATTCACAAAAGATCTCTATTTCCCCATGGCAACACAGTGTTAGGCCACTCATAGTATGACTTACAACTGATTGTGTTGCCATGGAGAAATAGAGATATTTGTGAATAATGTTAACGTGTACCGAGACCTTAAAGCATGGCACAGAAGGCCAGAAGAGAAGCCGCAGAGGACAAGCGAAGCAGGAGGAAAGCACCAACTGCGCTGAGCCCCGCCCCACCCAACCCAGAGTTTCCCATGCCAGTTGTGCCAAAGTGTATGCTGATCTAGAGACTTCCCCGCTGAGCCTCAGACTTAAGGAACCTGCTGTCATCATCATCATGCCATAGAGAGCAAATCATGCTGTCCCTCCCGTGAAGAAAATGATTGTTAATCACATACCTATCATCCAGTAGTCGATGGTTATAAAGACGGCTGGCAGGAGAACGAATGTTGGTAACTGCACACACGCACATGCAAGGATTACAAAATGGAATCCTTTGACCCTTTGGGGGCATGAAAGGATAAACAACAGCAACAACAAAGCTATGTTCTGTTAATGCATACATGAATCAATTTTAAAATAATCATTTACTAATGAATAGCCAATGAAGTACAAAGTGGTAAGTGTATAAATGCAAAATGTTGACTTTTGGTGAGCGGAGAAAGAAAATGGTGTCTTTACACATTCTTCCTAATGTTAGGTAATTCAATTTGACAAATCAACTAGCCTCTTTAAAATAATTTGGTATTTGGTACTTTATAGTCACAGAGGCGTCTCTGTGAAATTTGGGTTGCTCCCACCTGGAGTGACAGAGGTGCAGCCAGAGGCATGCCACCCTTTTTTTTTTTTTGGCATGTGATTTTTGTGTGACTGATGAGGAAGGAGGGGGGGGGGGGTCAACTTTTCGTTGCCACTGGGTTTAACGTGTACGAGGTGCATGGGCATACAGGACCTCAGTTTATCGTGTCATCCGAAAGACTCCATGTTCAGACCATAAGGCCTAGTGCAGAGTGAGAGGGGAAAAAAACCTGTACCCAGGTTCGAACTCGGGTTTATCGTGCATGAGGCGAACGTGTTACCTCTGTGCCACACTACACAATTGCACGCACATGCACACAAACATATCAGCATACAGGTGTGTCCAAGAAACACATGCACACAAACATATCAGCATACAGGTGTGTCCAAGAAAAACATGCACACACACATATCAGCATACAGGTGTGTCCAAGAAACACATGCACACACACATATCAGCATACAGGTGTGTCCAAGAAACACATGCACACACACATATCAGCATACAGGTGTGTCCAAGAAACACATGCACACACACATATCAGCATACAGGTGTGTCCAAGAAACACATGCACACAAACATATCAGCATACAGGTGTGTCCAAGAAACACATGCACACACACACACACACACACACACACACACACACACACACACAACTGCCCACATGTTCAGACAAGCACACAAAAAGTTGAAAAGAAACACACACACACACACACACACACACTCATATACACACTTACTTTATAAATGAAGCATCACAGTTTATTTCTATTAAAAAAAAGTCAACTTTTGTTGCTTTACTTAGCTTTCTCAGCTATGAGTATGTATTTTGTTCCTTGGAAAATAGAAACAATAGACTGTTTAAAATACATGAACTTACCTCAGCTAAGCTTTTGGCTATGAAGTAGACATCTGTTCTGTACAGTCCTGATCCATATTCCCGTAAGAATATTGCAATCTCATTTGGAAATGACTGTTGAAAAAAAGATTGCATGCACACACACACACACACACACACACACACACACACACACACACACACACACACACACACGGATCCACACACACACACACACACACACACACACACACACACACACACACACACACACACACAGATCCACACACACACACACACGGATCCACACACACCACACCAACACGCACCCACACACTATTGAATGTACATCTCCAGACAAAGGACAAATAGATTCACACACGTCAATTGAAAGCATGACAATGTTTGGAATGTGATCCAGTGAGTGAACAGGCACGTGCGCGCGCTTGTGTGTGTGTGTGTGTGTGTGTGTGTGTGTGTGTGTGTGCATGTGTGTGTGTGCGTGTGTGTGTGTGTGTGTACATGCGTGTGCATGTGAGTGTGTGCATTCATGCATGTGTGTGTGTGTTTTTGTGGATGAGTGTGTTTGTGGGTGTACATGCATGTGTGTGAATGTGAGTGCATGTGTTTAGTCACTTTTGTTTTGGAAAATAAAAATCTTATAATGCTTGCTCCATGTCAATGGTTAGATCCACTAACCTACAACTTAAGACATGGATAGCGTTGATAGTTACAGTGGATAACTGCTAACTCATAAAAAGGATAACTCAAAAACACTGAATAACTCATAATCAATTTCTAGTCCCAGTTTCAAAGGTCTTTTAAACTAAAAATCTTGGCTATCTGAAAATAAAATTTCAGTCCCTCCAATTTTGACTTAAATGATTTTCACTGTATAGTGATTTTCTTCATGGGCTCACATTGACAACGAAAAACATCTAGAGTGAAAAGCTCCTAAAACACCTATAGTGTAGGCAGGCGAGGTGCGTTTCTCCACTCACGTTGACAAAGATAAACATCTTGAGTGAAAAGCTCCTAAAACACCTATAGTGTAGGTAGGCGAGGTGCGTTTCTCCACTCACGTTGACAACGATAAACATCTAGAGTGAAAAGCTCCTAAAACACCTATAGTGTAGGTAGGCGAGGTGCGTTTCTCCACTCACGTTGACAACGATAAACATCTAGAGTGAAAAGCTCCTAAAACACCTATAGTGTAGGTAGGCGAGGTGCGTTTCTCCACTCACGTTGACAACGATAAACATCTTGAGTGAAAAGCTCCTAAAACACCTATAGTGTAGGCAGGCGAGGTGCGTTTCTCCACTCACATTGACGACGATAAACATCTAGAGTGAAAAGCTCCTAAAACACCCATAGTGTAGGTAGGCGAGGTGCGTTTCTCCACTCACGTTGACAACGATAAACATCTAGAGTGTAAAGCTCCTAAAACACCCATAGTGTAGGTAGGCGAGGTGCGTTTCTCCACTCACGTTGACAACGATAAACATCTAGAGTGTAAAGCTCCTAAAACACCCATAGTGTAGGTAGGCGAGGTGCGTTTCTCCACTCACATTGACGACGGAGAACATCTAGAGTGAAAAGCTCCTAAAACACCTATAGTGTAGGTAGGCGAGGTGCGTTTCTCCACTCACATTGACAACGGTAAACATCTAGAATGTAAAGCTCCTAAAACACCTATAGTGTAGGCAGGCGAGGTGCGTTTCTCCACTCACATTGACAACGGTAAACATCTAGAATGTAAAGCTCCTAAAACACCTATAGTGTAGGCAGGCGAGGTGCGTTTCTCCACTCACGTTGACAACGATAAACATGTTAGAGTGTAAAGCTCCTAAAACACCTATAGTGTAGGTAGGCGAGGTGCGTTTCTCCACTCACGTTGACATTGATAAACATGCTAGAGTGTAAAGCTCCTAAAACACCTATAGTGTAGGTAGGAGAGGTGCGCTTTTCCACTCACGTTGACGACGGAGAACATGCTGGAGAAGGAGATCTGGATGGTGAGGAGGAAGATGGCTCCGTTGATGTTCATCACCCCTTTCTGGTCGTAGTCCAAGCGCAGGTAGATCAGACCCAACACCAACGACACAAACTGCGTTCGCAAAGATAAAAACAACAACGTTGTCCCGATAACATCAAACAAATCTAGAAAGTATTTCTATAGTGTTGACCTCCTTTTGCCTTCTATCATATTAGCTGGAGTGGCAATGTTGCGATGTGTACTGTCGACACATTAGCGCAGTGCCGTGAACTGCCATGCTGTGCCCTATTGTGTTGTGTCATTTACGCAGAGCTGTATTGCTTCGTGTACTTGCGCTGTGTAATGTAGTGTCAGCAATGCAAAAGCATATCATAATGTAATTCACACGTGACATATTGCAAGGGGTAACACAGAGCAGCTCAGGTCTGTAATTCACACGTAACATATTGCAGGGGGTAACATAGAGCAGCTCAGGTCTGTAATTCACACATGACATATTGCAGGGGGGGTAACATAGAGCAGGTCAGGTCTGTAATTCACACGTGACATATTGCAGGGGGGTAACATAGAGCAGCTCAGGTCTGTAATTCACACGTGACATATTGCAAGGGGTAACACAGAGCAGGTCAGGTCTGTAATTCACACGTGACATATTGCAGGGGGGTAACATAGAGCAGCTCAGGTCTGTAATTCACACGTGACATATTGCAGGGGGGTAACATAGAGCAGCTCAGGTCTGTAATTCACACATGACATATTGCAGGGGGGTAACATAGAGCAGCTGAGGTCTGTAATTCACACATGACATATTGCAGGGGGGTAACATAGAGCAGCTCAGGTCTGTAATTCACACGTGACATATTGCAGGGGGGTAACATAGAGCAGGTCAGGTCTGTAATTCACACGTGACATATTGCAGGGGGGTAACATAGAGCAGCTGAGGTCTGTAATTCACACGTGACATATTGCAGGGGGTAACATAGAGCAGCTGAGGTCTGTAATTCACACGTGACATATTGCAGGGGGGTAACATAGAGCAGCTGAGGTCTGTAATTCACACGTGACATATTGCAGGGGGGTAACATAGAGCAGCTCAGGTCTGTAATTCACACGTGACATATTGCAGGGGGGTAACATAGAGCAGCTCAGGTCTGTAATTCACATGTGACATATTGCAGGGGGGTAACATAGAGCAGCTCAGGTCTGTAATTCACACGTGACATATTGCAGGGGGTAACATAGAGCAGCTCAGGTCTGTAATTCACACGTGACATATTGCAGGGGGTAACATAGAGCAGCTCAGGTCTGTAATTCACACATGACATATTGCAGGGGGGTAACATAGAGCAGCTGAGGTCTGTAATTCACACGTGACATATTGCAGGGGGTAACATAGAGCAGCTGAGGTCTGTAATTCACACGTGACATATTGCAGGGGGGTAACATAGAGCAGGTCAGGTCTGTAATTCACACGTGACATATTGCAGGGGGTAACATAGAGCAGCTCAGGTCTGTAATTCACACGTGACATATTGCAGGGGGTAACATAGAGCAGCTCAGGTCTGTAATTCACATGTGACATATTGCAGGGGGGTAACATAGAGCAGCTCAGGTCTGTAATTCACACGTGACATATTGCAGGGGGTAACATAGAGCAGCTCAGGTCTGTAATTCACTCGTGACATATTGCAGGGGGTAACACAGAGCAGCTCAGGTCTGTAATTCACACATGACATATTGCAGGGGGGTAACATAGAGCAGCTGAGGTCTGTAATTCACACGTGACATATTGCAGGGGGTAACATAGAGCAGCTGAGGTCTGTAATTCACACGTGACATATTGCAGGGGGGTAACATAGAGCAGCTCAGGTCTGTAATTCACACGTGACATATTGCAGGGGGGTAACATAGAGCAGCTCAGGTCTGTAATTCACACGTGACATATTGCAGGGGGTAACATAGAGCAGCTCAGGTCTGTAATTCACATGTGACATATTGCAGGGGGGTAACATAGAGCAGCTCAGGTCTGTAATTCACACGTGACATATTGCAGGGGGTAACATAGAGCAGCTCAGGTCTGTAATTCACACATGACATATTGCAGGGGGGTAACATAGAGCAGCTGAGGTCTGTAATTCACACGTGACATATTGCAGGGGGTAACATAGAGCAGCTGAGGTCTGTAATTCACACGTGACATATTGCAGGGGGGTAACTCAGGTCTGTAATTCACACGTGACATAATGAATGATAATAATAATGAAGAAAACTTATATAGCGCACATTCCAGGCTAGCTGCTCATGGCGCTTTACAAAAAAACAAAAACATTTAATCAAATCACATCAATACCCATGCCCGCACGCACACAAGCACACACACTGACGAACACAGCATATCATTTACACGCGCATGCACACATACATACAGTACATACATACATACATACGTACGTACGTTCGTACATACATACATACACACAGACACAAACACACACACATCCCCACACACGTGCATAAGCACATGCCAGCGCGCGCATGCACACACACACTTTCTGTCTCCCAACTTTCCCATGCCATTCATCATCCACACACGCTTTCATTCTCACAATCCGATCATGGTGGACAGTAGTGTTCAGAGAATAGATGAGTTTTCAGGTTGGTTTTGAAAACTGACAGGGAGTTGGAATGTCTGAGAGACAGAGGGAGTTTGTTCCAAGTAGCTGGGGCCTGAAAAGAAAAGGATCTCTCGCCATAAGTTTTCGTTTTAATTGAGGGAGGCTGTAGAATACGAGAATCAGAAGAAGAACGAAGCTGACGAGATGGAATGTAAGTATGAAGTAGATCAGACAGGGTAGGAGCAGAGCCAGAAATGACAGCAAAGGTAAGAGCAGAAAGCTTGTAGTTGATCCTGCTGGAGATTGGCAACCAGTGCAGAGAGTGCAGAAGGGGAGAAACATGTTCAAACTTGGAGGACTTAAGGATTAGTCGTGCAGCATTATTTTGGATTCTTTGGAGTTTGTTGAGAAGGTACTTTGGAAGGCCAGCAAGAAGAGAGTTGCAATAATCTATTCTCGAGAGGACAAATGCACAGACCAAGGTTTTTGTGGCATCAGTGGAGAGATAGTGACGAACAGAACTAATCTTACGAAGCTCAAAATAGGCAGATCTGCAGATATTAGACACATGCTGCTGAAGGGAGAGACTTTGATCCAAAGTGACACCAAGACTGCGGACAGAAGAGGAGAAGGAGATAGTGTTGTTGTTGATTGTGACAGAGCCTGGAAGGGTAGAAAGATTGAGCATTTTCTTTGGGCATGCTAACATAATTTCAGTTTTTTCTTCATTAAGTTGCAGCTTGTTGTGGGTCATCCAGATTTTAAGGTCAAGTATGCACTCCTGTGTCCGCGATACCAGCCCATCGACTTCAGCAAGAGTGGCCGACTGATATACTTCTGTATCGTCCGCAAAACTCTCATGAGACAAGGCATGTTGACTGATAACATCGGACACAGGAGCAGCATAGAGCACAAAAAGAATGGGTCCCAGAACAGAACCCTGTGGGACACCATACAAAAGGGGGGACGGCTCAGAGTATCTGCCACTAACACAAACTGTCTGCTTACGATTAGTCAAGTAGCTATCAAACCAGGAAAGAGCAAGATCATGAATGCCAAAAGAATGTTTGAGTCGGCGAATAAGAATGGTATGATCAATAGTGTCGAAAGCGGCACTGAGGTCAAGCAAAGCTAAGAGAGAAACTTTGCAGGGGGGTAACATAGAGCAGCTCAGGTCTGTAATTCACTCGTGACATATTGCAGGGGGTAACATAGAGCAGCTCAGGTCTGTAATTCACATGTGACATATTGCAGGGGGGTAACATAGAGCAGCTCAGGTCTGTAATTCACACGTGACATATTGCAGGGGGTAACATAGAGCAGCTCAGGTCTGTAATTCACACGTGACATATTGCAGGGGGTAACATAGAGCAGCTCAGGTCTGTAATTCACATGTGACATATTGCAGGGGGGCAACATAGAGCAGCTCAGGTCTGTAATTCACACGTGACATATTGCAGGGGGTAACATAGAGCAGCTCAGGTCTGTAATTCACACGTGACATATTGCAGGGGGTAACATAGAGCAGCTCAGGTCTGTAATTCACACGTGACATATTGCAGGGGGGTAACATAGAGCAGGTCAGGTCTGTAATTCACACGTGACATATTGCAGGGGGGCAACATAGAGCAGGTCAGGTCTGTAATTCACACGTGACATATTGCAGGGGGGTAACATAGAGCAGGTCAGGTCTGTAATTCACACGTGACATATTGCAGGGGGGTAACATAGAGCAGCTCAGGTCTGTAATTCACACGTGACATATTGCAGGGGGGTAACATAGAGCAGGTCAGGTCTGTAATTCACACGTGACATATTGCAGGGGGGCAACATAGAGCAGGTCAGGTCTGTAATTCACACGTGACATATTGCAGGGGGGCAACATAGAGCAGGTCAGGTCTGTAATTCACACGTGACATATTGCAGGGGGTAACATAGAGCAGCTGAGGTCTGTAATTCACATGTGACATATTGCAGGGGTGTAACATAGAGCAGGTCAGGTCTGTAATTCACACGTGACATATTGCAGGGGGGTAACATAGAGCAGCTCAGGTCTGTAATTCACACATGACATATTGCAGGGGGGTAACATAGAGCAGCTCAGGTCTGTAATTCACATGTGACATATTGCAGGGGGGCAACATAGAGCAGGTCAGGTCTGTAATTCAC
>CM065682.1:37086323-37103823 GCA_017654935.2 Phymorhynchus buccinoides | reverse complement strand
TGCAAAATGGGCATGCCATTGCTGGGAGGTTATTTCATTGTATATAAATTTCCTTCGATTAATTGACCTTATTGTTGACCAAAACTGTCTAGGGTCGTTAATTGACTGTTTTAATTTTTCTAGCCTCTTTAAATCATATTCTTTTTTCTTTTCTTTTCTTAGATCAACGTACTCCTTTCTTTCTTTAACATATCTAGCATGTTTTTCTTTTTTCCCTTTTGATGATTTAGCTCGTCGAAATTGCTGAAGTAGTCTTTTAACCAGTCTTTTTTTGTTCTCACATTCTCTATCAAACCATTCATTAGAAGTTTTAATGTTTCCACCAATCGTTCTAACCATGCATGCAGCAGCCCCATAAAGGGCGTTAACAAAAACTTCAACACATTTATTTACATCTGTATCCAAACAATTGGTAGCTTCAACTATACTCTGTTTAAACTCGTTAGAATTTAACTCAGTTTTAAACACATGTACACTCTCTTCACACCACACAACTCGTTCTTCACCCAACTGAGGCATTAAAACAACATCTTCCTCAACAGAACAATACTTCCAAGTCAGCTGTACAGGTAAATGCCATGAAAAGAGACAATCGTTAACAGTTAAGTTACAGAATGAAGTTACTTCCCTTGATACAAGAAAATAATCGATTACGCTACACCCTTGTGGTGCCACAAAAGTAAACTCTCCTTCTATATCAGTATTACAGGAACCATTCATAATTACAAGGTCAAACAGGAAACAAAAATCCAGCAATGAACGTCCAAAGTTATTTATAGTTACATCTTTAGAGCTACGTTTAAAGCAATACAAATCATTATCATCATCATCACTATCATCATCATCTGTATTCTGTACATAGTTCAACATTTGTTCTTCTTTGGGTTGTTCCCTGCCCGTCCTAGCATTCATATCCCCACACACAATTATATGCACACTATCATAATCAATCGTTTGCAAAACACGTTCTTCAACAATAACAATGCCATCTTTTAACTCTTTATCACGATATGCTGGCCCTCCTTCAGGAACAACATAGCTAGCAATCAGTACGACATCTTTATCAATGCCAAACACGCATTTATTAACCTGGACAGCAACAACATTATCACACTCAAATTTAATTTCCCTAACATACTGAGCAAAACATTTTTTGATTAGTAATACTACTCCACCTGAGTTTCTACCATGCACTGACAGTTTTTTAGCAGGAGCAACAAATTTTACATAATCGGCAAACAAACAACTCCAGTCAAACGAAGAACCAACAAAGGTTTCAGTTAGACAAACTATATCAAAATTACTCACATAATTCATAAAAGAAACATCAGAAATTTTATTGTACAAATTTTCCACATTGTAGTTAAGAAAGTTTATTTCCTTAGCTTGACAACCTTGCCTGGCCTATTTATGTGTGTTTGTGCTTGACCGCAAAGAGCGAGAGTTTCCCGAAGCCTGGGGTCTATTCAACTGTTGTGCTTGTCCTTTAAAGAAAGTACTAATCCCTGTCTGCTTCTCTTTAGCTCCCGAGTGCGCATTTGCCTTTGAACGTGCCCCTGCAGCTTGCTTTCCTATACCGGGACTACTGTCACGCAAGTTGCCTGAAACGCACGCTTTTTCTGCCTCACACCTGCCACCTGCACGTGCCTCAGAGTCCGTGCAGTCTGCAATAATCACTTCCGGGTTCATTGCACTATCATTAGATGTTTGCTGACCGCAATGATTGGGATTACTCGCCATAACAGCAGGAGAGGCAAGGCTAGCAACAGCTGGGGATTCTTGGGAAGGGAGAAGGGTGCTGGAGTGTCTTTGCTCTGTGTCATGGGGGGTGGGGGAGGTGCTTCTTTTTCTTGTTCTAGTACTCTCTCCCCTTGCCACCTGTGCCCAACTTCTGTCATCTCTGTCAGTCTGTCTACGAGATTCCCCCACCACTAACTTTCCTTTGACAAAGAATGCAGACTTACCTAATTTCTTCGCTGATTCGATTGTCTGTCTTTGTCTGAACGTGAGATCATTGGCTACTCTCACTCGTTTCTTTTCTTCAAGCTTCCCTCTATAATCTCTGTTCGTGATCAACATCATCTTATCTTTCCATTTCCTAAACTTTACAATCATCGTTCTAGGTTCCCCTGTCTTCTCTGGGCCCACTCTGTGAGCCCGCACAATGTCCTCCTCTGACCATACCTTTCTTCCATCCACCCCATTCAACACCTCACACACAGCTCTGGCACAATCATCATAACTCTCCCTCTCACCACTCACAACAGACGCCACACCAAACATACGGAGATTGTCTCTACGTGAGAACTCCTCCAATCTGTCTATCTCCTCATGCATTTTGTTTATTTCCTCTTTCAAACCATCCACCACAGCACACATCTCTGCACCTTCATCCTTTCTCTCAGCTGTCTCGCGAAACAGATCATTCACATCAGAGGTAATATCATCAACTTTAGCACATAGGGAAGTGTTGTCATTTTCCAGTGTGTTACAGCGTTCATTGATTCTTTCACACTTCTCTGATACTCTGTGTAAGTTCTGTTTAATGTCACACAGTTCGTCTTTGATTGATTTGTTTTCTTTCATTTGTTCTTCTCTGTGTTGACTTAGTTGTTGACTTAGTTGTTGACTTAGTTGTTTGTTTTGCTCGTTGAATTGGGACTGGAGTTGCTGGGACTGCAGTTGAATGGCCTTCAAAATCTCACCCACCCCCTGCGAAGTAAGAGGCCCGTCTTCTGTCAACATTGATGTCCCAGATTGCGTACTGTCTTCTGCGTGCTGCACGTGCTGTCCATTATTTGGGCCAGGGTCCGTCTGTACATCATTACTTAGCAGGATCTGCCACTTTGAAAACACAGCATTGACAACAAACGCGAACAGCACGACCGGCACGTGCAAAGGAAGTTTACACATCATGTCGTTTCCAACGCCAGATGAAAGGTACACGTTTTCTGTGCATGGCATAGTTTCCGTGATGAAGTTTTGATCATTGCATGTCACAGTTGATATTTTGTTCATGTCATGTACGTTTATGTTGTTCATTGCTTCTATGTTGACACACAAAGCATCTGTCAGCTTTACCACGAACAAGATCAAAACAAACCCGATCACAATGTCCATTGTTGTCACATCGACCTTGCCGTCACCCACCTGTGTTTTCCTATGTTTGAGAGCTGACACACCTCGATTCAAACCATGAAACAGGCCAATGCAGGCCCTCCAGGCGTTCACATCGATCATGTTGGTCAGTTTTACAAAGTCAAACACAGCACGACTTCATTACAACAATATTTTCCACTGTAGAATTTGATTAACGCTCCCAAATCCATTTTGAATCGGACAACTCATTCAGCAGCTGCATACTGGTCGCCATCTTGCCTGTTCACCGAGAGAGAGAGAGAGAGAGAGAGAGAGAGAGTGGGGGAGAGAGAGAGAGTGTGGGGGGGAGAGAGAGAGAGAGAGAGAGAGAGGGGAGAGAGAGAGAGAGAGGGGGGAGAGAGAGAGTGGGAGAGAGAGAGACAGAGACAGAGAGAGAGAGAGAGAGAGAGAGAGGGAGAGAGAGAGAGAGAGAGAGAGAGAGAGAGAGAGAGAGAGAGTGGGGTGGAGAGAGAGAGAGAGAGAGAGTGGGAGTGGGGGAGAGAGAGAGAGAGAGAGAGAGAGAGAGAGAGAGAGAGAGAGAGAGAGAGAGTGAGAGATAGAGAGAGAGAGAGAGAGAGAGAGAGAGAGAGAGAGAGAGAGAGAGAGAGAGAGAGAGAGAGATAGAAAAACAGAGTGGGAGAGAGACATGGGACAGGGGTCAAGTCAAACTTTTACCTCCAGATGGGAACATTGTATAAGCAAATAACATGCTTGTGTGTGTGTGTGTGTGTGTGTGTGTGTGTGTGTGTGTGTGTGTGTGTGTGTGTGTTTGTGTGTGTGTGTGTGTGTGTGTGTGTGTGTCTGTGTGTCTGTGTGCTTGAGAAAGTGGGAGAGACAGACAGACAAACAAACAAACAGGCAGACAGATAAACAGACAGTCAGAGACTTAAGACTCAAGACCTAAACACTTATGTTTTAACAAAGGCAAAGATTTCATGCCAAACCTGGTCTGCCAATCTGTCCTTTTAGATGAAAAACAAAACAGAAAAAAACACCTAAATAGACAAACAAATAAGGGCATTGAACTTTTAACTCTTCTAGCACCATGGGCAAATACATTCGCCCAAGACATCACTCTACACTCCCACCAAATGCAAAGACATTCACTGCCAAGCACCCTGCCATGTGTTTGTCTATTCTTAGAGATTATGTGACTGTTTCTTTCATTAAAGCAAAGCATGCGCACTGGATAAAATCATCCCCTCTTGTCAGCTGAGATGCAACGCTGAAACTGGCAATGACCGTGTCCGTGAGGAGCGACACGGACATCATGGTGTTGAACCCATTATCTTCCAGGCAGCCAACAGTTGCCGGCGAGAGGTTGTACCTTTGGAAGAGGTCTGTTAGGGTAGTTTCTCCCGTGATGTCAGACGGGAGAGGGGTAGCCGCAGCGAGATCGAAAGAGGCCATGATTGTTTGGCAACTTTAGAAGCCAGAAGGGAGATCAAAAAGAGAGATGAAAAGAGAAATTGAAAAGAGAAATTGACTCCCGATCACTCGAACCAAGTCGAGTTTACAGAGACAGAATAATCAGCAATTGATTGTGGTCGCTTGAAGGAAAGAAAGAAAGATTGCCCATATTCCCCAAGTCAAGGGGAGTAACTCCGAACGTCACACAGAATCTTTTATTTTAAAAAATTACCCAGAATAGTCTAACTCACCTTTAATTTCTGAAAGATGCATATTGAATAGCAATGATGATATTTTCATTCGAAAGCTAACACAATGTCACACAACAAACCATGAATTAGAAGAAAAAATCTGTAATGGCACTCCAAGCATCGAATCGGGTCAATACTGCTCACGTCACGTGAAAAAAATAATAAATTGGGCGTCACTTTGAAAAATCCGTTCAAAAAGACTAGTGGGTGCTTTCCCTTGCTGTAAAAGACAAAAACGGACCAGGGAGAGTCAGGAACAGGAAGACCTAACTTAGTATATTGCATTGTGGGTAGGGCGAAAGTGAAAGTGAAAGTACCAGACCTGGCGTTCAGTGGGTGCTATCGGGCGTTACGGGAACCTGGGACGGTATTCACGTCGAGATAGCATGAGACTTAGCATGATGCTAACTTAGAAGCTCTTCCAATGTCCTATAGGATTTAATAGGACTTTTGGAAGAGCTTCTAAGTTAGCATCATGCTAAGTCTCATGCTATCTCGACATGAATACCGTCCCAGGGAAGGAAACAAATTCGGTCAGAGTTGGCGGCAGCAGCAGGGAGAGGGTTAAATGAAATTGGCGGAAAACTAGGCGAGCGGCCGGAAGATGGAAGTGGTGGTGTTGAGACAAAGGGAGGTAACTATCGGTGCACACTGCAAGTACAGTATTTTCGCCTTTTAAAAACGGGTTCCAATGAACCCTCATCAAAAAATACATGGCGCTGGAAAAGTTAAAGACCAAAGGGTGGTCAACAGAAAACAAACCAACAAGAAACAAAATACACTAAATTGAAAAAACACAAAATACAAATAAAACTGAACAGGCAAAAACAAGGAACAGTTATAACAAAAAAGAAATCAAAGCAAAACTACAATGACTTGCTTACATACATGTACACCTGTCTTCCAAGGCGTCTTTGAGGAAGGAAAAGGGGGACAAAAAGAAAAGAAAACAAACATGTAATACTACTGTTACTGCAGCTACAATAACTACTACTAATGATAATGTAACCTTACCCACCCACACACACACACACATACACACCCACACATACACACTATCCTATCCTATCACTTACTCTAATGCTTACACACATTTACAGACACACCCACTCACACTCACCACACCAACATCAAACTACAATATATTGTCTGAATCACTTTTAGTGGAAGGACGTTAAACTGAAGAACAACACACACACACACACACACACACACACATGTACATCAGCATTTCAACTTATATTTAGGATCAGGAAAATGATTACATGACAAAGCTTTTTTTGTTAAGGGATAAAATTGCTGAATTAGAGAGAGGAGGAGGAGGAGGAGGAGGAGGAGGAGAGAGAGAGAGAGAGAGAGAGAGAGAGAGAGAGAGAGAGAGAGAGAGAGTGTGTGTGTGTGTGTGCATGAGTGTGTGTGTGTGTGTATATATGTGTGTGTGCATGAGTGTCCTCTGTTTGAGTGAATCATCATATAGTAATAAGGCAAGTGTCCGTGTGTGTGTGTGTGTGTGTGTGTGTGTGTGTGTGTGTGTGTGTGTGTGTGTGTGTGTGTGTGTGTGTGTGTGTGTCTGTCTGTCTGAAACACAAAACGGGCCTTATAACTCCGCCGTTTTTCGACCGAATCGCTTCAAATTTGCTGTGAGCCCTAACAGGGCGATGGCAACGGCAACCGAGGCGGCCGTATCATTTGCGCGGTTTCGCAAATGCGCGAAACGTGCATCCGCCGGCCTCTCGGCGCCCGTATCTCCGGTATTTCTGGACCGATTGCCTTCGAATTTGGCAGGTAGATGACCGGGGACGGTGACTATCTGATGTGCCAAACCGGAAGCGAATCAGTTCAGAAACGCGCGCGCTATACGCCGCTTCACCACACTTCACCTTTTTACAAACAGCGGCGTAACCAGACCGGACATTGATTCGAAATTTGGAATGTGCATGACCGCAGATAGTGACTATCTCGGTGCAAAATTTCAACAGCATCCGTTCATAAATGCGCGCTTAACCCGACTTACATTTGCAGGACGTTAATTTCAACCAACACTTGACACAGAACCAAAGATTCTAAAAGGGTAAGATGGACTACTTCAGAGTTACGGCGAGCCGGGCTGATAAGAGTTATCATTAGTAATAGTGGGGTAGCTACACCATTCACAGTGGCGGCAGCAATCCGTGTGTACCGAGAGAAAAACTGACTGGGGGGTGGGGTGGGGGGTGTGGGGGAGGGGGGGGGGGGGTAGATCGCAGCAATCCGTGTGTACCTACGTTGATAAAATGCCCACGCTGCCACGTTTGGTTAGGGATACTGGGAGGGGGGGGCGTAGTTTCCCCACCTTCTGGAAGTTCTGTGCTTATAACTATTTCTAATCTGTCGGTCTCTTTGACTCTGCCTTTTCCCTGTGCATGCAGTTATCTACTATCGTTTTGCCTTTCCAGTCCATGCTCCTGCCTTTTTTCAAGAAATGCACATGTACTTTCAAACAGATTTCCTCTATCCGAAGTCAGACATGCTGGGCCTAATTATTCTTACTTAGGCACATAACAGCAGCATGATGCATCTATGTTCATAATTGACAGGAACATGCCCGGACGACCTAAAAAGAAGAAGAACTTAGAAGAAGAAGAAGTACTACTCTCTCTCTCTCTCTCTCTCACTCTCTCTTTTCTCTCTCTCTCCCTCTCTCTTCGCTCTCTCTCTCTTCACCCCCCCCCCTCATAACATTAGGGTATATTAAAAAAAACCAGACATACTGATGGTTGGGGGGTGGGGTGCGGTGGGGGGTGTTCACGGGGAAGAATTGATACTTTTGTTGTGGGTCCGGTCTGCAATGGTTGAACCACAGATTAAAGAACCTCTCTGGTTGAACTAAATAGGCTTTCAGTTCGTTTTTCTTTTTAGTCCTTTGCCGATCTACGAAGTCGCAAAGTAGTATGTTTTCGTTCAGGTTTGTTTCCTTTTTTTGTTTGTTTGTTTGTTGTTCTTTTCTGTCTGTCCCAAGGATCTTCCCGAACCGCTTGACCGAATCGCTTCAAATTTTGTGTAGTGGTGTGTCCCCATGAGAGGAAGGCATCCGCACAAAACTTTTTGCCACCCTGACCTTGACCTTGGCGTATGACCTTGAAAACCGAAAATCGTTAAGGGGCCATAACTTCCACACCGCAGGTCCTAGAGTCTTGAAACTTGGCATGGAGGTACTTTCGCTTATGGCCGTTCTGATGATGGCATACCGATGAAGGTCAATGTCAAGGTCAGGGAGATCGGTATGCCTTGAAAGTGGTAGGGGTCTAATAATTGGGGTTTTCTGCCCCACGCATATCTCCCAAACCGCTTAACTGAATCATTTCTAATTTTGTGTGGTGGCATGTCACCATGAGAGGAAGGCATCCACGCATAAATTATCACCGTCATGACCTTCACATTGGCATATGACCTTGAAAACCGAAAATCTTTAAGGGGCTATAACGTCCACACCGTTGGTCTTAGGGACTTCAAACTTGGCATGTAGGTACTTTGGCTTATGGTTGTTCTGATGATTGCATACTGATCAAGGTCAAGGTCAAGGTCATGGAGATCGGTAGGCCTTGAAAGTAGTAGGGGTCTAAAAATTGGGTTTTCAGCCACAAAAGTAAAAATATAATATTTCGCTGACCCAGCGAAACCGGTACTCAGCGTTACCAGTACTTGGCGTTACCTGTACTAGGCGTTACCGGTACTAGGGGTTACTAGTACGGGGCGTTGCGCTAGTGTTATTTAATTTACTAACGTCTGTTACACACAAAAGAGAAAAAGAAAACAAATTAATGGAAACAAACAGTGATGATCCTAATTGATACATGCATGATGTAAAGCTTCACAGTTTTGAGACAGGAAAAAATGAGCAAACTCACATCATCTGCGATACACATTACGAAATCAAAAATATTTTGTTTTTCAATTCCACTAAATACTTTCCCTTTAAATCTGGATGCAAAATAATAGCAAATTGAAGTACTGGGGAATTCGCCGGGAATAAGCATGTATTACGTGTAACCTTAAAATATGTACATTATACTCACGCATGCTAAATGTCTATGTCCGTATACATTTTATGCTTTTTTTTTATACTCATGTGACTTTGCTTACGTCAAAGTGTGCTTGCATTCATGCATGCTGAATGTCAATGTCTCTGTTATTCTGGCACCTGAATGAAATTTCTCCTTGGGAGATAATAAAGTGATATTGATTTGATTTGATTTGATTTGATTTGATTGAAGACTCCCTCCCACTTAACCCTTTCCCTGCCGCCTACTACTAGCGCACGTGCCGCCGGTTTGCCACATGATCTTTGAATGCCGCAATATCGCTACTTAGTGACGGCAAGTGTGAATATCTGTTTAACGTCCTCCGGTCTGGAACAGACACATATGGGACATTAGTAGATATAAAGATGGTGGGAACGATCCTGGAGGCAATGCCCTGAGGCAGTGCAACACCAGGAAAGTCCCGAATTTTAAAGAACGATGTATACACAACACGTCGTCAGCACTGAAGAGGTTAAGACCTACTTTTCTGAGACATTGCCCTTCTTTGTAAGTATTAAAATTACCTCCCTTATCCAACTCCCTCCCACTTAAGACCTTATCTTGGATGACTTTTCGAGGTCTTAAAAGGGAGGTTCCACTGTGTGTGTGTGTGTGTGTGTGTGTGTGTGTGTGTGTGTGTGCGTGTGCGTGCGTGCATGTGCAAAGAAGCAAAAGAATGTTGCGTGCAAGCATCGTCTTTATTTTACTTTATACTGATTTATTATTTGATTGCCTCTCATGTGAGAAAGAGCGCTATATAAACTCCCATTATTATTACACAATTATCATAGTGTAACATGCACTCACCGTGATTCGGAGCTGAAGGCCGCTTGTACCTATATGGAAAAAAGAGAAATGTGGTTAAAGAAGCATAATAGGTACAAATACCAATCATAAACACAGACCCCCTCCCGCAGCTTCCAGGGACAGACTTCTTAAAAACCAGGGACAGAGACTTATTTTCCAGGGACAAACACAGCAATACAGCGCATCACAATCGAAACAAGCAACAATGGAAACTGTGAAGCAAACATGATTTTTATGACCTGAGAATGTTCAACTTCATGCGCACGCTTTATGGTGCCATGCACACCTATATTCAGACCCATACATGTTCAGTATGTTTGTAACAAACATTTTACCAATATCCGTTGTTTTGGTTTTTCAGAAAGGTTAGCTTAACGAAAAGGAGCGTGTTTAGATTTTTATCAGCTTCCAGGGACACAAGACAGAAAATTGGATTCCAGGGAAAGGGTGCCCCTTTTCAACTGTTTTTAGGGACAAATACTCTTTTTGGGGGATGGGAAGGGGTGTAGAGGGCGGTAGCCAGCCCTGCATAGAATACGCACTGTGTGCAGCATCTCTTTTTCTCTCTGATCCATCAACGTTCTCATCCAAAATCAATAAGTAAAATTTTGTGTATTAATATGCAATATTAAAAATACAGCTATGAATTATATATTTATATTATTAAGTTTGAGAAACTGATGACTTCCTTATTCTTTCATTATATTGCCTATCAAGTGTTAAAAAAAAAAGAGTAAAAATTTAAAACATTAAAAAAAAAGTCAGCAAAAGCAAGTCAGAGAGAGAGAGAGAGAGAGAGAGAGAGAGAGAGAGAGAGAGAGAGAGAGAGAGAGAGAGGCAGTCTTAGAATAGTGTTGGCAGCTAGTCCATTACTGTGGTCTTTTAGAACAACTTATCTTAACCTGATTGCTGAGCACCATCTATTCAATTTTGACCGAGGATGATCCAAATATCAGTAACACCAATGAGCTAAGTTGAAAAAGCATAAACTAGAACCTTCAATTTTTGTACCTTTGTTTATTTACTTACTGTATTTTGCACTTAAGTCGCGTCATATGCCATTTTTCCTTTTTCAAGAGGGACCCATCCACCATCTTGGGATAAAGATGGCATAGCATCTATAACTAGTTCACTAGTTGGATTTATCCTAAGATGGCGGCTACGACGACAGCTGATATCCAGCCATATGCATGTGCCGTCTAATCTCATTCTAGTTTTTACTTGAATCAAGAGAAAAACACTCCAGAGCCAAATGTTACATACAGTACTAACAGGTCTGCTCTTGGTTGGGTACGCATGTACCCCCCTCCCCCTGAAATGGTAGAGATTGTAGATAAGTCAAGTCATGCTTAAATTGCGTCATTGTTTGCATCATTTTGTTGAGGGGTTCGCAAACCCCCTTGGTACTCTATCAAGTAGCATGCTGGGACACACTCACCGTAGCGTCACCCGATTTGTCGTCTGACATGAGCTGATGTATGTTTTCATTGATCTCAACAGCTTCTCTCGTTTCGTTGAAGGCATCACAGATAGCCTGAAAAACAGCACACACACACACACACACACACACACACACACACACACACACACACACACACACACACACACACACACACACACACACGAGCGCACACACACATGCACACACACTTTTGTGTTTTCTCACAGCAGTCTCTCTTTGTGTGAGTAAAAAAATCTCAAGCAATTTTTTTTCCCTTAACCCCTTCACTGCCAGAAAAAATTGAGAGATCATCTTTTTTTCTGTCATAAAATATCAAAGAGACCTGTTAGACTTGATCTGGGAAAATGGTCTGCTTATATATCCCTCCTGACTATTTTAAAACAAAACTCAGCATTCCAGACTTGTGACATCAAAAGTTATGACATCATCAATAAAATCATACTGCCTGTATGAGACACGGGGCTAGGGGTTAAAATCATGGAGCTCATGAACATTACGGTAGTTGTAATTACCAAGTAATGTTTCTTTAAAGTCAAATGAACAGGCATGGTAGTGGGGGCAAAGTGGTTTTCAAGGAAAATGGCCGGGGGTCCAGGGGGCCGAAGAAAATTCAATAAAATTCAATAAATGAGAGTGAAATTTTCACTTTTTCATGCCATTTCAATGCATTTTTTAATAATTTTGTTTCAAACTGTTTCGCGGATTCGCGGATGAAGGTCATTGTGACACCTACAAACATTACATGACGTATTACGAGATCAACAATCAAACACATTTCAAACTGATATTAAAGTCTGTCACAGCATTCTAAAACATTTAATTCAGAATGAACAGCCATTATTTTTTTTTGCAGCACTCAAGAACATTATGCAAACATCAGTTGAAACTTCATAATATCGGGTGACCCAAAACAAAATGCAACCCACAAAATTGCGTAATAATTTCGACCTATGCACCTAATAAACCAGGGCGCCCTATTAGTGAACAAAATCATGAGAAGAGAGGCAACGATCGCCGTGTTCAGTTCAGATCGCCGTGTTCAGTTCAGTCTATTGTGAATCAGACATTGAAAGTGGTCATGAGTCGCTGATACGACGAATACTCACGTTAAAATGCTTTTAAAAAAACTAGATGCCGTCCAAACAGATGCCATAACCCTTCATTGGATGCAAAAAGCATCGTTGTAGAACTTAAGATGCCATAACCCTTCATTGATGTAAAAAGCATCGTTGTAGAGCTTAAGATGCCATAACCCTTCATTGATGTAAAAAGCATCGTTGTAGAGCTTAAGATGCCATAACCCTTCATTGATGTAAAAAGCATCGTTGTAGAGCTTAAGATGCCATAACCCTTCATTGATGTAAAAACCATCGTTGTAGAGCTTAAGATGCCATAACCCTTCATTGATGTAAAAACCATCGTTGTAGAGCTTAAGATGCCATAACCCTTCATTGATGTAAAAAGCATCGTTGTAGAGCTTAAGATGCCATAACCCTTCATTGATGTAAAAACCATCGTTGTAGAGCTTAAGATGCCATAACCCTTCATTGATGTAAAAACCATCGTTGTAGAGCTTAAGATGCCATCATTCTATCAGTTAGCGCGAAGAATTGTCCAAACACAACAGAAAGCAGCACAAACAGAAATTCGATTACTTGAAAGGGAGCCAACTATCGTTTATGACAGCAGTAATGGCGGTCGGTAAGCGTTTACAGGACGCGTACAGGCTTCAAAGTTTGACTTTCTTTTGCGAGGAGCCTTACAAACAAGGGCGCCTTTTGCTTTAATTTTTTCAGATTTATCTTGAAAATTGCCCTATTCGCCTTATACACAGCAGCGCCTAATGGTCCGGAAAAGATGGTAAGTGTTGCGAAAGTGGTTTTGTACCTCAAACTTTCAAAAACGATTTTTTTTCTTCTGAAAATGGTTTAGAATGGACATTGCTAATTTCTGAGGCCCTCAAGGGCATCCTGAGAAAATACACTGTTGTAATCTTTCATGACATTGAAAAACACTGACCAACACTAGACAGTTTCATTCATTCTTTACTAATAGAATAACAAATTTATGGAACAATTTATCATTTGATACCGTCAATGCACCTTCAGTAAATGCATTTAAAAATCGTATTGACAAAGAATTATTTAAACATACTTTTTCTACCAATTTGGATGTATATGAAAAACAAAGCTAAGTGTTAGTATACACTCATGCCAAAATAAATCCATGGGCAAATAAAAAAACCCATTGATCTCTGATGCAAAAATCACCACTAATGAGGGCAAAAGACTTATAGCCTATAGCCTTATGTGATGTGATAGCTTAGAAGTTAAAATTTTTATAAGCAATTTAGGTGGTTGCATTTTTGAAAGACACCTTTCTTTTGAACTCACATCCACTTTGTTGCGGCACTCCTCTTCTTTGCCAGGCACAACAGCAAGGGTCAGCACGTAGAAATCTGCAGGGTTGAAGTTATTGGGGCACCTGTAGTTCAAACTGCAAAAGAAAAGAAAAATGAACCACTGACCAGCTCAACAGACCCCAGCAAACAACCCTCTTCCAGCTGAGGACTGGCCACTGCAGACTGCTGAGCCACCTATATCGACTCAAAATCACCCATACTGACGAATGTCCATGTGGTTCAGGACCCCAGACCCCTGAACATATCCTTCAACATTGTCCAACACATGATGCTCTACAACGCCAAACCTGGCCAGGGGGGGGGGGGGGGGTGGAGCTGCAGGTGCAGCTTTGGGGCAGCCGCACCGACCTGGAGAAGACAGTGGACTTCGTCATGGCGACCAACTTGAAAGTCTGACACTGCCAGCTACATCGACCGCTGAAGAAGTAGAACCACTGACACATACAGTGCACATTGCCATTTGAACAAAACATGGGAGACAAATCACAGTTTGTACTAGATGGAATTAATACAGAAAAGAGGGCTTTTCCCTGTGTGTGTGTGTGTGTGTGTGTGTGTGTGTGTGTGTGTGTGTGCGTGTGCGTGTTGTGTGTGTGTGTGTGTTGTGTGTGTGTGTGTGTGTGTGTGTGTGTGTGTGTGTGTGTGTGTGCATGTGTGTGTGTGCATGCATGCATGTGTGTGTGTGTGTGTGTGTGTGTGACTACATTTTCTGAATTTTGTGGAAAACTGTGTGTGTGAACATACTAATATCAACCTACTTTCCGAAGAACTCCATGGCCTGAGCGGATGGCCCCATGAAAGCCACACGTCCCTCAGCCATCAACAGCACCCTGCAAAAGAAATGATCAGACTTACAATTAGTCTAACAAGCAATTTAAAGGTCAAGAAAACATAATATCTCTGAGGTAATGGAAAGCAAACTAACTGGTCAAACATGGCGAAGATATCTGAAGTAATGGAGAGCAAACTAAATGGTCAAGTATGGCAAAGATCTCTGAGGTAATGGAGAGCAAACTAACTGGTCAAACATGGCAAAGATATCTGAAGTAATGGAGAGCAAACTAAATGGTCAAGTATGGCAAAGATCTCTGAGGTAATGGAGAGCAAACTAAATGGTCAAGTATGGCAAAGATCTCTGAGGTAATGAAGAGCAAACTAACTGGTCAAACATGGCGAAGATATTTGAGGTAATGGAGAGCAAACTAAATGGTCAAACATGGCGAAGATATTTGAGGTAATGGAGAGCACACTAAATGGTCAAGTATGGCAAAGATCTCTGAGGTAATGGAGAGCAAACTAAATGGTCAAACATGGCAAAGATATCTGAGGTAATGAAGGAACAAACTAACCGGTCAAACATGGCGAAGATATCTGAGGTAATGAAGGAACAAACTAACTGGTCAAACATGGCGAAGATATCTGAGGTAATGAAGGAACAAACTAACTGGTCAAACATGGTGAAGATATCTGAGGTAATGAAGAAACAAACTAGCTGGTCAAACAAGGTGAAGATATCTGAGGTAATGAAGGAACAAACTAACTGGTCAAACAAGGTGAAGATATCTGAGGTAATGAAGAAACAAACTAGCTGGTCAAACAAGGTGAAGATATCTGAGGTAATGAAGGAACAAACTAACTGGTCAAACATGGTGAAGATATCTGAGGTAATGAAGAAACAAACTAGCTGGTCAAACAAGGTGAAGATATCTGAGGTAATGAAGGAACAAACTAACTGGTCAAACATGGTGAAGATATCTGAGGTAATGGAGAGCAAACTAAATGGTCAAACATGGTGAAGATATCTGAGGTAATGAAGGAACAAACTAACTGGTCAAACATGGTGAAGATAGCTGAGGTAATGGAGGAACAAACTAAATGGTCAAGTATGGCAAAGATCTCTGAGGTAATGGAGAGTAAACTAACTGGTCAAACATGGCGAAGATCTCTGAGGACGGCTGGTGGATGGTGCACAGGATGGTGCGGTTCTTCTGGGCCATGGACTGCAGGATGTTCACCAGGTTCTGGGCCATGTAGGAGTCCAGGCCTGAGGTTGGCTCATCGCAGAACAGCAGGGGAGGATTGGTCAGCATCTGGAAAAAGTAAACCAGTCATTTGAAAGGAGAACATTTGGGGCCCATGGTAGAATGGCAAGAAAGGGAAGGGTTTCCAATCCTGATGAGCATCTGAGCTACTCTCTCAACTGAAAGGAGGATTGAGTCTTCTCGAATAATTGAGCAGGGCATATACTTGTCCAATCAAAAATGAAGATATACATGTAGAGACGTATGCTCTTGGCCATGTAGGACTCCAGTCCTGACATAAGCTCATTGCGGAACAGCAGCAATGGGTGGCACCTGAAAAAAATATACCGTACCAATCATTTATATAGTGAAATGATCAAGAGCTGTGTCCTAGGTAGGCCACCAATTTCAAAACAACCTTTTATCTTATGTTCATCTGTAGCATATTTTGACAAGATAATTAATCTGATTCTCACCTCACAGGCAAAAGAGAGTCGTTTGGCTTCCCCGCCAGAGATGCCTTTTTTCCGTCCAGCGATGCCCACCTGCGTGTCCGCACACTTGGACAGCCCCATCTGGAACCAACAGCAGAGAACATCATGCTCATTAACAGTGGTCTTTTAATCTTGCCAACCGGGTTTTGAAAGTAATAATGAAGGTTTACTTTTAATGATGGCTGAACTAAAACAATGTAAAATCAAAGTTTTAGGTAAAAAAAGAACAGAAAAAAATGTATTACGAATTAAAATCAGGCTCCTCCAAATTCGGAGTGTGGCTGCCCACATGGCGGGGCAATAAAAAAACATTCACACACGTAATGTTCTCAAAATGTTCAGACAACTGATCGCTTCTCAGCCTTTTGGCTAAGACAGTGATTCAGGAACATAAATTTTTGTTTATACCTGGTTGGTTTGTTCAGCCCGTCGTACATGGCGAAAGCCGATACGCGACGTTAAACTGAACTTCCATCCAATGTTCTCATCCCTAGCTGGTGCACTTGTGCCATAGTGTTCAAGTGCTTTGGCTGTTGGGATGATCCCTGGAGTCTTTAAGCCAGCAAACAACAAACAAACAAGATCAGGCCATTTCACATTTAGCCATAATCTTGAGCACAGATTTTGAAGAACCTCTTTTCCCTTTTCTTTCTTTTCTTTTGCTCCACCCATGTTGCTGTTTGCTACAGCATAAATTTGGACCTTGCTATGAAACACAAACAAACAAACAAGAAACCAGACAGAACATGTGGACTGACAATAAAGAAACCACTCAGCTTAGTAATGAAATGAGACAAAGTTTGCATACTGTAAACAGGCCCCTTCCACGTCAGTCAACTTGTCTGAGACCAGAACACACAGTGTGCAAATGCAAGACAGAAAAGATATCGAAAACATATACAGTGGAAAATCGGATAAGTAAAAAGTGAGAGGACTGAAACTGTGTTTGGAATCAGCTGACATTTTGAGATAGAAAAAAACAACAACAAAATTTGGCCAGGAGAAGGAATATATTGGGACAGAAACAAAATGGTTGTGAATTAACTGATTGTATGTGCATGGTACCCATTTGTGAGTTTTAAAACTGGTTTCCACTGTAGATTGACAAGAACGCAGACAGTGCAGACAGACTTCTAGACAGGCACACACACAGGCAAACAGATAAGTACCGTAAAAACTGGACTATAAGACGCACCTGTGTATAAGCCGCATCCCTTAAATTGACAGAATATCAGGTATTTATTCACATATAAGCCGCATCAGTTTATAAGCCGCAGAGAAAATGATATTCGCAAAAAGGTGTCAAAGTTAAAGCAGTAGATTTTGCCTGCCTTATCACAGAAAATGAACACATGTGCACATTCTCCTATTACAACATGAGTATGCGATACTCTTAAACACTTTAAACATGGGATTTGAATCACTTAATTGTCA
>CM065682.1:37081323-37083823 GCA_017654935.2 Phymorhynchus buccinoides | reverse complement strand
TGCATATTATTATGTTCGTCCAAAGGCCCCCAACTAGGAAATTGAAAAGGTTACACTTGCATGCAGATTTGAGAAGAACACCATTTTTACACCATTTTTTATCTATAACTCTTCTACTTCCACGGAGCAGATGCATGTGCGCTATGCAATTGCATTACATTGGCTTGTCAATGCCAGCGTTACCCCTTTCGCCGCCAGCCGTTTTTCAGCAAAAAATGTCATTAAACTTAACTGGGTAGACAAAAAAAAACATCTGCTAACTCTTCTAGTGCCAAGTTTGTTCTGTTCTTTGTAACCTTCTCTGCCAAGTTATTTTTTAAGCAAACAAAACCCGATCACCTACTGTACTGAATGTGTTAAATTAACAGAAATGCAACTGATGTTAGCTTTAAAAATAGACAACCACGTGGAAGATGTTTACCAGCGCCCACCTTTAATGGGGAACAAAAATTGTAAAACTAGATCATGAGCATTAAATTGTTTTCATGAAAAATAGAGAATCCATCCATCCAATGCAGCGCAAGCCACCCACAAGTCAACCCAATACAAATGACCCATTCCCTCCATCCGTTTATGTTCCCAATTAAAACCATCCATTCTAATCCATCCATCCATCCATTCTTTGCTCACTGCTGAGTCCTCGTCTGTTAATTTCTATGCCTGTCTATCTTTGCATCCCACTCATTGATCCAATCCATTTATCCATCCTTTCATTTGTTTGTTAGTCCATCCACACACACACACACACAGACACAGACAGACAGACAAACACACACATACACACACACAAGCACACACATATATACGCAAACGTATACACACATACATGCGTATCCACATACATTCATACACATCCAATGTGTGTGTGTGTGTGTGTGTGTGTGTGTGTGTGTGTGTGTGTGCGTGTGCGTGTGTGTCTGTCTGTCTGTGAGAGAGGGGAAAGGGGGGAGAGAGTTTTATCCAACTATGTATTTAAACAAGCATTAGACGCATAAAGATAAACTTAAAGGCAGAAAAGAAACAAATCAAATTAATTGTTGCAGACCTTGCTCCCATGATTGCCATGAGAGTTCCTGGCTTGATAACTCCAGACACTGAAACATAGACAGACAGGTAATACACAATGTCCTAAAATTACACACAATAATTTTTCTCTTTACGCATACAAAACAAGTAGTATAAGCACAAATAAAATCAATCAAGGATGAAGGGTCTTTGAACACAAATTCCATCATTTAGGTCATGCCAGTTTTGTCCTCTGTCACTCAGTGGGTGGGGGGTGGGGGTATGCTTTTGTTCAATGAATCCCACGGCAAAGCAATAACCTTGCTAGCATTGACCTTTGTCTGTCAGTTTGTTTGTCTGTCTCTATCACTCTTCCCAACCCAACCCTTTCTCTCGCCATCCCTCCCGGCCTCCTTCTTCCTCTCTGGTTCTGAGAGCGATTCCTCGGCTAAGTATTTTGGTTTGAAACTTATTATTTGTTCCTATTAATTGTGTGTTGTGTGGTTTTTAGCACGGATTTTGAACAATTATGTGAATGCATTAATTCGACTTAATTCCTGCACCACGTCATAGTACACAATTACTGAATTAGGCCTTAAAAATAAAAAAAATTCAGCCCTTTCTTTGCAGGCCACTGCTTAATTCCCAGTGGCAAATAATTATGGTCTTGGACAGTTTCTCTCTCTCTCTTAAACACAAAGATTCAAAGATTCAAAGATTGTTTAATCCTTTGACCCCTTTTGGGGCATGGAGGACTTGAAGCAAATCAAGCAAATACAAAATTAATGCAACAATTGAAAACGGTTACAAAAGATAACTCTAATGTAATTAACACACCAAAATGTCACACAACTTTACTAAACCTTAAAAATTTAGCTAAATTTAATAACACCTTTTTACCACCAGAGAGCAATCGACAGTAGTTAAAGACGGACTTTACACATGTAAATTTTCTGGAAATAAACTGACATCTGATATCATTGTATTTGGGACATTTCATTACAAAATGAAACTCGTCACCAAGGTCATTCTGATTGCAGTCTCTACATAATCGTTCTTCATGGGGTATTCCAAGTCTTCTGCCAATTTCTATCATGAGTTTATGATTACCACACCGAAACCGTATAAGAGGATATAAATAAACATCAGGCAGCATTTCAATATATCTTTCACGGCAGAAATCGGTTTTATAATTTCAATAAAATAAACATTTATTACACACACACACACACACACACACACACACAAAGTGCACAGACACCCTGGCATATACCAGTGGCCTGGTGCAGGCACCTACTTTTACTCATGTTACTGTAAGGGTATTCTACAGAGGTGAAGTGATTTTTCACCTTTCACCTTTGACTGCCTGAGCATACATGTGTTCATTTCAGGTGGATAGCTGTAACTGTTTATACAAGTACATATTATTTTCAGGTGGATACCTGCAACTGTTTATACAAGTACATATGTCAAGCATTATGCTTACAAAGTGTGT
>CM065682.1:37076741-37080823 GCA_017654935.2 Phymorhynchus buccinoides | reverse complement strand
TGGTTTTGTACCTCAAACTTTCAAAAACGATTTTTTTTCTTCTGAAAATGGTTTAGAATGGACATTGCTAATTTCTGAGGCCCTCAAGGGCATCCTGAGAAAATACACTGTTGTAATCTTTCATGACATTGAAAAAACACTGACCAACACTAGACAGTTTCATTCATTCTTTACTAATAGAATAACACATTTATGGAACAATTTATCATTTGATACCGTCAATGCACCTTCAGTAAATGCATTTAAAAATCGCATTGACAAAGAATTATTAAAATATACTTTTTCTACCAAATTTGGATGTATATATGAAAAAAAGCAAAGCTAAGTGTTAGTATACACTCATACCAAAATAAATTCATGGGCAAATAAAAAAACCCATTGATCTCTGATGCAAAAATCACCACTAATGAGGACAAAAGACTTATAGCCTATAGCCTTATGTGATGTGATAGCTTAGAAGTTAAAATTTTTATAAGCAATTTAGGTGGTTGCATTTTTGAAAGACACCTTTCTTTTGAACTCACATCCACTTTGTTGCGGCACTCCTCTTCTTTGCCAGGCACAACAGCAAGGGTCAACACGTAGAAATCTGCAGGGTTGAAGTTATTGGGGCACCTGTAGTTCAAACTGCAAAAGAAAAGAAAAATGAACCACTGACCAGCTCAACAGACCCCAGCAAACAACCCTCTTCCGGCTGAGGACTGGCCACTGCAGACTGCTGAGCCACCTCAATCGACTCAAAATCACCCACACTGACGAATGTCCATGTGGTTCAGGACCCCAGACCCCTGAACACATATCCTTCAACATTGTCCAACACATGATGCTCTACGACGCCAAACCTGGCCAGGGGTGTGGGGGGGGGGTGGAGCTGCAGGTGCAGCTTTGGGGCAGCCGCACCGACCTGGAGAAGACTGTGGACTTCGTCATGGCGACCAACTTGAAAGTCTGACGCTGACAGCTACATCGACCGCTGAAGAAGTAGAACCACTGACACATACAGTGCACATTGCCATTTGAACAAAACATGGGAGACAAATCAGAGTTTGTACTAGATGGAATTAATACAGAAAAGAGGGCTTTCCCCTTAGAGAGTGTGTGTGTGTGTGTGTTTGTGTGTGCGTGTGCGTGTGCGTGTGCGTGTTGTGTGTGTGTGTGTTGTGTGTGTGTGTGTGTGTGTGTGTGTGTGTGTGTGTGTGTGTGTGTGTGTGTGTGTGTGTGTGTGCATGCATGTGTGTGTGTCTGTGTGTGTGTGTGTGTGACTACATTTTCTGAATTTTGTGGAAAACTGTGTGTGTGAACATACTAATATCAACCTACTTTCCGAAGAACTCCATGGCCTGAGCGGATGGCCCCATGAAAGCCACACGTCCCTCAGCCATCAACAGCACCCTGCAATAGAAATGATCAGACTTATAATTAGTCTAACAAGCCATTTAAAGGTCAAGAAAACATAATATCTCTGAGGTAATGGAAAGCAAACTAACTGGTCAAACATGGCGAAGATATCTGAAGTAATGGAGAGCAAACTAAATGGTCAAGTATGGCAAAGATCTCTGAGGTAATGGAGAGCAAACTAACTGGTCAAACATGGCGAAGATATTTGAGGTAATGGAGAGCAAACTAAATGGTCAAGTATGGCAAAGATCTCTGAGGTAATGGAGAGCAAACTAACTGGTCAAGTATGGCAAAGATCTCTGAGGTAATGAAGAGCAAACTAACTGGTCAAACATGGCGAAGATATTTGAGGTAATGGAGAGCAAACTAACTGGTCAAACATGGCGAAGATATTTGAGGTAATGGAGAGCAAACTAAATGGTCAAGTATGGCAAAGATCTCTGAGGTAATGGAGAGCAAACAATGGTCAAACTAATATGGTCAAACATGGCAAGGTGAAGATATCTGAGGTAATGAAGGAACAAACTAACTGGTCAAACATGGCGAAGATATCTGAGGTAATGAAGGAACAAACTAACTGGTCAAACATGGCGAAGATATCTGAGGTAATGAAGAAACAAACTAGCTGGTCAAACAAGGTGAAGATCTCTGAGGTAATGAAGGAACAAACTAACTGGTCAAACATGGCGAAGATATCTGAGGTAATGAAGGAACAAACTAACTGGTCAAACATGGTGAAGATATCTGAGGTAATGGAGGAGCAAACTAACTGGTCAAACATGGTGAAGATATCTGAGGTAATGAAAGACTAGCTGGTCAAACTAGCTGGTCAAACATGGCGAAGATATCTGAGGTAATGAAGGAACAAACTAACTGGTCAAACATGGTGAAGATAGCTGAGGTAATGAAGGAACAAACTAAATGATCAAGTATGGCAAAGATCTCTGAGGTAATGGAGAGTAAACTAACTGGTCAAACATGGCGAAGATCTCTGAGGACGGCTGGTGGATGGTGCACAGGATGGTGCGGTTCTTCTGGGCCATGGACTGCAGGATGTTCACCAGGTTCTGGGCCATGTAGGAGTCCAGGCCTGAGGTTGGCTCATCGCAGAACAGCAGGGGAGGGTTGGTCAGCATCTGGAAAAAGTAAACCAGTCATTTGAAAGGAGAACATTTGGGGCCCATGGTAGAATGGCAAGAAAGGGAAGGGTTTCCAATCCTGATGAGCATCTGAGCTACTCTCTCAACTGAAAGGAGGATTGAGTCTTCTCGAATAATTGAGCAGGGTATATACTTGTCCAATCAAAAATGAAGATATACATGTAGAGACGTATGCTCTTGGCCATGTAGGACTCCAGTCCTGACATAAGCTCATTGCGGAACAGCAGCAATGGGTGGCACCTGAAAAAAATATACCGTACCAATCATTTATATAGTGAAATGATCAAGAGCTGTGTCCTAGGTAGGCCACCAATTTCAAAACAACCTTTTATCTTATGTTCATCTGCAGCATATTTTGACAAGATAATTAATCTGATTCTCACCTCACAGGCAAAAGAGAGTCGTTTGGCTTCCCCGCCAGAGATGCCTTTCTTCCGTCCAGCGATGCCCACCTGCGTGTCCGCACACTTGGACAGCCCCATCTGGAACCAACAGCAGAGAACATCATGCTCATTAACAGTGGTCTTTTAATCTTGGCAACCGGGTTTTGAAAGTAATAATGAAGGCTTACTTTTAATGATGGCTGAACTAAAACAATGTAAAATCAAAGTTTTAGGTAAAAGAGAACAGAAAAAAATGTATCACGAATTAAAATCAGGCTCCTCCAAATTCGGAGTGTGGCTGCCCACATGGCGGGGCAATAAAAAACATTCACACACGTAATGTTCTCATCCCTAGCTGTGTGCATTTTTTTTACCATAGTGTTTGTTCAAGTGCATTCGAAAGCCGTGGGGATATCTCTGGAGTCTTTAAGCCAGGGTAAGACAACAAACAACAAACAAACAAACAAAATCAGGCCATTTCACATTTAGCCATAATCTTGAGCACAGATTTTGAAGAACCTCTTTTCCCTTTTCTTTCTTTTCTTTTGCTCCACCCATGTTGCTGTTTGCTACAGCATAACATTGGACCTTGCTATGAAACACAAACAAACCAGAAACCAGACAGAACATGTGGACTGACAATAAAGAAACCACTCAGCTTAGTTAGAAATGAGACAAAGTTTGCATACTGTAAACAGGCCCCTTCCACGTCAGTCAACTTGTCTGAGACCAGAACACACAGTGTGCAAATGCAAGACAGAAAAGATATCGAAAACATATACAGTGGAAAATCGGATAAGTAAAAAGTGAGAGGACTGAAACTGTGTTTGGAATCAGCTGACATTTTGAGATAGAAAAAAACAACAACAAAGTTTGGCCACAAGAAGGAATATATTGGGACAGAACAAAAATGGTTGTGAATGAACTGATTGTATGTGTATGGTACCCATTTGTGAGTTTTAAAACAGGTTTCCACTGTAGATTGACAAGAACGCAGACAGTGCAGACAGACTTCTAGACAGGCACACACACAGGCAAACAGATAAGTACCGTAAAAACTGGACTATAAGACGCACCTGTATATAAGCCGCATCCCTTAAATTGACAAAATATTAGGTATTTATTCACATATAAGCCGCAT
>CM065682.1:37069241-37071741 GCA_017654935.2 Phymorhynchus buccinoides | reverse complement strand
TTCAGGTGGATACCTGCAACTGTTTATACAAGTACATATGTCAAGCATTATGCTTACAAAGTGTGTGTCAAGTCAAGTCCAGTCAAAATTATTTTTATTGACGATAAAGGAATAAGTTAAACAAAGCTTCTTTTCATCCTGTCGTCATAAATTAACAAGAAACACAACTGAAGCAAATAACGAAAACTGGAGAAAAAATCAAACCGCCATCAATAAATATGGGAATAATACACATACATCACACAATCACAGTATAATAATTATATACAAAATATGGACAAATGTAATCAAAAAGATGAAAAGATGGAAGAAAATAATGATTGATACAAAGAGACAGTTAAACCAACAGATAAACCGAAAAGAATAAAACAGAGAGAGAGAGAGAGAGAGAGAGAGAGAGAGAGAGAGAGAGAGAGAGAGAGAGAGAGAGAGAGAGAGAGAGAGAGAGAGAGAGAGAGAGAGAGTTAACTTGGAAATAAGAAAAAATAAATAAAATCCCAAATGAAAAAAAAACCACTAACAGAAAAGAGACATATCAAGAAAAGACAATTACATGAATACGCATGCACCCGTAATGCCACTTCGCCTCATTGTGCAAAGCAACATGCATGCACACACACACACACACACACACACACACACACACACACACACACATGCACACACACACACACACACACACACACGCACGCACGCACGCACGCACACACGCACACGCACGCACACACACACACACACACACACACACACACACACACACACATGAGTAGAATAAATTGTCACTTGAACACTAGAGTATGTACATACGTACAAAGAATTCCATAGCATAGTTTTCCTTGTGTGTGTGTGCGTGTGCATGTGCGTGCATGCGTGCGTGCGTTGTGTGCGGGCGTATGTGCGTGTGTAAGTATGTGTGTGTCACATGTCCCCTCTGTGCGTGCATGTGAGCATACGTGTGTGCACATGCGCTCACTCTAGCACAAGTGTAAGCATGTGCAGAAAAACTGAATGGTGTGCTCATTTTCCATTGAGGCTATAATTACATATTATTTTTCTAAAAATAACCAAGAAAACTGCAATTGATTTCTTGCTGTTTCACATGTTTCCACACACACAATTGGTAGCTTTCGTCTCAAATAACACTCTAGTGACAGAGGTGGAGCTAGAGTTTGTCGTTTCCCGATATAAGCAAGCTGCCTTGGGGCTGATCACTGAAGCATAACTGATGTAGAGACAACTAGTCGGTCACCGCTAAAGGGTGGTGGTAACTAGTGTTTTACGTCCTCTCGACCCCTAGGGGCACATATGAGACATCACCACCGCTAAAGGGTAGACCGTCAACATGTTTTATATCCGTGCTCTAGGTAATCGACTGAGAGGTCAAAAAGTAGAATGGTCATGCTTTCTTGTGTCAAGTAGAATGGCGTAATGATTTCTTGTGTAAGTAGAATGGTATAATGATTTCTTGCGAAAACTGCTATATAAATTATAATCAAGTTCAACTAATATTTACACTGATCCACGAAAAAAGATACCCCTCATCTGAACTTTGCCAAACTTTAAAACTAGAACATGATAAAAAGTCATTTAACTCTATCTATCCAAGCTTGGCCGATCTAAGCTTATTTATGTATCTATATATCTGTCCGTTTGTCTATCTATTTATCAATCTGTCTGTCTGTCTGTCTGTCTGTCTGTCTATCAATCATGCGTCATCAGCAAGCACACAACCGCAAATGGAAAGAATAGGTACATTTGCATATTTAAGCTTGTGAACATGTGCACATAAATTCAGGAAAACCTACATTCATTTTAAGCAAGAAAAAGAAAGACAACTTTTTTAGTGTTGCCATACATCATGAATAAAGAAAACAATCGACTTACAGACACACAGACAACAGACACTGGACTGGACTGGAACCAATTTATTGTCAGATTAACTATAAAAGCTGTACTGACATTGAAAAAAAAGTAAAACAAAAAACGATGAAATTCAATAGATAATAAAGAAATTATACAAAACTTGAAATTAGGAAGAGGAAAACTCTCTCTCTCTCTCTCTCTCTCTCTCTCTCTCTCTCTCTCTCTCGTCTCTCTCTCTCCTCTCTCTCTCTCTCTCTCTCTCTCTCTCTCTCTCTTTCAACCAACTCTCATTCACACACCTTCATCACCCTATCCATAACACATTTGTGCAATTATGTAAGATCTCAATCAAACACAATAGCCCTCTCATTGACACTTATCACAATTTGATTGTTAAACTTGTTCTACCACCAACGCTCTACCCCCCCCCCCCCCCTACCCCCACCCACTACAGACACAGACAGACACAGACAGACACACACACACAGACCCAATCACAATTGCTTGCTTGGCACAAAAACACGTCACGAATTAAAGGATTAAGCTTAAATGCATTAGACAGTCTATGTTCACTAAAAAGGGAGGAAGGGGGGGAGAGAGAGAGAGAGAGAGAGAGAGAGAGAGAGAGAGTCGGTCA
>CM065682.1:37051937-37063741 GCA_017654935.2 Phymorhynchus buccinoides | reverse complement strand
GTTCCTCCCTTTCAACAGTATGGAGAGAGACCGATTATGCTACATCTTTTTGTTCCCATGGATCAGACTTGGAGGTTATTTCATTGTATATAAATTTCCTTCGATTAATTGACTTATGTTGACCAAAACTCGTCTAGGGTCGTTAATTGACTGTTTTAATTTTTCTAGCCTCTTTAAATCATATTCTTTCTTCTTTTCTTTTCTTAAATCAACGTATTCCTTTCTTTCTTTAACATATCTAGCATGTTTTTCTTTTTTCCCTTTTGATGATTTAGCTCGTCGAAATTGCTGAAGTAGTCTTTTAACCAGTCTTTTCTTGTTCTCACATTGTCTATCAAACCATTCATTAGAAGTTTTAATGTTTCCACCAATCGTTCTGACCATGCATGCAGCAGCCCCATAAAGGGCGTTAACAAAAACTTCAACACATTTAAACAAATTTAAACATCTTGTATCCAAATAATCGGTCGCTTTAACCACTGTACTCTGTTTAAACTCGTTAGAATTTAACTCATTTTTATGCACATGTACACTCTCTTCACACCACACAACTCGTTCTTCACCCAACTGAGGCATTAAAACAACATCTTCCTCAACAGAACAATACTTCCAAGTCAGCTGTACAGGTAAATGCCATGAAAAGAGACAATCGTTGACAGTTAAGTTACAGAATGAAGTTACTTCCCTTGATACAAGAAAATAATCGATTACGCTACACCCTTGTGGTGCCACAAAAGTAAACTCTCCTTCTATATCAGTATTACAGGAACCATTCATAATTACAAGGTCAAACAGGAAACAAAACTCCAGCAATGAACGTCCAAAGTTATTGATAGTTACATATTCTTTAGAGCTACGTTTAAAGCAATAAAAATCATTATCATCATCGTCACTGTCATCATTATCAGTATTCTGTACATAGTTCAACATTTGTTCTTCTTTGAGTTGTTCCTTGCCCGTCCTAGCATTCATATCCCCACACACAATTATATGCACACTATCATAATCAATCGTTTGCAAAACACGTTCTTCAACAATAACAATGCCATCTTTTAACTCTTTATCACGATATGCTAGCCCTCCTTCAGGAACAACATAGCTAGCAATCAGTACGACATCTTTATCAACGCCAAACACGCATTTATTAACATGGACAGCAACAACATTATCACACTCAAAATTTAATTTCTTTAACATACTGAGCAAAACATTTTTTTATTAGTAATACTACTCCACCTGAGTTTCTACCATGCACTGACAGTTTTTTAGCAGGAGCAACAAATTTTACATAATCGGCAAACAAACAACTCCAGTCAAACGAAGAACCAACAAAGGTTTCAGTTAGACAAACTATATCAAAATTACTCACAAAATTCATAAAAGAAACATTAGAAATTTTATTGTACAAATTTTCCACATTGTAGTTAAGAAAGATTATTTCCTTAGCTTGATAACCTTGCCTGGCCTATTTATCTGTGTTTGTGCTTGACCGCAAAGAGCGAGAGTTTCCCGAAGCCTGGGGTCTATTCAACTGTTGTGCTTGTCCTTTAAAGAAAGTACTAATCCCTGTCTGTTTCTCTTTAGCTCCCGAGTGCGCATTTGCCTTTGAACGTGCCCCTGCAGCTTGCTTTCCTATACCGGGACTACTGTCACGCAAGTTGCCTGAAACGCACGCTTTTTCTGCCTCACACCTGCCACCTGCACGTGCCTCAGAGTCCGTGCAGTCTGCAATAATCACTTCCGGGTTCATTGCACTATCATTAGATGTTTGCTGACCGCAATGATTGGGATTACTCGCCATAACAGCAGGAGAGGCAAGGCTAGCAACAGCTGGGAATTCTTGGGAAGGGAGAAGGGTGGTGGAGTGTCTTTGCTCTGTGTCATGGGGGGTGGGGGAGGTGCTTCTTTTTCTTGTTCTAATACTCTCTCCCCTTGCCACCTGTGCCCAATTTCTGTCATCTCTGTCAGTCTGTCTACGAGATTCCCCCACCACTAACTTTCCTTTGACAAAGAATGCAGACATACCTAATTTCTTCGCTGATTCGATTGTCTGTCTTTGTCTGAACGTGAGATCATTGGCTACTCTCACTCGTTTCTTTTCTTCAAGCTTCCCTCTATAATCTCTGTTCGTGATCAACATCATCTTATCTTTCCATTTCCTAAACTTTACAATCATCGTTCTAGGTTCCCCTGTCTTCTCTGGGCCCACTCTGTGAGCCCGCACAATGTCCTCCTCTGACCATACCTTTCTTCCATCCACCCCATTCAACACCTCACACACAGCTCTGGCACAATCATCATAACTCTCCCTCTCACCACTCACAACAGACGCCACACCAAACATACGGAGATTGTCTCTACGTGAGAACTCCTCCAATCTGTCTATCTCCTCATGCATTTTGTTTATTTCCTCTTTCAAACCATCCACCACAGCACACATCTCTGCACCTTCATCCTTTCTCTCAGCTGTCTCGCGAAACAGATCATTCACATCAGAGGTAATATCATCAACTTTAGCACATAGGGAAGTGTTGTCATTTTCCAGTGTGTTACAGCGTTCATTGATTCTTTCACACTTCTCTGATACTCTGTGTAAGTTCTGTTTAATGTCACACAGTTCGTCTTTGATTGATTTGTTTTCTTTCATTTGTTCTTCTCTGTGTTGACTTAGTTGTTGACTTAGTTGTTGACTTAGTTGTTTGTTTTGCTCGTTGAATTGGGACTGGAGTTGCTGGGACTGCAGTTGAATGGCCTTCAAAATCTCACCCACCCCCTGCGAAGTAAGAGGCCCGTCTTCTGTCAACATTGATGTCCCAGATTGCGTACTGTCTTCTGCGTGCTGCACGTGCTGTCCATTATTTGGGCCAGGGTCCGTCTGTACATCATTACTTAGCAGGATCTGCCACTTTGAAAACACAGCATTGACAACAAACGCGAACAGCACGACCGGCACGTGCAAAGGAAGTTTACACATCATGTCGTTTCCAACGCCAGATGAAAGGTACACGTTTTCTGTGCATGGCATAGTTTCCGTGATGAAGTTTTGATCATTGCATGTCACAGTTGATATTTTGTTCATGTCATGTACGTTTATGTTGTTCATTGCTTCTATGTTGACACACAAAGCATCTGTCAGCATTACCACGAACAAGATCAAAACAAACCCGATCACAATGTCCATTGTTGTCACATCGACCTTGCCGTCACCCACCTGTGTTTTCCTATGTTTGAGAGCTGACACACCTCGATTCAAACCATGAAACAGGCCAATGCAGGCCCTCCAGGCGTTCACATCGATCATGTTGGTCAGTTTTACAAAGTCAAACACAGCACGACTTCATTACAACAATATTTTCCACTGTAGAATTTGATTAACGCTCCCAAATCCATTTTGAATCGGACAACTCATTCAGCAGCTGCATACTGGTCGCCATCTTGCCTGTTCACCGAGAGAGAGAGAGAGAGAGAGAGAGAGAGAGTGGGGGAGGGAGAGAGAGTGTCTGGGGGGGAGAGAAGAGAGAGAGAGAGAGAGAGAGGAGTGAGGGGAGAGAGAGAGAGAGTGGGGGAGAGAGAGAGAGTGGAGAGAGAGAGACAGAGACAGAGAGGAGAGAGAGAGAGAGAGGGAGAGAGAGAGAGAGAGAGAGATGAGAGAGAGAGAGAGAGAGAGTGGGGTGGCAGAGAGAGAGAGAGAGAGTGGGGGCGGGGGGGAGAGAGAGGAGAGAGAGAGAGAGAGAGAGAGAGAGAGAGAGAGAGAGAGAGAGTGATAGAAAGAGAGAGAGAGAGAGAGAGAGAGAGAGAGAGAGAGAGAGAGACGAGAGAGAGAGAGAGAGAGAGAGTGATAGAAAAACAGAGTGGGAGAGAGACATGGGACAGGGGTCAAGTCAAACTTTTACCTCCAGATGGGAACATTGTATAAGCAAATAACATGCTTGTGTGTGTGTGTGTGTGTGTGTGTGTGTGTGTGTGTATGTGTGTGTGTGTGTGTTTGTGTGGTGTGTGTGTGTGTGTGTGTGTGTGTGTCTGTGTGTCAGTGTGTGCTTGAGAAAGTGGGAGAGACAGACAGACAAACAAACAAACAGGCAGACAGATAAACAGACAGTCAGAGACTTAAGACTCAAGACCTAAACACTTATGTTTTAACAAAGGCAAAGATTTCATGCCAAACCTGGTCTGCCAATCTGTCCTTTTAGATGAAAAACAAAACAGAAAAAAACACCTAAATAGACAAACAAATAAGGGCATTGAACTTTTAACTCTTCTAGCACCATGGGCAAATACATTCGCCCAAGACATCACTCTACACTCCCACAAAATGCAAAGACATTCACTGCCAAGCACCCTGCCATGTGTTTGTCTATTTTTAGAGATTATGTGACTGTTTCTTTCATTAAAGCAAAGCATGCGCACTGGATAAAATCATCCCCTCTTGTCAGCTGAGATGCAACGCTGAAACTGGCAATGACCGTGTCCGTGAGGAGCGACACGGACATCATGGTGTTGAACCCATTATCTTCCAGGCAGCCAACAGTTGCCGGCGAGAGGTTGTACCTTTGGAAGAGGTCTGTTAGGGTAGTTTCTCCCGTGATGTCAGACGGGAGAGGGGTAGCCGCAGCGAGATCGAAAGAGGCCATGATTGTTTGGCAACTTTAGAAGCCAGAAGGGAGATCAAAAAGAGAGATGAAAAGAGAAATTGAAAAGAGAAATTGACTCCCGATCACTCGAACCAAGTCGAGTTTACAGAGACAGAATAATCAGCAATTGATTGTGGTCGCTTGAAGGAAAGAAAGAAAGATTGCCCATATTCCCCAAGTCAAGGGGAGTAACTCCGAACGTCACACAGAATCTTTTATTTTAAAAAATTACCCAGAATAGTCTAACTCACCTTTAATTTCTGAAAGATGCATATTGAATAGCAATGATGATATTTTCATTCGAAAGCTAACACAATGTCACACAACAAACCATGAATTAGAAGAAAAAAATCTGTAATGGCACTCCAAGCATCGAACCGGGTCAATACTGCTCACGTCACGTGGAAAAAAATAATAAAATTGGCGTCACTTTGAAAAATCCGTTCAAAAAGACTAGTGGGTGCTTTCCCTTGCTGTAAAAGACAAAAACGGAACAGGGAGAGTCAGGAACAGGAAGACCTAACTTAGTATATTGCATTGTGGGTAGGGCGAAAGTGAAAGTGAAAGTACCAGACCTGGCGTTCAGTGGGTGCTATCGGGCGTTACGGGAACCTGGGACGGTATTCACGTCGAGATAGCATGAGACTTAGCATGATGCTAACTTAGAAGCTCTTCCAATGTCCTATAGGATTTAATAGGACTTTTGGAAGAGCTTCTAAGTTAGCATCATGCTAAGTCTCATGCTATCTCAACATGAATACCGTCCCAGGGAAGGAAACAAAATTCGGTCAGAGTTGGCGGCAGCAGCAGGGAGAGGGTTAAATGAAATTGGCGGAAAACTAGGCGAGCGGCCGGAAGATGGAAGTGGTGGTGTTGAGACAAAGGGAGGTAACTATCGGTGCACACTGCAAGTACAGTATTTTCGCCTTTTAAAAACGGGTTCCAATGAACCCTCATCAAAAAATACATGGCGCTGGAAAAGTTAAAGACCAAAGGGTGGTCAACAGAAAACAAACCAACAAGAAACAAAATACACTAAATTGAAAAAACACAAAATACAAATAAAACTGAACAGGCAAAAACAAGGAACAGTTATAACAAAAAAGAAATCAAAGCAAAACTACAATGACTTGCTTACATACATGTACACCTGTCTTCCAAGGCGTCTTTGAGGAAGGAAAAGGGGGACAAAAAGAAAAGAAAACAAACATGTAATACTACTGTTACTGCAGCTACAATAACTACTACTAATGATAATGTAACCTTACCCACCCACACACACACACACATACACACCCACACATACACACTATCCTATCCTATCACTTACTCTAATGCTTACACACATTTACAGACACACCCACTCACACTCACCACACCAACATCAAACTACAATATATTGTCTGAATCACTTTTAGTGGAAGGACGTTAAACTGAAGAACAACACACACACACACACACACACACACACACACATGTACATCAGCATTTCAACTTATATTTAGGATCAGGAAAATGATTACATGACAAAGCTTTTTTTGTTAAGGGATAAAATTGCTGAATTAGAGAGAGGAGGAGGAGGAGGAGGAGGAGGAGGAGAGAGAGAGAGAGAGAGAGAGAGAGAGAGAGAGAGAGAGAGAGAGAGAGAGTGTGTGTGTGTGTGTGCATGAGTGTGTGTGTGTGTATATATGTGTGTGTGCATGAGTGTCCTCTGTTTGAGTGAATCATCATATAGTAATAAGGCAAGTGTCCGTGTGTGTGTGTGTGTGTGTGTGTGTGTGTGTGTGTGTGTGTGTGTGTGTGTGTGTGTGTGTGTGTGTGTGTGTCTGTCTGTCTGAAACACAAAACGGGCCTTATAACTCCGCCGTTTTTCGACCGAATCGCTTCAAATTTGCTGTGAGCCCTAACAGGGCGATGGCAACGGCAACCGAGGCGGCCGTATCATTTGCGCGGTTTCGCAAATGCGCGAAACGTGCATCCGCCGGCCTCTCGGCGCCTGTATCCCCGGCATTTCTGGGCCGATTGCCTTCGAATTTGGCAAGTAGATGACCGGGGACAGTGACTACTGATGTGCCAAACCGGAAGCGAATCAGTTCAGAAACGCATGCGCTATACGCCGCTTCACCACACTTCACCTTTTTACAAACAGCGGCGTAACCAGACCGGACATTGATTCGAAATTTAGAATGTGCCTGACCGCAGATAGGGACTATCTCGGTGCAAAATTTCAACAGCATCCGTTCATAAATGCGCGCTTAACCCGACTTACATTTGCAGGACGTTAATTTCAACCAACACTTGACACAGAACCAAAGATTCTAAAAGGGTAAGATGGACTACTTAAGAGTTACGGCGAGCCGGGCTGATAAGAGTTATCATTAGTAATAGTGGGGTAGCTACACCATTCACAGTGGCGGCAGCAATCCGTGTGTACCGAGAGAAAAACTGACTGGGGGGTGGGGTGGGGGGTGTGGGGGGGGGGGGGGGGGGGAGTAGATCGCAGCAATCCGTGTGTACCTACGTTGATAAAATGCCCACGCTGCCACGTTTGGTTAGGGATACTGGGAGGGGGGGGCGTAGTTTCCCCACCTTCTGGAAGTTCTGTGCTTATAACTTCCTCTAATCTGTCGGTCTCTTTGACTCTGCCTTTTCCCTGTGCATGCAGTTATCTACTATCGTTTTGCCTTTCCAGTCCATGCTCCTGCCTTTTTTCAAGAAATGCACATGTACTTTCAAACAGATTTCCTCTATCCGAAGTCAGACATGCTGGGCCTAATTATTCTTACTTAGGCACATAACAGCAGCATGATGCATCTATGTTCATAATTGACAGGAACATGCCCGGACGACCTAAAAAGAAGAAGAACTTAGAAGAAGAAGAAGTACTACTCTCTCTCTCTCTCTCTCTCTCTCTCTTTCTCTCTCTCTCTCTCTCTCTTCGCTCTCTCTCTCTTCACCCCCCCCCCCCCTCATAACATTAGGGTATATTAAAAAAAAACCAGACATACTGATGGTTGGGGGGTGGGGTGCGGTGGGGGGTGTTCACGGGGAAGAATTGATACTTTTGTTGTGGGTCCGGTCTACAATGGTTGAACCACAGATTAAAGAACCTCTCTGGTTGAACTAAATAGGCTTTCAGTTCGTTTTTCTTTTTAGTCCTTTGCCGATCTACGAAGTCGCAAAGGAGTATGTTTTCGTTCAGGTTTGTTTCCTTTTTTTGTTTGTTTGTTTGTTGTTCTTTTCTGTCTGTCCCAAGGATCTTCCGAACCGCTTGACCGAATCGCTTCAAATTTTGTGTAGTGGTGTGTCCCCATGAGAGGAAGGCATCCGCACCAAACTTTTTGCCACCCTGAGCTTGACCTTGGCGTATGACCTTGAAAACCGAAAATCGTTAAGGGGCCATAACTTCCACACCGCAGGTCCTAGAGTCTTGAAACTTGGCATGGAGGTACTTTCGCTTATGACCGTTCTGATGATGGCATACCGATGAAGGTCAATGTCAAGGTCAGGGAGATCGGTATGCCTTGAAAGTGGTAGGGGTCTAATAATTGGGGTTTTCTGCCCCACGCATATCTCCCAAACCGCTTAACTGAATCATTTCTAATTTTGTGTGGTGGCATGTCACCATGAAAGGAAGGCATCCACGCATAAATTATCACCGTCATGACCTTCACATTGGCATATGACCTTGAAAACCGAAAATCTTTAAGGGGCTATAACGCTCACACCATTGGTCTTAGGGACTTCAAACTTGGCATGTAGGTACTGTGGCTTATGGTTGTTCTGATGATTGCATACTGATCAGGTCAAGGTCAAGGTCATGGAGATCGGTAGGCCTTGAAAGTAGTAGGGGTTTAAAAATTGGGTTTTCAGCCACAAAAGTAAAAATATAATATTTCGCTGACCCAGCGAAACCGGTACTCAGCTTTACTGGTACTTGGCGTTACCTATACTAGGCGTTACCGGTACTAGGGGTTACTAGTACGGGGCGTTGCGCTAGTGTTATTTAATTTACTAACGTCTGTTACACACAAAAGAGAAAAAGAAAACAAATTAATGGAAACAAACAGTGATGATCCTAATTGATACATGCATGATGTAAAGCTTCACAGTTTTGAGACAGGAAAAAATGAGCAAACTCACATCATCTGCGATACACATTACGAAATCAAAAATATTTTGTTTTTCAATTCCACTAAATACTTTCCCTTTAAATCTGGATGCAAAATAATAGCAAATTGAAGTACTGGGGAATTCGCCGGGAATAAGCATGTATTACGTGTAACCTTAAAATATGTACATTATACTCACGCATGCTAAATGTCTATGTCCGTATACATTTTATGCTTTTTTTTTATACTCATGTGACTTTGCTTACGTCAAAATGTGCTTGCATTCATGCATGCTGAATGTCAATGTCTCTGTTATTCTGGCACCTGAATGAAATTTCTCCTTGGGAGATAATAAAGTGATTTTGATTTGATTTGATTTGATTTGATTTGATTTGATTGAAGACTCCCTCCCACTTAACCCTTTCCCTGCCGCCTACTACTAGCGCACGTGCCGCCGGTTTGCCACATGATCTTTGAATGCCGCAATATCGCTACTTAGTGACGGCAAGTGTGAATATCTGTTTAACGTCCTCCGGTCTGGAACAGACACATATGGGACATTAGTAGATATAAAGATGGTGGGAACGATCCTGGAGGCAATGCCCTGAGGCAGTGCAACACCAGGAAAGTCCCGAATTTTAAAGAACGATGTATACACAACACGTCGTCAGCACTGAAGAGGTTAAGACCTACGTTTCTGAGACTTTGCCCTTCTTTGTAAGTATTAAAATTACCTCCCTTATCCAACTCCCTCCCACTTAAGACCTTATCTTGGATGACTTTTCGAGGTCTTAAAAGGGAGGTTCCACTGTGTGTGTGTGTGTGTGTGTGTGTGTGTGTGTGTGCGTGTGCGTGCGTGCGTGCATGTGCAAAGAAGCAAAAGAATGTTGCGTGCAAGCATCGTCTTTATTTTACTTTCTACTGATTTATTATTTGCTTGCCTCTCATGTGAGAAAGAGCGCTATATAAACTCCCATTATTATTACACAATTATCATAGTGTAACATGCACTCACCGTGATTCGGAGCTGAAGGCCGCTTGTACCTATATGGAAAAAAGAGAAATGTGGTTAAAGAAGCATAATAGGTACAAATACCAATCATAAACACAGACCCCCTCCCGCAGCTTCCAGGGACAGACTTCTTAAAAACCAGGGACAGAGACTTATTTTCCAGGGACAAACACAGCAATACAGCGCATCACAACCGAAACAAGCAACAATGGAAACTGTGAAGCAAACATGATTTTTATGACCTGAGAATGTTCAACTTCATGCGCACGCTTTATGGTGCCATGCACACCTATATTCAGACCCATACATGTTCAGTATGTTTGTAACAAACATTTTACCAATATCCGTTGTTTTGGTTTTTCAGAAAGGTTAGCTTAACGAAAAGGAGCGTGTTTAGATTTTTATCAGCTTCCAGGGACACAAGACAGAAAATTGGATTCCAGGGAAAGGGTGCCCCTTTTCAACTGTTTTTAGGGACAAATACTCTTTTGGGGGGATGGGAAGGGGTGTAGAGGGCGGTAGCCAGCCCTGCATAGAATACGCACTGTGTGCAGCATCTCTTTTTCTCTCTGATCCATCAACGTTCTCATCCAAAATCAATAAGTAAAATTTTGTGTATTAATATGCAATATTAAAAATACAGCTATGAATTATATATTTATATTATTAAGTTTGAGAAACTGATGACTTCCTTATTCTTTCATTATATTGCCTATCAAGTGTTAAAAAAAAAAGAGTAAAAATTTAAAACATTAAAAAAAAAGTCAGCAAAAGCAAGTCAGAGAGAGAGAGAGAGAGAGAGAGAGAGAGAGAGAGAGAGAGAGAGAGAGAGGCAGTCTTAGAATAGTGTTGGCAGCTAGTCCATTACTGTGGTCTTTTAGAACAACTTATCTTAACCTGATTGCTGAGCACCATCTATTCAATTTTGACCGAGGATGATCCAAATATCAGTAACACCAATGAGCTAAGTTGAAAAAGCATAAACTAGAACCTTCAATTTTTGTACCTTTGTTTATTTACTTACTGTATTTTGCACTTAAGTCGCGTCATATGCCATTTTTCCTTTTTCAAGAGGGACCCATCCACCATCTTGGGATAAAGATGGCATAGCATCTATAACTAGTTCACTAGTTGGATTTATCCTAAGATGGCGGCTACGACGACAGCTGATATCCAGCCATATGCATGTGCCGTCTAATCTCATTCTAGTTTTTACTTGAATCAAGAGAAAAACACTCCAGAGCCAAATGTTACATACAGTACTAACAGGTCTGCTCTTGGTTGGGTACGCATGTACCCCCCTCCCCCTGAAATGGTAGAGATTGTAGATAAGTCAAGTCATGCTTAAATTGCGTCATTGTTTGCATCATTTTGTTGAGGGGTTCGCAAACCCCCTTGGTACTCTATCAAGTAGCATGCTGGGACACACTCACCGTAGCGTCACCCGATTTGTCGTCTGACATGAGCTGATGTATGTTTTCATTGATCTCAACAGCTTCTCTCGTTTCGTTGAAGGCATCACAGATAGCCTGAAAAACAGCACACACACACACACACACACACACACACACACACACACACACACACACACACACACACACACACACACACACACACACACACGAGCGCACACACACATGCACACACACTTTTGTGTTTTCTCACAGCAGTCTCTCTTTGTGTGAGTAAAAAAATCTCAAGCAATTTTTTTTCCCTTAACCCCTTCACTGCCAGAAAAAATTGAGAGATCATCTTTTTTTCTGTCATAAAATATCAAAGAGACCTGTTAGACTTGATCTGGGAAAATGGTCTGCTTATATATCCCTCCTGACTATTTTAAAACAAAACTCAGCATTCCAGTCTTGTGACATCAAAGTTATGACATCATCAATAAAATCATACTGCCTGTATGAGACACGGGGCTAGGGGTTAAAATCATGGAGCTCATGAACATTACGGTAGTTGTAATTACCAAGTAATGTTTCTTTAAAGTCAAATGAACAGGCATGGTAGTGGGGGCAAAGTGGTTTTCAAGGAAAATGGCCGGGG
>CM065682.1:37041937-37046937 GCA_017654935.2 Phymorhynchus buccinoides | reverse complement strand
TCTTTCTTTTCTTTTGCTCCACCCATGTTGCTGTTTGCTACAGCATAAATTTGGACCTTGCTATGAAACACAAACAAACAAACAAGAAACCAGACAGAACATGTGGACTGACAATAAAGAAACCACTCAGCTTAGTAATGAAATGAGACAAAGTTTGCATACTGTAAACAGGCCCCTTCCACGTCAGTCAACTTGTCTGAGACCAGAACACACAGTGTGCAAATGCAAGACAGAAAAGATATCGAAAACATATACAGTGGAAAATCGGATAAGTAAAAAGTGAGAGGACTGAAACTGTGTTTGGAATCAGCTGACATTTTGAGATAGAAAAAAACAACAACAAAATTTGGCCAGGAGAAGGAATATATTGGGACAGAAACAAAATGGTTGTGAATTAACTGATTGTATGTGCATGGTACCCATTTGTGAGTTTTAAAACTGGTTTCCACTGTAGATTGACAAGAAAGCAGACAGTGCAGACAGACTTCTAGACAGGCACACACACAGGCAAACAGATAAGTACCGTAAAAACTGGACTATAAGACGCACCTGTGTATAAGCCGCATCCTTTAATTGACAATATCAGGTATTTATTCACATATAAACCACATCAGTTTATAAGCCGCAGAGAAAATGATATTCGCAAAAAGGTGTCAAAGTTAAAGCAGTAGATTTTGCCTGCCTTATCACAGAAAATGAACACATGTGCACATTCTCCTATTACAACATGAGTATGCGATACTCTTAAACACTTTAAACATGGGATTTGAATCAATTAATTGTCAAAGCCAATTTTGAGAGCTCAAAAAGGAGCTCAGATTAGACTGGAGAATATGTCTGGAAACAAACATAATGATACTGACATAAGGATGTGAACACACAACAATGTGAACATAGTATTGTTAAGAGCATGCCTATCTAGTGTATAACGATTAGTTTTCTATACTACATGTATATGTGCACACAAACGAAATATCCGCTGATTTTTTTCCTTCCCATTCAAAATACATTTATGCTCATCTGCATAATATGGTTAGTGCATGTGCACATAGACTGAAATTTTGTTTGGGTGTTGTCTTTTTTTTAATTTTTTTTTTAATGTTTTGAATTTTATTAAGCTAGTTATTCTTTGATCTATATATACGCATTAATGTTATTCAATGTATCTGTTAATATATGCTGTTTATGTATGTATTTTGATGTGTTGTTTTGTGTGTGTGTGATTTTTATTATTTTTTATTTTTTTGTATTTTTTTTTCAAGTTTATGTAGTGTTCATGTTAAAAAGTAATAAAAAAAGTAACAAAAAATAAAAAAATGATACTGATTTAAATATAGAATTGAAAAAGTCCACACATAAGCCGCATCATATATAAGCCGCATGGGCCAAAGTTGAGGACAAAAGTAGCGGCTTGTGGTCCGCATTTTACGGTAGGTGTTAGCTCCACCCACCTCCACGATGACTTCCTCCACCCGCTGCAGCCTGGCCCTGACGTCAATGCTCTGGTCCATTCGCAGCATGGCCTGGCAGAGAAAACAAAGACCAAAAACAACCAACGGTCAGCATCCTTAAGTTTCTTTCTGGGCTAGTTCTTATTTGTGGTGATTGTGGGGGTGGTGGTGGTGATGATTATGGTGATGGTGGTGGTGATGATTATGGTGATGGTGGTGATGGTGGGTCTGATGACGATGGTGGTAATGATAATCATCAAATTCATCACCGCCATTGTTATCGTCGTCGTTGTCCAACACTTAAAAAGATAAGTTGATTTGTCTGCTCTCTCTCTCTCTCTCTCTCTCTCTCTCTCTCTGTCTCTCTCTCTCTCTCTCTCTCTCTTCTCTCTCTCTCTTTTTCTTTGTCTCTCTTCCTCTGTATATTGACAATTTTGTTTCCTCTATCTCTCTCACTCACACACACACACACACACACACACACACACACACACACACACACACACACACACACACACACACACACACACACACACACACACACACACACACACACACACAGGGCCGGACCAAAGTTTGTAAGGGTAGGGGCTAATTCATTGAAGGTGCAAAGCACCAAGACCCCTAGGGGGGTCCGGGGGCATGCTCCCCCGGAAAATTTTAAATCCGAGAAGCAAAATAGTGCAATCTGGGCATGAAATAAAGGACTAAATGCCATTACTGTTCATACCCCTATTGAAACATGTTTTGAACCATTAAGTACCTATCAACCTGGTGGTGCTGATGAGTGCTAGGCATAGCCCGCGAGGAAATTTAGCTGCTGCTCAGCAACATGAATTGTTTTGGGGTTTTTTAGGGAAAAAGGGTGGGAGTTGCAGCCCCCTAAGCCCCCCCCCCCCCCCCCGTAGGTCCGGCCCTGCGCACACGCACACGCACACGCACACACACACATTTCACCTTAGACTTCTCCATCCATCTCTTCGTATCCTGTCCTTTTTCTTCTTTCTTTTGGATTGCACAGTGTTGCATGCAATGAGAAAAGAAGAAAGAGTGAAAGAGAAAGCACCATGTGTGCATGAGTGTGTGTGTGTGTGTGTGTGTGTGTGTGTGTGTGTGTGTGTGTGTGTGCATGAGTGTGTGTGTGTGCATGAGTGTGTGTGTGTGCATGAGTGTGTGTGTGTGCATGAGTGTGTGTGTGTGTGTGTGTGTGCGTGTGCGTGTGCGTGTGCATGTGTGTGTGTGTGTGGGCGTGCGTGCGTGCGTGCATGTGCCTGCATGTGTGTAGCGAGGTTAATATTGTAGTAGAAAGCATTTGCACATGCAGCAGCAGGTCTTTATATTAAGGCTTTGCTTTTTTGTTGTCCACTGCCTCAGTAAAATGGGCAAAAGAGTACAAGTTTGTCTCACTAACATGGATTACTATTGCTACTTTACACTTACGCGGAAGGTGAGGGTCTCTTTGACAGTGAGCGTGCCAAAGAACAAGTCATCCTGCTGCACGTAAGCGGAGACGTTTTTGATGCCGATGCCCACGGACTCCCCATTCAAGAGCACATCCCCCTCCATCCTGTAGCCCTTCAGGTTACGGTTGGTCAGCACGTTCATCAGCGTAGATTTTCCTGCACCGCTACAAAAGACAGAAACAATACTTTATAAACCATATAGTTTTAGGTTGTTTCATAATCTACCGGTACTCACAAAAAGTTAAGGGTCGCTTAATCTTTTGCCCGTTTTCTCCTACCCAAGCTTATTCAGACAATTGCTGGACTTTCTGTCCGTCTCTTTAATCAAACAACTGGTGATGAATGTTCACAGAACTTTGTTCGTGCACATGCATATTATTATGTTCGTCCAAAGGCCCCCAACTAGGAAATTGAAAAGGTTACACTTGCATGCAGATTTGAGAAGAACACCATTTTTACACCATTTTTTATCTATAACTCTTCTACTTCCACGGAGCAGATGCATGTGCGCTATGCAATTGCATTACATTGGCTTGTCAATGCCAGCGTTACCCCTTTCGCCGCCAGCCGTTTTTCAGCAAAAAATGTCCATTAAACTTAACTGGGTAGACAAAAAAAAACATCTGCTAACTCTTCTAGTGCCAAGTTTGTTCTGTTCTTTGTAACCTTCTCTGCCAAGTTATTTTTTAAGCAAACAAAACCCGATCACCTACTGTACTAAATGTGTTAAATTAACAGAAATGCAACTGATGTTAGCTTTAAAAATAGACAACCACGTGGAAGATGTTTACCAGCGCCCACCTTTAATGGGGAACAAAAATTGTAAAACTAGATCATGAGCATTAAATTGTTTTCATGAAAAATAGAGAATCCATCCATCCAATGCAGCGCAAGCCACCCACAAGTCAACCCAATACAAATGACCCATTCCCTCCATCCGTTTATGTTCCCAATTAAAACCATCCATTCTAATCCATCCATCCATCCATTCTTTGCTCACTGCTGAGTCCTCGTCTGTTAATTTCTATGCCTGTCTATCTTTGCATCCCACTCATTGATCCAATCCATTTATCCATCCTTTCATTTGTTTGTTAGTCCATCCACACACACACACACACAGACACAGACAGACAGACAAACACACACATACACACACACAAGCACACACATATATACGCAAACGTATACACACATACATGCGTATCCACATACATTCATACACATCCAATGTGTGTGTGTGTGTGTGTGTGTGTGTGTGTGTGTGTGTGCGTGTGCGTGTGCGTGTGTGTCTGTCTGTCTGTGAGAGAGGGGAAAGGGGGGAGAGAGTTTTATCCAACTATGTATTTAAACAAGCATTAGACGCATAAAGATAAACTTAAAGGCAGAAAAGAAACAAATCAAATTAATTGTTGCAGACCTTGCTCCCATGATTGCCATGAGAGTTCCTGGCTTGATAACTCCAGACACTGAAACATAGACAGACAGGTAATACACAATGTCCTAAAATTACACACAATAATTTTTCTCTTTACGCATACAAAACAAGTAGTATAAGCACAAATAAAATCAATCAAGGATGAAGGGTCTTTGAACACAAATTCCATCATTTAGGTCATGCCAGTTTTGTCCTCTGTCACTCAGTGGGTGGGGGGTGGGGGTATGCTTTTGTTCAATGAATCCCACGGCAAAGCAATAACCTTGCTAGCATTGACCTTTGTCTGTCAGTTTGTTTGTCTGTCTCTATCACTCTTCCCAACCCAACCCTTTCTCTCGCCATCCCTCCCGGCCTCCTTCTTCCTCTCTGGTTCTGAGAGCGATTCCTCGGCTAAGTATTTTGGTTTGAAACTTATTATTTGTTCCTATTAATTGTGTGTTGTGTGGTTTTTAGCACGGATTTTGAACAATTATGTGAATGCATTAATTCGACTTAATTCCTGCACCACGTCATAGTACACAATTACTGAATTAGGCCTTAAAAATAAAAAAAATTCAGCCCTTTCTTTGCAGGCCACTGCTTAATTCCCAGTGGCAAATAATTATGGTCTTGGACAGTTTCTCTCTCTCTCTTAAACACAAAGATTCAAAG
>CM065682.1:36871937-37031937 GCA_017654935.2 Phymorhynchus buccinoides | reverse complement strand
TTAGGGCTCACAGCAAATTTGAAGCGATTCGGTCGAAAAACGGCAGAGTTATAAGGCCCGTTCTGTGTTCCACACACACACAAATAATTTCACTTGGTCTACATCCAGGACATTTCACTTTGTCTACATCCAGGGCATTTCATTTGGTCTACATACAGGACATTTCATTTGGTCTACATCCAGGACATTTCATTTGGTCTACATCCAGGACATTTCACTTGGTCTACATCCAGGACATTTCATTTGGTCTACATCCAGGATATTTCACTTGGTCTACATCCAGGACATTTCATTTGGTCTACATCAGGACATTTCACTTGGTCTACATCAGGATATTTCATTTGGTCTACATCCAGGATATTTCACTTGGTCTACATCCAGGACATTTCACTTGGTCTACATCCAGGACATTTCACTTGGTCTACATCCAGGATATTTCACTTGGTCTACATCCAGGATATTTCACTTGGTCTACATCCAGGACATTTCATTTGGTCTACATCCAGGACATTTCATTTGGTCTACATCCAGGATATTTCATTTGGTCTACATCCAGGATATTTCACTTGGTCTACATCCAGGACATTTCACTTGGTCTACATCCAGGACATTTCATTTGGTCTACATCCAGGACATTTCACTTGGTCTACATCCAGGACATTTCACTTGGTCTACATCCAGGATATTTCATTTGGTCTACATCCAGGACATTTCACTTGGTCTACATCCAGGACATTTCATTTGGTCTACATCCAGGATATTTCATTTGGTCTACATCCAGGATATTTCATTTGGTCTACATCCAGGACATTTCATTTGGTCTACATCAGGACATTTCACTTGGTCTACATCCAGGACATTTCACTTGGTCTACATCCAGGACATTTCACTTGGTCTACATCCAGGACATTTCATTTGGTCTACATCCAGGATATTTCATTTGGTCTACATCCAGGACATTTCACTTGGTCTACATCGGGACAGGATATTTCATTTGGTCTACATCCAGGACATTTCATTTGACATCCAGGACATTTCATTTGGTCTACATCCAGGACATTTCAGGACATTATTTCATTTGGTCTACATCCAGGACATTTCATTTGGTCTACATCCAGGACATTTCATTTGGTCTACATCCAGGACATTTCAGGTCTACATCCATTGGTCTACATCCAGGACATTTCATTTGGTCTACATCCAGGACATTTCACTTGGTCTACATCTAGGACATTTCACTTGGTCTACAATTATAACGTGTCAGCGAGAGTTTGCGCTAACTATGAAACATGAGTGTTTTCTTCTTTCGGCCAGAGCAAACACAAAAATCGGCTAATCAATAGATAATAGTAACGGCTGGCATTGTTAATCAATCTGCAGCAGAATAGTAAGCGGTACAGGCACTGTTTAAACAAAACGTTTGTGATTTGTTAGGCCTACTGGTCGCATCAAAATGGTATCATTTTGACAATGCAGAACATGACCTGAAACGTTCTTCAGAACACCCTTAGGTGGTTCAGGACATGAAACCTGAATGACTGTTCGAAGTCTGATCTAGATTACTGGCCAAATGGTTGCCACGAAACAGGCCTACTACCTAGTTGTGGTAATCTAAAGGTTTCTGCATTAACAGTGGGGTTTTCAGTTTTCATCACTCTTGGTCGTCAATCGAAAATTGTCCAAGAGCACTCATTTGGCTCGTACACAATACGGAGATGTAGCCAAAGGTAACCAACTTTACTAGCTGATTTTCGATCTTGTATATATAGAAAAAGATAACAGCCGCACAACCAGGCTTCCCACTCCACACATAATTATTATACGAGCTTTCGCTTTATTCAAAGAGAAATCTCAGTGAATAGTATATGACATATATATGTGTGTGTGTGTGTGTGTGTGTGTGTGTGTGTGTGTGTGTGTGTGTGTGTGTGTGTGTGTGTGTGTGTGTGTGTGTGTGTGTGTGTAAGTCAAAGAAAAAAATATTTTTTCAGATGGAACATTGAATAAGCAATAGTGTGTGTGTGTGTGTGTGTGTGTGTGTGTGTGTGTTGTCAAATGTCCAATTTTAAACAGTAGCCAAGACCTTTAGCACTAGCAAGCATGCATGTTCAGTCGTTATCTCTCTCTTAGACACTACCTTGACATTCACCTTGACTCACAGAGACAAGCTGAGGGCACACTCTTTGGACTAACTTATCAGATAGTCAGGTAAAGAAGACTAGGGAGATAGAGTGAGACATATGGATGAGAGAGAGAGAGAGAGAGAGAGAGAGAGAGAGAGAGAGAGAGAGAGAGAGAGAGAGAGAGAGAGAGAGAGAGAGAGAGAGAGAGAGAGAGAGAGAGAGAGAGAGAGAGAGAGAGAGAGAGAGAGAGAGAGAGAGAGAGAGAGAGAGAGAGAGAGAGAGAGAGAGAGAGAGAGAGAGAGAGAGAGAGAGAGAGAGAGAGAGAGAGAGAGAGAGAGAGAGAGAGAGAGAGAGAGAGAGAGAGAGAGAGAGAGAGAGAGAGAGAGAGAGAGAGAGAGAGAGAGAGAGAGAGAGAGAGAGAGAGAGAGAGAGAGAGAGAGAGAGAGAGAGAGAGAGAGAGAGAGAGAGAGAGAGAGAGAGAGAGAGAGAGAGAGAGAGAGAGAGAGAGAGAGAGAGAGAGAGAGAGAGAGAGAGAGAGAGAGAGAGAGAGAGAGAGAGAGAGAGAGAGAGAGAGAGAGAGAGAGAGAGAGAGAGAGAGAGAGAGAGAGAGAGAGAGAGAGAGAATACGAATTGTTTAATCAGATTTTAGGCCCAATCCCCTATCTGATGCGGGCAGTATCGTAGCTAAACAAACTTGACATTCTTGAACTAGAAACACACGAAGGTGCAAAATGAAAACATAGCATGGAATAAAGATAACAAGCAATAAACAAGCATGTCGTAAATGCCACGTAATGAAGAAAGATTGCAAAGATTAACATCATAATTGTCATCTTAATTAAGAAGCGAGAGAGAGAGAGAGACAGACACAGACTGTGAGAACTCACCATCTTTAATGATCTGCTTCTCCCCGGTCTTAGCAGGACTGGTGGTGGACGTTGGGGTGACGGTGGCGGTGGCCACAGCGGTGGAACCCGCCGTGTAATGAAACGTGCCCCGCTCCGCATCTACCTCCACAACTTTACTGTCCTCCTCCTTCTTCTTCTTCTTCTTCTTCTTGTCCGCGACGAACACTTTGATGTTGTTCCACGACAGAGTCACTGGATCGGGCTCCATGACTTCGGACAAGGCTCGGACGTACCTCCGCGAGGGCTGTTGGTATGACGGTGCCGCTGCTGCTGCTGCTGCTGAGTTTGGTTGTCGTGACGGGGTAGGGTCCACGTTTGGGGATGCAGCCAAACTTCCGTAATCGTCCACGTTGTCGCTGGGCGTGCGTACCACCTCACGGCCAGGACTAGACTGCAGCAGTCGGCGGCCAGCAGGCGGGGAGCCCAACAGCGGCTGGTCAGTGCCATGCTTCTCGCTGGCGTTTTCGTTCTCGGCCATAATTAGCCTAGTAGAGGACGTACACCCTCACTCGCGCGCGAGGAGGGGGCGGAGTTTAATGGCTTTTATCTGGGACCAAACTACCCGTTTTGGATTACTGTGGGTGGGTGGATTTGGGGAGGGGGGGGGGGGGGTAAAGGAATCGAGAGATTTAAGGGAAGGGAGGGATTGATAGAGGTTAGAAGGAGGGCGGGGGAAGCGTGGGGTGGAGGACGTAGAGAAGGGGGTCCTAATAACGAGATCGACTTTGTTTTTGACTTGTTTGGTCATATCAAAATTGTCTCTGTCCTAGTTTCATTCTTACGACACAGTTTTCAATAGTCAGTTTTTTGTTTTAGGTTTGTAACATTTGGCTTATACTCGTACGAGATAACAAGTCTTTCTTTTCCCCAAGTCTTACTGTCTATTTACCCTTCTTGTAAGTTTGCACTTTTGTCAATGGTTGTTTTGGGCATAATGACGCTATTTTTTATATTTTTTTTAAAACCTAAGATTGAAAAAAGAGAGATAAAACCCCGTCAAGTTTCTTTTACGTTTGCTTCTGGATTCAAGTGAGAAAGAAACAATATATAACGTGGAGAATGGGGCGCTGTCCGATTCGTTATTCATGCACTGGTCCAAACGCTATGAGGCAGACGACCAGTGAAGACCTACTCTTCACCTGCAAACGACAAAAAACAATGTATGTTATGATGCGCCTTTTGCACAAAACCCTAGGTAAGAGATATTAACAGTTTCAAAACACTAGCTAAGATATATCAACAGTTTCAAAACTATAGATAAGAGATATCAACAGTTTCAAAACACTAGCTAAGAGATATCAAAAGTTTCAAAACCCTAGATAAGAGATATCAACAGTTTCAAACCCTCACTAAGAGATATCAACAGTTTAAAACACTGACTAAGAGATATCAACAGTTTCTCTCTCTCTCTCTCTCTCTCTCTCTGTCTCTCTCTCTCTGTCTCAGTCTCGTTCTCTGTCTCTCGCTCTCTCTGTCTGTCTCTCTCTCTCTCTGTCTCTCTCTCTCCCTCTCTCTCTCTCTGTCTCTCTCTTTCGCTCTATGTCTCTCTGTGTGTCTCTACATCTCTGTGTATCTCTCTCTCTCTGTCTGTCTGTCTCTCTCTCTCTGCCTGTCTCTCTCTGTCTCTGTCTCTGTCTCTGTCTCTCTCTCTCTCTCTCTCTCTCTCTCTCTCTCTCTCTCTCTCTCTCTGTCTCTCTCTTATCTAGAGTTTTGAAAATATTGATATCTATCTAGAGTTTTAAAACTGTCAATATCTCTTAGTTAGTGTTTTGAAACAGTTGATATCTCTTATCTATGGTTTTGAAACTGTTGATATCTCTTATCTATAGTTTTGAAACTGTTGATATCTCTTAGCTAGTGTTTTGAAACTGTTAATATCTCTTAATCTTATCTAGGGTTTTGTGCAAAAGGCGCCTCATAGTATGTATACATGTCTGTCTGTCTGTCGTTTCCAACTATGACAGCCAGATATCTATTCCGGCGGGCTGGGCTAAAAAGGTGTTTATAGTGGAGAAGCCTTGCCCAGGGTGTATCCCCACTCTCTCTGTAAAACACACACAATAGTCAAGAAGTAAAAAAGGTGAGCACCAAAGATCTGGGTGTTCTGTCTGCGCGGACATTGAGAGGCTGAAAACACCTGCGCTTCTGTAAATGTGCGTGTGCGTGTGCGAGCGCATGAGCGAGCGTGTGTGTGTAACAGAATGCGTGTAAAAAATGCGTGCCCGTAGTCCTAGTGAGTCTGTGTGCGTGCATGCGCTATGTGTTTAAGTACTGCATTGTGCTGTATTACAAGACAAGACTAGACAAGCCTCTATAATCATTGGCAAAGAGCAGGAAGAACTCTCTAATCTTCACAAAGAGTTCACAAGACGTAAGGCAGGCAAAATCCTCCGGGAACCCACCACGAACCTCTGTGGATCCCACCGCTGCTCTCGGACAATATACTTTCACGAAGGCGATGATCCCACTCACCCCCTTCATGATTCTTTCCAAACACTCCCTTCAGGGCGACGCCTTCGCGCTCCCCTGGCAAAAAAGAACCAATTGATACAAACACTCCTTCACTCCAACACTGCCCTCAAAACTTGTGTGTCAGTGTGTGTGTGTGTGTGTGTGTGTGTGTGTGTGTGTGTGTGTGTGTGTGTGTGTGTGTGTGTGTGTGTGGCGTGTGTGTGTGTATGTGTGCGTGTGTGTGTGTGTGTGTGTGCGCGCGTGTGTGTGTGTGTGTGTGTGTGTGCAGAATATTGTGTAAGAGTACATGTTTAATGCATTTGGATGATAATGCAATAATTTTTATTTTTTATTTTGGGCAATTATAATCATATTATCTTACGTTTTCATGTGTGCTATTACGAAGTGTATGTCATATGCCTATCATGTTTTAGTAAGTAAGTTTTAATCTGTTGTTATCGTATGAATGTGTTGTCGGTTGTAGTATGTGGACCATGTTATCTTGTATTGTCTTATCAAGTGTATGCTATTCGTTATTTTCTTATTTTAGTCTGATGTTTTATTTATATTTCAATTTGTAAAGCGCACAGAGCATACTGATAGTGTGGATTGATAGCGCTATATCAAATAACATCATTATTATTATTATTATGTCAATATCAGTCAAGCACATATATATTAGAGACATATAGTAGAGACAGGGGCATGCATGCTACGCAACAGCTAGTCTTTATCAGGTGTAGAACTCTCCATATCTATGTCTTTATGGATACTTGCGAAGTTTTAGGGAAGTCGGAAGCCAAGTTATAGGCCTACTTCATTTACACACCCACACCCCTGCCAATGCTACGGCTAACGCCTCAGTCACTATAAGCCTAATGCCAACACTGGCACTGATCGAAATTCTGGTACTGAACTGAGGCATGGAATCTTCACTAACTTACTCATGTATGCACACACAGAGCAATCAATGCACATATTTCAGATTACACAAGTGATACCATGCACACACTTTGACATCCGGTGACGCTAACACATGTATACTATAAGTGATGCAGACTTTGTCACATTATACACACTAGCGCAACGCCCCGTACCGGTAACGCCTAGTACAGGTAACGCCAAGTACCGGTAACGCTGAATACCAGTTTCGCCGGGTCCGCAAAATATTATATTTTTACTTTTGTGGCTGAAAACCCAATTTTTAGACCCCTACCACTTTCAAGGCCTACCGATCTCCATGACCTTGACCTTGATCAGTATGCAATGATCAGAACAAACATATGCCAAAGTACCAACATGCCAAGATTGAAGTCCCTAAGACCAAAGGTGTGGACGTTACAGCCCCTTAAAGATTTTCGGTTGTGAAGGTCATGCGTCAAGGTGAAGGTCACGACGGTGATAATTTATGTGCGGATGCCTTCCTCTCATGGTGACACGCCACCACACAAAATTGGAAACGATTCGGTGAAGCGGTTCGGCAGATATGCGTGGGGCAGAAAAAAACAATTATTAGACCCATACCACTTTCAAGGCATACCGATCTCTCTGACCTTGACATTGACCTTCATCGGTACACCATCATCAGAACGGCCATAAGCGAAAGTACCTCCATGCCAAGTTTCATGACTCCAGGACCTGCGGTGTGGAAGTTATGGCCCCTTAATGATTGGGGTTTTCAAGGTCATACGCCAAGGTGAAGGTCAGAGCGGCGAAATGTTTTGGGCGGATGCCTTCCTCTCATAGGGACACACCACCACACAAAATTTGAAGTGATTCGGTCAAGCGGTTCGGGAGATCCTTAGGACAGACAGAAAAGAACAACAAACAAACAAAAAAAGGAAACAAACCTGAACGAAAACTTACTCCTTTGGCAAAGGACAAAAACAGAAAAACGAACTGAAAGCCAACTTAGTTCGGCCTTTTGGCATGTGGGGCATTTGTAAATACAAAGATTGTGGGCCGAACAATTTCTGGAGGCAATGCCGGCCGGAGGCAGTGAAGCTAAAAACCAGTAAAGTTTTGTGTTTCAGACACACACACGGACAGTTTTTTTAATAATACAGATAAGTGTAGTGTCATCCCATTGTAACTTTTGACTGTGTAGTTGAACATTCAAACACATCTATAGGCATAAAAATGTCAAGGCACTGATTCATCACGCAACTGGTAAGCACAAACACACGTCACCACTCACGCAGCCTACCTGATCTCTCTCTCTCTCTCTCTCTCTTTGCGTGCGCGCGCGTGTGTGTTTTTTTTCTCCCATCCAGCCATCTGATTGTGTGCGGCCCCAAACTAGCTTTAAACTTCTTTTTTTTTAGTACGATGCTCGGTGAACGTAAGCACGTGCCAAAACGTTAAGCAACCCCTCTTTGAAATCCACCACAAAAAGTTTGATAACTCATAAAACGAAAGAGAACTGAAATAATCACTTCATTCTTTCTAAGCTACACTAAGAAGAGTCTCGGTTATGTACTGACAAAAAATGACCCAAAATATCAAATCAAAGTAACCAGTTTGTTCTGCAAAGATGGTGACTGATTTTCACCATTTTGCTTCTGAAAAAATTTGAAAGCCCACAGTGAACAAAATCCAGATGTGTTGCCATTTTTTCCACTGAGAATAAGTAAAACAATATTTTCTTTCAGTTTTGCACAGATTGTGTCACTTAAGTTGCGTTATGTGCTGTCAGCCAACGTCACATACCCATACCTAAATTGCCTTTTGGCGCCATTTTACATGCAGCAAAATTAATAGGCTTTTAATGTTCCAAATTATTCCATTCTTCTTGTACAGCATTATTTTGTGAGCCAAACCACCTTGTTTGGAGTGGTTATTTGACCAGAGTGGCTCTTTACAACATGTCCCTTAAATGTTCAGTCACTTTGAGACCTGTGTAGACCATGCTGGCTACTCTTTACAGACAATAATGTTTGGGTTTTTGAAAGCCAGCTCGATCAATACCTGCATAATGGACTGTTGAGCACTTGGGAGGAGCCTGTCTCACACTGTTTCATCGTCATTAACTGACTTTCTCGCGTTGTCGTTCCAAAACGAGCAGTGATAGCTGACCATAACTGCCTTGCCTGAACACAACCCACTCTCTGCCACCTCTGTATCGTTTTTCCTGGTCCTGATATGTCTGTGATGAGGGAGCAGCCTTGAACATGTGCATCACTGAAAACTCGACTTTTTACAAAGTGTACCCTAACATTGGTGTGAGCGTTACCCACAACGTAATTTGCATGTAAACAAAGTGAAATTATTCATGCAGGTCGATAAGTAAATAGGCTACATTTGTATTGATATCTGTGCCAATTACCCAGAGAAATATTTTTTGTTTTGCAAAAGGTTGCTTAACTTTTTGGCTCCAGTTTAGTTATCACTGGTAAAGGTAAAGATGTGCCTGTCGCAGTCAAAAGTGTAGCTCGTGCAAATCTGCAGCTCGCTACTATGAGAGTCTGTATTTGCGACAACCACAAAATTTCACTCCCCCCCCCCCCCCCCCCCCCCTGCATTTCTCGGTTAATTGTATTTTTCCGTTTTTGCCTTCCTTACCATACATAAAGCTGTATTTTAGGAACATGTTCAGCTCATTCTCTTTTTGGAATACTAACCCTAACCCTAACCGTAGCACTAAGCCTAACCCTACCCCCCACTATGTACTGCAGTACACCACGATTTGTCACAGTTGTGGTTCGTTGCATTTTCCCCGTCTCATAGGGTGGGTGTTAGGGTTAGGGTTAGGGTTAGGGATAGGATTAGTATTCCAAAAAGGTTATTAGCTAAAAAGGTTCCTAAAATACAGCTTTATGTATGGTAAGAAAGGCAATAACGGAAAAATACAATTAACCGAGAAATGTAGGGGGGTGGGGTGGCACATCTTGACCTTTGATATCGTGTTGTTTAACAAGGGGTGGGTGGGTGTGTCACATCCGTCCACGTCGTCTTTACATACGGATTTATGTGGTTACTGCCGCTAATTTTTCGTCATAACGACGCCTTGACGTTTTGTCGAGCTTATCTATGTATCTTTCAGTAGAATGTTTTGTTTTTAACGTCGTTTTAACTTTAAAACGAGCGTCATCTCTACGACAAAACACCGAGGTCGATCTGTCGGCTACACCGACGTACCCATATCGATGGTCGGCTAGGCTTGTGACTTTCTGACCTCCAAGCCTCGTTTTAGTTTTCTTGCGTATCTCGATAGGCACGCAATCGGGAAACCTGGGTGACCTTTCATCATCAATTTAGTAGGCCATACCAAAGACTCTGGCCATACTGTAACGACTGGGTAACACCAAAAGTTAACAGTTCTAGTCTATTTGTTACGAGAGAAACACAAACCACACACATTTTGACTCACCTCGATACCTAGTGCTTTTACTACTGTCTAAAGCTAGCTAGAAGATGCGGCAAAGATGCACTAGGCCTATCGTTCACCATTCTGTTTCGTGTAGGCCTAGAGATGCAGCATGTAACAAATATCGATCACTGATCGTGAAACGTGTTCAGTTTGTTTCGCTTCGCTTCCATGATTGCGCTGCCATGTTTAATCCTACACCCTACAAAACACATGTATAGCATACAAGTGTGTGTTGTGTGTGTGTGCGTGCGCGCGCGCGCGTGTGTCTGTGTTTGTCCGTGGGCGGAATGAACAGCCTGTTTTTACCCCTAGGGGAGATCACCCGTGGCAGAAAATAGCTTTATTTCAGTCAACAGATCATCTCCCCCAGAAATGTGAACATTACCCACATGATTTGAAACATTACCCACATGATTTGAATCATTACCTCTAGCACAGACATACATCTCCTCGTCAATTCTTTAAGCCATAAATCACATGACTCGATATCAAGTTGACTAGGAGAAGTGCACACGAGAGCCAATGAATGGTGAAAAAACTGCTGTTATAAAAGTTACAGCGACAGAATAGTCAGAAGTGCCCCACATGGCCGAAAGGCCAAAGAGGGCGTAAAACATTATTTTCTCTCTCTCTAGTCAGAAGTGACTGTGGTTGCTTTACAGGAAAGAAGAAGAAAGAACAGTAAAAAGGCTAGCCTACTTGTTCTGACTCAAGCGCCGCGTACCGAACTTGCATCAGTCTCCTGAAAAGCTCGTGCGTGTGTCAGCGGATAAATCACAGGCTGTTGACTTAACAGTCGGCTCCCGACCGACCTCTGTGTTAATGTGTCACCGCGAAATGATCATAACGCAACCTAACTAATTTAGACCTATTGACTTGATTCATGGAACTTTTGAGAAGTACGAGTACCTATGTACGTCAAAAAATATTAAAAATTTTAAAAAGAGAAGTAAAATGTGAAAAATCGTATTATTCATTATGAAAACAATTCACACACATCATGCGCGCACGCACGCACACACGCGTGCGCATACACAACTGACACACGCACACGGCTGAACACGTATACGCGCGCTCATACACAAATGCGCGGACACGCACGTGCGCAAATATGAGCAGCCTACTTTTGACCCAAAGGAGCAATAAGCATAGCTATCTTTATATTATTACGCATAATTTATACAACCTTTGTGATGAAAACATTTTAATTTGCATGTCATGAATCAGTGCATAGCATTCATGTTTTACAAGACTGATATGAAAAAGTGTATTTTAATCTGCATGTCATGAAAACAATGATTAGCAATCATGATCAACAAGACTGAGACTGAAATAAGTCGTAGTTTTGAATGATTATGGCATTTCATAGATATGTGACTGCAAAAATGATACATATAATATTGAAAAAAGATTTGTTTATCCAAATGCCAATGCAGATTCATCAAGCTCCAAATTTCAATGTGAATGTTCTTTTAGTGTCACCCGCTCACAAACTTTCACTAAATGCATTGATTATTTTAGCCATGGTATATTATACAACCTTTGTGACAAACATAATTTGTGCTAGACAAGAAACAAACAAACAAACGTCATTAGGCCTACTATTTCACTTCTTAATGAGCGTTCACTTGAAATACAAATACTGTATTGACACGTGTACAATCTTTTGACGCTAAGAAGTAGCATTAACTACTACAAGAAACGTGGTGAAATTAGTGTGGGGACCTATATGTTTTTGTAATTCGACCCTGTTGCGGTATATTGTCTGAGGAAAGAAAGAGCAGTCAACTTTTGTTTGTCTGTTTGTTATTATTAGTTAGTGTGGGGACCTATGTTTTTGTGTAATTCGACACTGTTGCGGCATTGTGGTGTGAGCAAAGAAAAAAACGCGCGCGTGTGTGTGTGTGTGTGTTATCAAAGAAGAGAGAGAGAGAGAGAGAGAGGGGGGGAGAGAGAGAGAGAGAGAGAGAGACTGGAGAGACTGGACACTGGAAAACTTTATTTGACGAGAGAGAGAGAGAGAGAGAGAGAGAGAGAGTGAGAGAGATTTTCAATTTTTGTATAATTTCTCTATTCTCTATTGAACTTCATCGTTTTTTGTTTAATTTTTTTCTTCAATGTCAGTACAGCTTTTATAGTTAATCTGACAATAAATTGGTTCCAGTCCAGTCCAGTGTGTGTGTTTGTGTGTGCGTGTGCGCGCCCATTTCTAACAGTAATGGTTAAAAAATAATGGGGGGGGGACGGACCCAACCAACGCGCAGACCTTTTTCTACTCTAGAATAAAACTGAGAATTAATATCAGATGGAAGGACGACTAGATTATACTTATAAAGTACATGACATGTACAATGTGTTGACAGACACTAGATTATAAATTATCTACAATTTAGATCTATTTACAGAAAATTAACCTGTAATAATTATAATTATGACCACACATCGGGGGAAAAACACCTACCTACCACAGTTCTAATGCTACCTTGTCTCGTGCTAAAGACGTCATATTCACTGTAAATGACATCACACTAAAAAACTAAAAAACATGTGGCAAAGCAAAAGTAGTACAGTCGACGACGGATAAGTGAAAATGCCAGGGGAGATGAATTTTGACTTTCGCTTATCCGAATTTCGCTAATTTTATATTCAAAGGTATACCGTTCTATTCAAATGTATACTGCTTTTGTGACATAACAAGTGAAAAATGAAATTGCGTTTCTTAAAGTAAAAAACTATACTGCATGAAAGACAAACATCCCCAGCACACATTATCATGAACATTTGAACAAGCCAAACCCCAGGACTTGAGGAAATCATTTAAGGGGTAAGCCTACCGAAAATACGACAAAAACAACTTTTCTTACTTTTTGAAGTTACATGGAATTTTTTTAAAACTAAAATAGTTATAATTTCATATGGCATTTAAATGTTCTTTCCATCATGGATTTTACGTGTGTGTGTGTTGCGTCCGTGGTCTAATCTCCAAACTTTAACGTTGGTATTTTCTCGGGAAATAGAAGGCGTTCATCGATCAAACTTTGCACCAACATAGATGCTTATGCAAGCTTTCAAACAATAATGATTTGAATACTTAAATACCTAAAACAACACTGTAAACAGATAACATTTTAGATTTGTGGGTTAGAGAGTATTCAACAGGCAACATGAGTTAAGAATCTCATCAACACTGAAAGCCTCGATAGCTCATTGGTAGAGCATCCGTCTCTCATGCCAATGGTTCCGAGATCGATTCTCGGCAAAGGCACTTTTTGTTGTTGTTGTTGTTGTTTTATCCATTAACGATAGTTTCAATTGTACTTTAAACACCCCCCTCATTTAGAGAACCGGAAGCGGTTTTCTTCACTTTTTAGAATGTCACCGACCCTGTCATTGTTGATATTCTACATGACAAGTAGGCAATCACTGCTCATAAATATGTGTAAACCATTTTTCACAAACTGACAAACTCTGTTCATGAGCAGCCCTTAGCTGCTGGCACAAGTAAAATAGCTGCTGGCACAAGTAAAACCCTGCTACTTCATGAAAACGTGGGTCATCTCAAGGTCAAGGTCACTATGACCTACCCTAGTAAGCAAGACATCCAAGTCTTTCTCCACTCATTCTCCAGACCTAACTTGACCCCAATCTGTTTTTGGTTGTTCATGTTATTAAAGCAGACGTTAGCAAAACAAAAATATTTTCTGGTCGGCCTGCAAAAAGTAGCGATTTCACAGCTCCACACCTTTCTGTCGGAGTACCAAAAAGTACCTGAATCAAAACCAACACCCTTAAAAATGTGTGTGGTTATCAAGGAAGGGTAGTTTAAATCCCAAATTTCACAGAGATAAGTCTTCGCCTCTATGGAATCAGAAGTGCAGTCAACAGATTAATTGAGAGCTTCCTTGCAGGCAAGCAGGAAAGAATAGTTGATGGAGCCACATCCGAAGCTATCCCTGTAGAATCAGGAGTCCCCCAAGGTTCTGTGCTTGGGCTGGCCATTTTCCTGTTTGCATCACTGATCTTCCGAGGCAACTATCTTCAACTTCCTTTCTATTTGTGGACAACTCTGTCACCGAGCAGTGGACCCTCCCAAAGACCATGAGGATCTCCAACTAGCATCCTGGGAAAACAAATGGATGATTGTCCTTCCATCCCGACAAATGCGAGACCCTCCATGTGACCAGGAAGAGAAATACCCTGATAAAGAACTACCAACTCCGTGGCCAGGACCTGAAATGGGTAGAGGAGATGTCATTGAAATGTCTGGGTTTTCCATCTCGCAAGACCTCAGACACCCATATCTCAAATGTGAGCAACAAAGTCAGTAAGACCCTTGGCTTCCTCCAGCGCAACTTAAACCCAACGACGAAGACGTCCTGCGGTCTACTGCTCCTGACTCCTTCCTGGACTTTTCTGACCATCCTCTCTCCTGCCATCATCAACCAGCATTCTCTTCTACATCATAGCTTTTCTAATGACAATCAGCTGTACATTTCTGCCCACCTGAGTCAGTTAGATCAAATGATTTCTTCTTCTAAGTTGTGCATCTCTGCTGTTAAAACATGGATGTTTTACAACAAACTGCAACTAAATGCTGAAAAGACAGATGATTCTTGTAGCCTCTAACCACACAATTAAAACTCAGGTTCTCCCAGGTTCTGTCGACATTGATGGCACTGAGATCAAGCTGTCAGCATCTGTCCGCAATCTAAGTGTTACTTTGGACCAAACCCTCTCTTTCAAACAGCATGTTTCCAATATTTGCAAGTCTTGCTATCTAGAACTTCGAAGAATTAGTTCAATCCGCCGTTTCCTCTCTCAAGATGCCCTGAAGACTCTAGTATGTGCTTTTGTCCTGTCTCGCCTTGACTACTGTAACTCACTTCTTGCTGGCTGTCCATCAACTCTCATCTCTAAGCTCCAACGGGTCCAGAATAATGCTGCTCGTCTCATTTCTCGCTCCCCTAGGTACGATCATATTACTCCGGCTCCTAGTTCAATCACGTATTGACTACAAAATTCTCCTCCTTGCCTTCAAGTCACTGAATGATCAAGCTCCCTTATATCTCTCTGATCTTCTTCATCTCTATGTCCCAGCTCGCCAACTACGTTCGTCTTCTGATTCTCGTCTCCTTTCCCTTCCCTCCATCCGTCTCAAATCTGCTGGCCAACGTTCTTTTTCTTGTCAAGCACCATCTCTTTGGAATTCTCTGCCTTCTCCTCTCCGACACTCCAACTCAGTCTCAGTCTCCTCATTCAAATCTTGTTTGCACCTCTCTTAAAACCCATCTTTTTCTGTCTGTCTCCTTTAAATGCCCCTAAAATGTCTCCTCTCCGACCGATTCCAAGTTGCAGTCTCATCATTCAAACTTCTCTTGAAACCCATCCTATTCCTGCTCGTATCACGTATTGACTTCAAAATTCTCTAACCTTGTCCTTCCCCCCCTCAAAAAAAATCTAAATATTTGATCAGTTGTCTATCTTGTGTGCACGTGAGGGAAGATTGAATAAGAGGTTTGTGCTGTGCTTTGTGTGTGTGTGTGAGCATGCATGTGTGCATACATGTGCGCTTGTGTGTGTTTTGGTTCTGTGTGCACGCATGTGTGTGTGTCTGTGTGTTTGTCTGTCTGCGTGCGTACGTTGTGTGTGAGGGTGTTTCTGTATGTGTGTTGGTGTATGTGGTCAGTCGCGGCTCAGTTGATGTGTGCTTACTGAATGGGGGATGAACGAGTCGGTGTTGTTAAATGTGTGTGTGTGTGTGTGTGTGTGTTAGAGAGAGAGAGAGAGAGAGAGAGAGAGAGAGAGAGAGAGAGAGAGAGAGAGTTGCTTTGTATGTATGCGTTGTTGCTGGTTGGTGTCATTCTTGAATGCTGTTTTTGTTGTCTATTTGTTGATGAAAAATTGATTGTAAAGCGCTTTGGGCTCATCTGAGGTAAAGCGCTATATAAATGTACAATTATTATTAATTATTATTATTAAACGTAGGGTTAGTCAACATCAAGGGAAAGGCATATAATTATGTCGCTGGTCAGTCAATCCTAGAGGAAGGTGCCCGCTATGCCATAGCATTTCCTCTTTAAATTGATATAAAACTCTCTCTGTACATGTGTGTGTGTGTGCGTGCGTGCGTGCCTGTGCATGTGTGTCAGTGTGTAGGGTTAAGATCGGAGAGAGAGAGAGGCATAAGGTTAGACAAAGACCCTAACATTCACACACACAGTGGACTAAACAATATATTTACATCAGAGGCCAGGCTGTGGCATAGCGGGCCTGTGGCATAGCGGTATGGGAGTATATGATATAAACAAACATCGCCCCTTCCCCACCCGCCCCACTTTACTCCCACCCTTCTACTCATTCCCAAATGGCAATCCTTCTTCCACGACAAGTAGTCTATCCCCCCATTTGCTTGCATACCCCTTTTCCTTTTCCCCTCAACCATATCAAAATTCAAACTTTTATTTGTCGTAAAACCATCTGAGGGATTATGGAACAAACCAAAGCCCAAAGCATACGGTGCTCTCGCCACATCAGAATTATTTACACAGATGTGGTAAACAGCAAACACATACCACAAAAAGACTTGAAACAAAACAAAAAGCGCAGGGTAAAGATGGTGACAAAGATGTTATTGTAGCAAATAAGGAGTAGTAAAACTCGCGTAATCATGTACAGCGGACAACAAAACATTCATGTTCGTATCAACGTTGATTTACTAGTGTCTGCCCCATAGTCACCGGAAGTTAGTGAACAAGGGGACTGTATCAATGAGCCAAAAAAATCAAGGGAAATAACAACCCCACCTGAAACAGTCGTTTTATCGAAGCCTGCTTGCAAGAGTGAATGCGCTTGTTTATCTCTAGCGCGCGGAGTCGCGAAAAGTGATCTCACTCACCTCCGGGCCGATGGGCTGAATGTTTGGTTGACAACAAATAAGTAATGGGCAAGGAACAACCAAAGATGTGCGGCATCTTTCTCTCTATCAAACACGCATGCCAACATAAACAAATTGTGAATGCTAATATCATGTGTAGATGTACTTGTGCATTCGTGTCTGACTGACAGATAAAGAGAGGCAGACATGCAGAGAGATAAACAGAGTAGCAGACAGACTGACAGAGAGAGAGAGAGAGAATGAGAATACTGAATAGGCCATAGGTCTGTTTCAAAGAATGGGAGAGAAAGAGAGACAAAAGGAGAGAAAGAGAGACAAAAGGACAGACTAAAAGAGATAGCTATAGACAAAAGAGACAGTCAAAGGGACTGGTGCACGTACACATTTACACACAGACACGGAAGGAAGGTCCGTTAATTTCACCAAATGTATTAACACAAAAAAAGAACTTGAAAATAAAAATAAAAGAGGAAGGTGGTTGATCTTGTACATGTATTATACTGGTGTATACAACAAAACATCATGCATCACATATGGATATTCATTCACTCACTCACCAACACAAACAAAACAATGCATCACGTACGCACAGCATGCATCAGAATAGTCTGAAGTCCAATCCTCTGAAAACTGCGGTAAAAGGGCTATCTAGGCCCTAGACTGAAGAGGGACAACATTGAAATGAGTTCCAAACACCACCAAAAAGACTTAATATAGTGATAAATCACTTTAAAATGCTATTTAACACAATGGATAACACTCAATAAAAAGCAAAACCTCTGACAAGAGAAGCCAATCCTCTGTCAGAAATTCTGAATCCTCTGAAATCCTCTGACAATTCTGCTGCCTGGCACAGTATTCACTCACACGAGTGCTTGCGCAATGTAAGTGGAGAAAGACACCCATAAAAGCTTTTTTTTTAACCAGAGTTAAAACATCAATAACCAAACTGAATATTTTAGTCCCAGTCTTGCATTCTTCAAATTTACATTTTATGCGTAGCTCATTTTCAAAATTAAAGATATACAAAAGCATATATTGCCAAGGAAAACAGCAGTTTGGAACATACTGGCAAATGAAACATTCTCAAAAAAACATTCCGTGCAAACGAAACAACTTTGATCTTCAACCTGAGCTATGAAAAAGGATGGCATTTGTGAAAAATCTCACCAAAAGATAAAGAAAAATAAAGAGAGAGATAGGGGGGTGTGAGGCAGGATAGACAATTTTGATCTTCAACCTGAGCTATGAAAAAGGATGGCATTTGTGAAAAATTCTCACCAAAACATAAAGAGGTAAAGAGAGAGAGAGAGAGACAGAGAGAGGACAATTTTAATCTTCAACCTGAGCTATGAAAAAGGAATGGATAACATTTGTGAAAAATCTCACCAAAAGATAAAGAAAAATAAAGAGAGAGAGACAACTTTATTACGCAAGGATTGAGATTTTAGGCCAGGCCTATTCTTACAATATGTCCTTGAGACAGAAACAAGACTAATACAAAACGATAAGGCAAACAGATAATTATAAAAAGTGATGATACAAGACATCAAAGTAAACAAAATTAGAACAAAATTAATATAAACCAAAACATAAAGTAGGGGGGGGGGGGGGGGGGGGGCGGTAAAAGAAAAGAGAGAGAGAGAGGAGGAGAGAGAGTGTGCATTAGAGTAAAACAGGGACAGGGAGAGGGACAATATAGACAGTCATTAGAAAAAAATCAAGAGAAACAGGATGAAGAGAGAGGATGGCAATGCAGAGATTAAAAGATAAACACAGACCTGTTTACCCTTATAATAAAAAACACGGAATTTGCCACCAAAAAAACCGGAATTTGAGAACAAAAACCGGAATTCACATGATCTGTACACGACTCGCGATAAAGCGTTTTCTTCTTCTTTAGCGAACATCGGCGTCGATTTTCAATATTGTGATGATTTCTTGGCTCAATTTTGCCAGAAAAGTTTTATTAGTAAATTCAGTCACTACATTCTTAGTAACGAAAACTAAAAGCAAAATACCTGGAAATGTCCACGATCGGACAGAGAAAAATAAAGACTCAGCCGCGGATCGGCGGATGCCAAGTTGCAACTCGGCGCCATCGCGATGAATTTTCACTTCATTTTCCGTTGAAAACATCAAAATTCTCACATCATCATATTTTCCAGTGATAATATAATCTAAATTGACTCATAAACCCTAATTACAATCTCTACCATTAAAAAAACTGCCTGGAAAGCTCTTCGAATCGACAGTAAAAGTATGAGAGCCATTTGCTCAGTCCCGAAATAGATCGACCAAAATAGAAACAATATTTCACCCCTTTAACCAATGAAAATGCAGCATTTAATGCATGTGACGTCAAGCACAACCCCTTTTCTGATGACGTAGAGGTGTTAGGTACACGTTTCGGTCAACCCTTGCGTCTTTTACTACGAACGGAAACAAATAATAGACGAAAATCCGGAATTTTCAGCGTTCACCCGGAGGAATTTTAGCAAATTTCCGGAATAATTCTGCTAAACCGGAATGGTAAACAGGTCTGATAACAACAAAGCCATAACGGTTTTTTTAGAAAAATGAAAAAAAGAGGCCAAACAGAATAAAAAAATAACAGAAATTTCACTGTGGAAGAGAAGGGAGCAGACGACGCATGCGATAAGACCAAAACTTCGCTGGAAAACTATTTCACACCCAACAAAAACGTGGCATATGAAACATTTGGGTTTCGGCAAACGGTGCAGAATGATGGGGAGTCCATTGACTCATTCTACACTAGACTGCGCACACGAGCCTCTTCTTGTGACTTTGGCAATAACAAAGACAGGGAAATCCTAACACAAATCTTGCACGGTTGCAAATCCTCAAAACTGAGAAGAGCAGCACTCCGCGACAACATGACTTTTCCCAAACTGTTAGATGAAGCACGTGCGATCAAACTCTCAGAAAGTAGGGCATCAGAAATGGAGAAAAACATGTTTTCAGCTATAAGCTCATTCAGTGCTCTTCGCGTTTCTGGCAAGAAGAAACAAAATGAACAATCAAACTCGCATCACTCTCGTGACAGTCAAAGTGATCAATCATCTTGTGGCCGTGGCTCATACACACAAAACCGTTCATCACACAATCACAATGCACCAAATGAGAGTATGTGCCGCAATTGTGGTGGCAGCTTCCCTCATAGAGGTCAATGCCCAGCAAAAGGGAAAGAGTGCAGGAAATGTCATAAAAGTGGACATTTGGCGAAAGTGTGCAGTTCACATCAGAGAGTTAGGCAGGTCAACAACAATCTTGAAAGAGAAACCGAATCGTCCAGTGATGAATCTCAATCTGCTTTCACTGTCGGCAACAAGACCAAGAAAGTCTTATATCTACGATACGCAAACGCAATTCATCATTGACACTGGTGCCACTGTGAACATCATCAGCTCTAGGTCTTACGCTAAGATAGAATCTGCACCTGCACTGCGAGGACCATGTCCTACAATCTATGCATATGGATCAACAGAACCTCTCCCAGTCAAAGGTTTTCTATCCACCACCCTTACGTACAAAGACAGACGTGCTCATGCAAAGTTCTACGTCGTAGACACGCCGGATCAAAGTAGCAACCTCTTGAGTGCTGAGAAAATGTGGCCCATGTGGCCTGAAGCAAATGGAGAATCAGAAAAATTCATGTCAACATTGAACAAGAGCATCAAGTCTTCTATCGCCGAAAACATACCGTGGAAGTCTCAGCTGCCCACATTCATTCGCCTATGCCGAGGCACCCCACACTCCTCCACGAACGTGTGCCCATTCGAAGCCCTGACAGGTTAAAAAATGAGTGTTGGACCGCCAGAACTTGCTCAGACTCAATTTCCTAACCCAACTCAGACACATGCCAAAATGACAGTGCCTCAAAAAGTCAAAGTCAAGGATGAAATCATACGTGGATCAAAAGCGTCGCACACGTCCTTCAAACCTCAGTGCAGGTGATCAGGTGCTAGTAAAACAACCAAGGGTGAACAAATTCACACACCCATTCAATCCAAAGCCTTTCGTCATTACTCAGAAAGAAGGGTCCATGATCACAGCAAAACAAGATCGGAGAGAAATAGCATGTAACTGATCCCACTTCAAGGTGATTAAACCATCTCTCTCAGAGGAGGAGAAAAAAGGACAGACACCGATACAGAATGAAAGCTGTCTGACACCGCATGTACCTGAACTCATACCGATACAACCGCGAACACCAGTCTCAACACCTCGCAGACCCCAGACATCAACTCCCAGAACATTGATGCAAATCCCTGTCGACACACCATCAAGAAATGAAAACCCTGAACCCAACATACCAGTCGACGCACAACCATCAGCATCATCTGCAGACCAAAGGCCCACTCGTGCAAGGAAAACACCTACATACCTTCAAGACTACATCCTGAAGAGACACTCAAATGATAAACACAAAGTGATAGCATGCTAACACTATATGCATGTATACTGTTATGGTTTAAGCAATAGGGCATTTGCCGCGTGCCGGCGACCTTGAATTTCATTGAGTTGAATTAGAAAGGTCAGCGTAACTCAGGCAGGAGCGCGGGCAAATTAGCAGTCTAGCATAGAGAACGAAAACTCGTGGCAAATGCCCTATTGGTTAAATTGTTCAAGTTACGTGCTTATTATTGTTTTCTTTGATGCTGAAAACCAAAGAAGTTTTGAAAGACTCACCAAGTGAAAGGTTTTACATATCGTATTTGAGAAGTGTTGAAAAAAACAAGTGAAAACAACATATTCGAGAACATTCTTTATTTATTAATTGTTATGCATGTTAGACTAAACAGAAACGGACATGCAAACTGAAAGTGAAGAATATAAAAACTGAATCATTAAATTCTTCAAGAACAGTATTAACATTGCATGTATCAATGAAAATTGTTTTAGTCTTACATCCGTTCAGTCTTACATCCGTTCAGTTGATTTTTCTCAGAAGCATCTTGAATGTTGAAAGTTTCTATTCAAAGGTGGGGAGGAATGTTGTATCGAAAGTAGAATCGCATGCTCTCCCTTTAACCACGTGACTCTTGACGTCACTTGCCAATCTGCATGTCAACTAACGTCTGCTTTGCCCCCAACACCCTGTTTCTGTTTAACAGTTAATAAACAGTTATATTTATTACACGAGCTGTAATTAGTTTGTATTCTGGTTTGGAACGACAGATACAACAGTTGGTTACCCACCCATTTATTTCTCCGACATAACCCCTTGTAACCGTTTCCTATAATTTTATGCATTTCAAGAAAGTTCAAAATGCTTGAGGGTTCACCGAGGGCTCTATTTGGGCATATCCCAGTCGACCTGGTCTAGTGCCATAACTGTTTGCTTTGAAAGGATGACCAAATATGTCTGCCAAGGATGGATACCCCGAAAAGATGAACTATCCAGAAAGAGTGTACGCACTCCCAGTTCTCTGATTCTAAAAACTTATTAAGACGGTTAGACCCGACCCCCTTATACAAGTCAAAACATTCAAAACCATAGACATTTCTCCATACGTATACCACAACATGCACAAAAGCTAACGTTCAGCAAACTGCTCAAATACAGTCAGCTAAATTATTACATACAACTAGGTACATATCACATCATTCTGACAAATTAAATTGTAAATTAAAACCTCGCAGGGTCTCTTAAAACTTGTAATCGGATGAACATAAAGGCAACAATGCCAATAGTCATTTAATGCCCAAACTTTGCACGAAAACATCCAGAGAAAAAATACCACAAACACACATTTTATGACTAAACCGCAAAGTCAAGGAAATCTAATAAATTACGTTACGCTGTCAATGCAAACTATCATAAGCAACGATGATTAAACTCAACAACAAAAATCAATATCTAAACCAAAAAACAGTAAGGCCAGCATAGCATGTCTCTTTTCTTTTGTTGTATGCGGTGAAAGCCTTTACAAGGCCCCTTGTGAACACATGTACATTTTATTACCAAAATATTGAAAGAGTTCAACATCTCCTTAAAAAACAACTTTACATTTTGTCAGTAGTTTCTAATTTTGTTGTAGGTCAATGCAATCTTGTTGAATGAAAAGAACGCCAACACACACACATACAATACAAATTCCACAGGAATTGATGTGCCTGATAAATATACTCTCTTTCATACACACACCTTGAAATTCTTCACATGAACACATTTCCTGAAGAGTAACTTGCAAAAATAAACAAATCTTTTGTGAGGTTTTCCTTTCAAGATGTTTTAACATCAGCCCCCCCCCCCCTCCTCACTTTCTCCCTTTCCCCATTTCATCTTATTATCAATTCATTTCCCCCCCTCCCCCCCCCTTCCTTTCCCCCCATATCATCTTGCTATCAGCTCCTTTCCGGTTCCACCAGGTCTGGTGCTCTCGATGTCATCATAGATATCCCTGGAACACAGAGCACATCGCAAATAAATTTAACATGTTATTGCAGCGGGGAAAAAAAGGCAATAACTAATGTTCACATTGGTCAACACACACACTTGCATGCATGCATGCACGTAAATGCATACAGGCACATGCATGCACACATACATGTACACTTATCAAGTTCAAGTATACTTTAATATCTCCAAGCTCTAAGCTACCCACAAAAAGTTATGGAACCCTTGCAAAACGCAGATGCTTTACTTATTCGCTTGTAGCTTTAAAACGCTTCGCAACTGGAATGCCAAACTTTGCAGTCTCATACGTAAGTGGCATAGCTTTATACTGAATGTCTAAAAGTGTTGCACTTGCTGTTGGTTGCTTTGGAAATGTCGGTTGAAAAGGCGCCAAAATCTCAACAAATGTCACAGATTTAGCGCATCAGCATTTTTGTCCACAGAGTGAATTGAGCAAAAATGTACTCAGCACATGGTAGTCATGGACTTTGATAATGACTACAACACACAAAATATCCAAATTTTAACCAATGCCATGGTGCAATCATTGAATTAATTGCTGAATCACGGTGGTTGAATTGTGAAAAATGAACCTTTCGGCTGGTGGAGGGTGTAGCTGTGCTGAAATTGGGTCACTGACTTTAAACTCCCCCATCAGTCATAACCAGGCTGAAGCATATGTATGAATGGATGATTTTAGTTAATATAACTATCTATTCTATCTATATACTTACCGTTTCACTACGAATGAGTTATCTCTTCCAATTTGGAGCTAATGCCAATTACCAAAGACCAAAAAAGTCTTAGTCTTCACAAGACTAACTTACTTCCCTTGGTCTGGTTTAGCAATACCACTGAGCTGCTGTGGATCCCCTTCCTGACGTCACTTCCGGGGAGCCAACTTTGAATCATGATAAATTTTTTGACTAATCGACTCGCAACGATGTTTTCGTCGGAGGGAGGTGGGTGGGAACCTTTGATCGTAGTGAAACGGTAAGTATATAGATAGAATAGATAGTTATATTAACTAAAATCATCCAATCTATTCTATCATGTTACCGTTTCACTACGAATGAGTTGTTTCCCAACGAGGAGGTGGGTAAGAAAAAACATTGTTGAATTTTTAACTTTCCAACAAAGAGCAAACATTTCATACCCATTATATCCAAAAAGCGGGATTACCCAGGGTATCCCCGTGATAGCACCGGAAGCATCCGTATGAACATATAATTTCATTCCCCCAACAGGCATATACATATATATGCATCCCAATAAACAATAACAACATAAATTACCGTTAGACCAAGGAGACAGGGGTCTGTGCCAGCACCAGCTTCCTGATGCCGTAGGTATCATTTTGTCTCCTGGCGGAGAAATGTCGTAGATAGAAGTTCAAGAACGTGGTCTCTGACTTCCAGTAGGCGGCCTCCAAGACGCTGGATAAGGCCACACCCTTGATCATGGCCAAGGAGGAGCTGATAGCCCGAATTTCATGGGCTCTCAGGGGGTTTTGGGGCAAGGATTTGTCAGCGTTTGAGTATGCTAATTTTATAGCATCTATCAGCCACCTAGAAATGGTGGATTTCGAAATGTCTTTCATGTATTTGTCATTCAGTGAAACGAACAGGCGTCGTTTGTGCCCTCGGAACTGAGAAGTTCTCTTCAAGTATAACCGAAGGGCTCTAACTGGACATAGGAATCTGTCGGTGTCATCAGGAGCCAGAATGGTGCAAAGACTCTGAACTGTCACTGAAGGAGAGGACGCCTGAGCGGACTGGTTCTTAGCACGAAACTCCGGAAGAAAAGACAGTGTCATGGATTGATCCGAAGAATTGAACTCAATATCCGAACCTAGACCGCTAAGAGCATGGACGCCACTAACCCGCCTAGCCGTAGCTAAAGACAATAGAAAAACTGTCTTGTATGTCAACAACTTGAAAGACAACGATGCTAAAGGTTCACATTGATCCCGAAGAAAGGACAGAACAACGAACAAATCCCACTGAGGAAGGCGAACGCCCGAGGACACAGACTTGTTGCGGACTGCATCAATCAGATGTGAAAGTTCAATAGCTAAGGAAAAAGAAGGATTTCTCTTGCCCGTAGCTACCGTTATAGTATGCACAACAGAAGCCTTGTATCCATTTAACGTCTGAGCGGATAAGCCGCGGTTCTGGTGGAGGTGAGCCAAAAACTGAGTAAACTCCGGACCGGAAGGATCTAACGGAGAAATGCCATGGGACAAACAGAAACCATACCATGAGGCCCACCGTATGTCATATAGTTTGTTAGTACTCTGTCGTCTCGCCTTGAGTACTAAGTCCACAGTTTGTTCTGAGAGTCCGCGTGCTCGCAGGCCTGACCGCATAGTAGCCATGCGGTCAGCTGAAACAGTTGGGGGTTGGCGTGGCCGACTCCCGTGCGTGGCTGAAGCAGAGTGTCTTTTGTGAGACGAAGAGGGACGCTTGGAACGTGTGAGAGGCTGGTGAGCTCCGGGAACCAAGGGCTGGTCTCCCAGAATGGGGCGATGATGATCAGCCGGGGTAGATCGCGGCTGTATTTCTCGAGTACCTTGGGTAGGAGAGACGTTGGAGGGTATGCATACGCCGACATTCCTGTCCAGGGCATCGAGAAGGCGTTGCGCGCTAGTGCCTGAGGGTCCCTCATAGGTGATACGTAGACCGGCAGCCTGCAGTTGAACCTCGTGGCGAACAGGTCCACGTGCGGTTTCCCCCAGAGGGACCACAGTGGGAGGAGAGACTGATGTGCAATAGTCCATTCCGTGGGTAGGATCTGGCCCTTTCTGCTGAGCTGGTCCGCTAAAACGTTCAGTTTTCCCGGGACATACTCCACCGACAGGGAGATTTGTTTGGCTTGAGCCCACAGAAGGATCTCCTCCGCTTTTCTCGAGAGAGCAGGCGATCGTGTTCCACCTTGACGGCGCAGGTAAGACAGGGCTGTCGTATTGTCGCCGCAAACGGTGACCCACTTGCCGGTGAGACAAACTGCAAACGACTTGAGGGCCCTCGCCACCGCTTCCAATTCCAGCAGATTGATGTGAAAGAGTGTCTCTGCGAGAGTCCACTTGCCTGAAGCCTCCCTGTCGTCGAGGTGTGCACCCCAACCAGTTTTGGAAGCGTCCGTGTGAAGGAACAGTTGTTGCTGAAGAGGTCTGATAGGAACCGTTTGGTTGACCCAGGCACGGTCTGTCCACTGTTCGGTTGCCTCTAGAAACCAGTCCCCTAGCATCACTTGGTGTTCCAGCTGAAGGCGAGAGATCTTTCTCTGAGCCAGCAAGCGTTGCAGTGGCCGTTTGTGGACCCGAGCCAGAGGAAGAAGGTCCGCTACTGATTCCATCAGTCCGAGTAGACGGAGTAACTGGCGGGCAGAAGCTGAGGTTTTCTGTCTGAGGGCAGTGACCGACTCCACGAGGGCTAGAATCCTGCTGTCTGACGGCCGAACGGTGAATTGGACGGTGTCGAAAGACATGCCCAGGTAGTTGAAAGAGGTTGATGGAGTCAGATCCGATTTGATGTCGTGGATACGAAACCCCAGAGAAGCGGACAGTTGAACCAGGGTTTCCGTTTGACTCAAGCAGAGTGCGCGAGAGGACGCCAGTAGAAGCCAGTCGTCCAGGTAGACGCGAAGGCGGATGGATTGTGCCCTGGCAATCCGCACAAGTTCCTTGGTGACTCTCGTAAAAATCCAAGGGGCTGGCGACAGGCCGAAGGGCAGGGCCACAAACTGGAACGTCTGTTGCCTCCAGACAAAGCGAAGGAACTTCTGCCGCGACGGGTGAATGCCCACATGGAAATATGCGTCGCGCAGGTCGATGGATGTAGCCCAATCGTTCTGAAGAATGGACAGACGGATGGAAGCGGCTGTCTCCATCTTGAACTTGTCCGTACGGATGTACTTGTTCAGAGGGGAAAGGTCCAAGACAGGGCGAAACTCTCCGTTCTTTTTGGGGACTACAAACAGGCGAGAGTAGAACCCCGAGTCCACCGGGGCCACTGGAATGATGGCTCCCTTCTGCTGTAGAGAGGCGACTTCTTTGTCGAGAGCTTCGAATTTTGCCCGGTCTTGGGGTGCTGGGAAGGAGATTGGGTGAGAGGACAGGGGAGGTTCCTGAGTAAACTGGAACCTGTAGCCTGCCCGCACGACCTGAAGGATCCAAGTATTTTCGACCAAACGTTCCCATGAAGGAAGGCATTCCCACAGAGAACCAACGCTTGTATCGGCCGAAAAACCTGGACCCTCCACAGATCGAGCGGGCTTTAATGAAAAGGCTGTTTCCGCCCCGAGAACGCGGTACGGCTGAATCGGGGCGGACCCGAAGCAGCCGATCCACGTCCTGAGAACGAGGAACCACGGGCTGAAGAGGGGGGAGTGGACTGGAAAGCGGGACGGTGGCGCTGACCTGAAGACTGGTTGTAGGGGAAGCGAGAAACACGACCCCTAGAAGACATCATCCTGGAGGGAGTGTGACTGGCTGGCTTGAACTCTGTGCGTGCGCGCTTAGGTTGAGGAGCGGCAAAACTCTGACTCGCAGCCTTACGAGCCCACATCATGAGCTGTTCCTGAGAGAGATCGTTCCTCCGTTTCTTGGAGCCTTCCAGAACGTCCTTGACCGTGTTCGGGTGGAAGGTGGCGGAAGGATGGGACGGGCAGGAACGTAGCGTGGAGCGTTCTTCGAGGTCCAGTCGGAGTTTACAAGCCCGGACCACAGAGTCTCTGTAAGTCGCAGCCAGTTGAACCCTGGTGCTAGAAGCCACTGACGAAATCGAGTTCACTGCTTTGTTGAGCGAAGCCAAACAAACACCCAATGCCCGTTCATCTATGGACTCAAGCAGGCTGAAATCTTCTGGTTTAGCCGTTGTGGTGGAGCCCACTATCTGGGACAGAGTCTGCAGCATGGAGGTAGCGAGAGAAGCGGCTCGGAGAACAGCGTAAGACGATCTTTCCAAGTTGTTAAACGAGGACTGTGAGAAAGAGACCGTCGTCGATTGTCCTCTCTGTGGCCTAAAATCCAGAGATTGTTTCTCTTGAGGAGACACACTCGAGTGCGAAGGCACAGGCACAAAGGTACTGGATAGCTGAAACGGGGGGAAGAAGTCTTTCTTCAGGAATGTCCCCGCACGAGAAGGAATTGGGTCCGGTTGACGTGGAGGGGGACCGTCGTCCTCCTCGGTCAGAATCTGAGGCTGAGTCCAGAGAATAGAGTCGGCACGTCGAAGCTCTTGGCGAATAAACGGCGAAGTGTGAAGAGCAAGTCTTGCTTCTTTCGGAGCCTGTAATTCTCCGAAAAACTGTGGCTGTTCCTTGCTGGAATTCGACTCAGAAAGAGGCATCGGTTTGATGTCCTGACAGTATGGACGGAGAATATCCAAGTATCCTTGGTAGTTCCCGGTAGAAGGAACTGGTTCCACTTGTACAGGGGGCTCAGAACAGAAGCTGCCCTGCTCCACCCGTGAGAAACGATCAACGTCCTGATCTGTTTCGTCACCAGGGTGTTGATGATCGGAAAATCTCTCGCGCATGACCCGACGAACTTCGTCTCTCACTGCTGAGTCAAATTCGCTGTCATCCTCGGAGTAAGGCGGAAGAAAATCATCTTCGACAGGAGAAACATGTAGACCCAGGCCAGAGTTCCTAGAGGGAAGCCCATGCGGAGTTTCATCCGTTGAAAATCTCTCCGTAGCAGAGACTGTTCTGCGCCGTGACAGCATAGTTCGTTCTGACGGGTCAACGGACGTTGTCCGTATGCGGTCCGTGCCGACAGTGCCCACGGGCACGGTGCTACCGGTACGGGTAGCAGTTTCTAGTGTCACGTGACCGTGTTTCATTGGTTCACGGATGACGGAGCCGTTATCTGCCTCGCCCCACGGGCGGCCGGAGTCCCCATGACGGGTACCGGTTTGGGACCGCACATGACCGGACTTCTTCCAGCCCCGCGCCATGCTGCCGCTCCCGGACAAACCGGGCGGACTTACAGGTCTAGAGTTACGAATTTGCCAGTTTCTGGGAGAATCCATCCGTGGAATCACACACTCACGTGAACGGGAGTCGTAGACCGGTACCGTGTCCGTCCGTGTCCGTTCCCGACGGTCAGAGAAGTGTCCGTCGAGATTTTCATCCATTGGGAAGATCGGTATGCCGGTCTTCCTCTCCAAACTGGCCAGTTGGTCCGTCGAGTAAGAGGTTGAAACAGCCGTTTCAAATCCGTCGAAACTTCGAGAATGGTAAGGCACTCTGTCTCTGAGGTTCTCATCCGCCAAACTTGGCGGTTCATCCAATGGTACTGAGTCACAGTCAAGTTTTGTACTTGTCCTAGTCGTGGTGGGCCTCATAGAACCACCTGACATCGAAACCAAAGAAGAGGACGGGACCAAAACTAAACCCTTGTTCTGTAATTCTGCCAGCATATCGGAGACTAAAGTAGAGGAATCTACTAAAGAAATGACATGTTCCGTCTGCTCCACAGACGGCACCGACACAGCAGAAGTACTAGAAGAAGAATGAGTGGGAAGGAGGGGGGGAGGGGGGGGCACTTTCTTCTTCGAAGACGAAGAAGAAGAAGACGACCTAGACTTAGAACTAGACTCTTTCTTCGAACTAGAACTAGAACTAGGGGTAGGGGTAGAAAGGAACTTCCCTTTCTCATCCCTAGACTGCTTAGACGACGAAGTAGAAGCAGAAGGCACAGAAGTGACACCGATGTCCGACATGTTAACAACGAGGGCACAAAACCGGTGTCAAACAACAATCAAATAATTTTCCTTTAACCAAAATTCGATCCCAAAAATCAAATTAAAATTATACACTGACAATACCTGTTACCCAAGGGGCAAAAGGGAACACAAAGAAGGTAGAATGGCAAGGAAAATAGCTTGAAAATGAATTAAATTTGCAGAGCAAAAAAGAACATGGCAGCTCCAATTGGAAATTTTTTTTATTATGATTCAAAGTTGGCTCCCCGGAAGTGACGTCAGGAAGGGGATCCACAGCAGCTCAGTGGTATTGCTAAACCAGACCAAGGGAAGTAAGTTAGTCTTGTGAAGACTAAGACTTTTTTGGTCTTTGGTAATTGGCATTAGCTCCAAATTGGAAGAGATAACTCATTCGTAGTGAAACGGTAACATGATAGAATAGATTTGGGTTTTATTTCCTTGTTACTTTCGTTAGATATTATCTTACTTTTAACTTTTTTTCAGGACTTTTACTTAATATGTTTGCCTGCTTTTGTGCACCGCCATAAGTCTCTGCACTCCCTAAATCTGCCTGTCTGACATCCTCTCGTTGTCGTGGATAAAATCACCGCTCTGTTGCGAGTCAGAAGTGAAAAGCCACTTGGCTTGTATTCTTCCTCTGCAGTCCTCCATTGTGTGAGACAGTTTGGCGATTTCTGTGAATAATGTTTGAATTTTTCATCAAATTCAAAATGTCAATGAGATTTCGATAAACTTATCACAACAGATTTGCTCTTGACAGCAATATGAGCTTCTTTATGGACAAAATATGCCCCTAAATAGTGAATGTAAATGAAATTAGGTGCAATAATGGATAAATGTACATCAAATTTTGCACTGGCAGCAGCAGACATAAGAAGTTGACTGTGATAGGTAATCAAGGTGAAGCTGAAGTTAGGGCTGAAACAATGACTGAAACTGTGGGAATACGGAAGAAAAATCAGTTATCTTAAATCCTCTAGTACCATGGGCATATATTAGCTCAAGACATCACTGTACACTCCCACCAAATGCAAAGACATTCACAGCCAAGCACCCTGTCATGTGGTTGTCTGTTTTTAGAGCTTTTGTCACCGTTTCAGCCGTTTAAAACAATACAAGTGTACTCGAAAAAAAGTTACTCCCCTCTTGTCGGTTGAAATGCAACGGACAACCAAGAGCGTAAAAAACTACATGGCGCTACAAGAGTTGAAAAGAGAGCGTTCTAAAGCGTGTCTTACTTGCTGAGGTAGAAGAAGATGTAGCCTGAGTTGGTGCGCTTGTTGCGCACAATGCTTTCGCTGGTGGGCTCCACGTTCCGGTCGTCAAAGCTGAACCAGGTGCTTTTCTTGATGTCCAACACGTCACTCACGTAGTGGCCTGTACATACACGCACACAAATTTTTAAAATCCTACAGTTCAACTTCACAATTACGCATACACACACAGAGAGGAAAATATCAGAGAGGAAAATATCCTATCATGGTGCCATTGTTAACAAAGTGACCTGGAAAAGAAACACGTGAAGGTACACATGGAGCCCAGAGATGCAATAACCTCACCTGCCCTACCAACACAAGAGCAGCTCTGTACCAACCCTGGAAGCCTGTATTGTGCTACTTAGTACAAGGGCATAAGCATACACTCAGGGAAATGTTTATACCGAACATCACTGACTGTTTATATACAAAAAAAAATAATATCCATCCCAGAATTAATGTATTTTCACTAACTACCGGCAAGCAAAAACAGCAAAGGACTAGAAAAAAAAGACAATAAAGTGGTGATCTAAGGATTTATAAACAGAATCAGTATCACTGCATGATGGCCCAACAAATCCTTTGGATTTCTAAAAGCTTCTAAAAACTTCCAAAACTATTCCAACTATGGCCATAGTTTTAAAATGCATAGCCAAGTATGTACTACATGCTTGACTCTACTCCCATTTACATTTACTACAGGCAAGTACACACACAGGGCTCCCAATCGTTCTGCAAAACAAGGGGTCCCAGGGACTCCACTTACATTATAGAGGGTCCTAGAAGCGGGATAGAGGGTCCCAGTGGCACAGCGAATGCTCAAAAGATTTTTTCTAGTGCATCCCTGGGACCCCCTGCACATTCTTCTAGAGGGTCCTGTAGAATTTTAGTGCTTCATAGACCCCCCATTCCCTGGGAGCCCTGACACAGAATTTGACTACTTTCAATATAAAACAATAATTTGAAAACAAACCAAATAAAATTTTTTTTAAAGACCCCCTCCCCGAGAAATATGACACTATGAAGTTTGTCAAGCCAGTTTATAAGACAACCACAGCATTCTTACCAAAGCTTGACGTATCTCCATGATGATTCACAACGCTCACTAGTCTGTAAGAATGGGCCACCACCCCTTTCTGCAATCAAACAGTGCACTTCATGACCAAGGACAACTTTGTACATCAATTGAAACATTCAAAACCCTTCACAATTGTCTTTTGGGACCAAATATCTGTTGTTTACATGACTAAAATATAAAAACAAATAAAAAATACAACCACAAAACAATTTGTTAAATAAAGACAAAATATTTCAAAATATAAAATTTGTACAGGAAAAAACTATGCAACAAAAAATTAATTTCAATTTTTGGCACTACACTGAAGTAGAATCAAAAGGTTTTCCCAAATCTGAAAACTAAGAATTTAAAAAAAATTCCCAAAGCCAAATGTTAAAAATTAATATTACTTCACTATTTATGTATCTCTGGAAGGCAGCTAATTTCTTTTTCATATTTATATATCCTGACTTCATTCATTGTCGGTGCGATGACTCAACAATCATTGTTTTGAGGCCGTGGAGATTACTCTCCTACACGGCGGGGACTCTGTTACCATCGTGTGTCTCTACCGTCCCCCTCCCAGCAAAGCAAACAAGATGACCGACAAGATGTTTTTAGATGAGTTTCCTGATCTTGTCCTTCACTTTCTAAAAAAGCCGCCACTCAACTAGTATGTTCACTGGTCTTTTTGAAAATTGATTATTGTAATGCAACTCTTGCATGTTCAAATTAATTGTCTCCAACGAATACAAAATAATGCTGCCAGACTCGTTCTGAGGAAATCTAAAGGAACCCATGTTACACCCCTTCTTACCAAGCTACACTGGCTGCCCACTCAAGCTCGCATTGAGCACAACCTAGCAACCCTCGCTTTCCGTCTTTTTCAGAACACTTTACCAACATTCCTGTCGAACCATCTCATCACCTATCAACCATCCCACACTCTCTGTTCTAGCAGCGAGAAACTTCTCAAAGTCCCCCACATGAAACTCAAGTCGCTTGGTCACCACTTTCAGCTATCAAGCACCCATCATCTGGAACTCGCTCCCTTTTCATCTCCGGTCTACTCTGTCTCTGTCTGCATTCAAGTCTGGCCTAAAAACAAGTTCCTTCCCTCCTCAATTTCAATCTCAATTTCTCACACAACCCCCATGCAAAGTGTGCCTGTGTGTGTGCGTGTGCACGTGTGGGGGTGTGTTCTGCGTGCCCTTTCCTCTCTCCCTCTATCTCTAAAGTATGTTGTTTTACACCTGTGCATTGGTCATGAAAGTGTGAGCGTGTACGATTATTCTATATTATGTAATGCCAATCCATTGTACTGTGAGAGCGTATGGCTTGTGTGTGGAAAAGGTGAGGTAGGGTGGGGGTCGATGAAAGACAGGCATGTTCTTGCTCTTTTTGCTTTTAGTTTGTCTTCTGTTTGTTCATACCTTGAATTTTTTTTTCATGATGCGATGATGTCCCAGAGTGTCTATAGTGTGTATGTGAAAAAAAGAGGGGGGGGGGTGTTAGTGAGGGCCGGTGTGAGCTTTTTGATTTTCACTTTAAATTGTTGCTAAATTATTATTGTTAGGCTTTTTAATGTTTTGTAATTATGTTTTCTTCTACTTGATTTTCTTCTTCTTTTCTTCTCAAAATATTTGTAAAGCGCTCTGAGAGTGATTTTTTTTCATCGAAAAGCGCTATATAAGCTTTACTTATTATTATTATTATATCAGCAAAGAAGCTACTGAAGACGACAGAGAACTAAAACATCAAGAGACTATAAATAATAATCTGTTTCATAGCCCATTGCCAACCTCTATTTCGGCGAGCCGCAGCCTGCGCTGGAGTTGCTTCTCTTCCGTTTCTTTGTCCACTTTTGCTTCCCTGCAGTCTGCCTTGCTTTGACTTCTGTCGCCTTTGGCTTCGGGGGACACGTTCTCTTTCTCTTCCGTTCCTCCTTTCATACCTAATAAGAACAAAGGAGGAACAAAATCATAAGAAAGAACATAATATGAACTAATTTGACTACTGGTACCTTCATTTCCATCCATTTTCTGGAACAGACCTGCTTATCTCCTAAACTGTGCATGAGTAGTTTTAACTGCAACATGAGCAGCTTTACAGAAAAATGTGTAGTTTGAGTAAGAATACTTTGTAATTCTAAGTCACGTTCCAGTATTTGTTCAGACACTGAATACATTGACATAATGGTACTTGTTTTGTTGCTCACAATTTTCATGGATATCATTAACATTACTGCGACTTACTGTATATTCATTGTCTGCACAATATGGCGTCAAGCACAGTACATAAGAATACAGAAGCCACACAGATCCATGTAGTATTTTTTCTTTCAAACCAGAGCCAACACACACACATACACAACAGAAATCAAATCCTGTAGAAAAGAAAAAAGTCAAAACAAAGTCTGGTGCTTACCTTTACCCAAACCACCAGTCATCTCGGCAGCGTCAGCCCAGTCGTTCATGAAAGACTTGGCAATGAAGCTATCCTCGTCTTGCAAGTACGGTGCTTCGGGCACCGACTGCAGTGAAGTGTCACCATCCTGCCTTTTCACAGTGCAGCTGGGACTGCTCACAGGGTCGTAATGCTCCACATGAAACCCCTCCTCATCGTCATCCCACGTGTTCATAATGCTGCCTTCTTTATCATCTACGCTAGAGTCTCGCAACGTTTCTGCCGACATGTTGGACAGGGCACCCAAGGAACCAATATTCGCGGACATGGTGGAAGTTTCTGCTGCCTCCACACTCTTGTCCATCGCGTTGGGGCTCCGGCAGCTGGTGAACACGGGATGTGCGCTGTCTGCAGCATTGTTGTTACATCTCTCGCCATCCGGACTCCCCTGTCTGATGTCGGTGTCGCACATGAAGTCAGACGCTGAGGTGAAGCTTCTTACACCTAGAATGCTCATGTCCAGTTCGTCGTTTTCGTCGTTCGAAGACGGGGCATCCGCAACTAGATTGTAGTCGTTAGTGAGAGTGAGAATGTCTTTGCTTTTGTTGTCATTCTTGAGGCTCGACGGTGGTTTTTTAAACACTATAGGGGCTGGGGCTGAAGGGTGATGCTCTAAATCGTTTGAGTGCTGTGGTGTTTGGAAGTGTTGGAAGTTGTCCGTCTCCTTCTCTGCCAGGCTTCGTTGGATGGCCAGCTGCATCTGTTTTTCGTACGACATACTGCGCAAGTCCATTTTCCCTTCCTCTGAAATGCCACACACACAAAATTATATTGGCAGAATTTAAAAACATATCTAGTATGTGATACAGGACCTTAAAAATATATTTTTTTAAAAAGAAAGAAAAAAAGAAGACAAAAGACGTCAGAGCAACTGGAAAAGCGAGAATTTAGTGATAAGGTGGTCAGTGCAACAATCAATATGAACACACTCACACACACACTGACTGCTGACAAACTTTAACTTGGTTGTGTGCAGGTTTTTTTTAGGGTTAATAAAATGCCATTAAACTAAAATTCAACACACAAAAACACACATGAAGTTATTCTGATCACAAAATATTTCTCTGATCAGTTTTTAAAAAAAAGCTTTAACCCGTTCATGGCCAAAGTTGCCTTTCGGCACCCAAATGATTTAACTCCCATGTCACTAAAAGGCATCAAACCAGGGTCTGTTATCCAACAAGATGTTCTAGACTTTGGGAGGTAAGGATAGGCTTTATCTGAACTCTTTAGCCACCAACCATTTTTGAGCACAAAAACAACATTAAACTTAACTGGGTAGAGAAAAATATACCTGCAATATTGTGAATTCCTCTTTGACATGTATATCATTAAGCCTAGCCTTACCTCCCAAAATTAAGAAAATGGGGTCTTTGGATTATTGGGTATTAAAACCATTGTGGGGCATAAATGCGACACTGGCGGTGAAAGGGTTAAACACACCATAGAGGAATCCCAAATAAGCTTTAATCTACCTGGGTAAGTTTCAAAGAAATTTGGGTCTGAAAACAAGGTGAAAGGGTTAAAAAGGTATGATGACATCATCAATCAGCCACACCACACAACCTCCTACCTTCTTCACAGGCAGAAGCAGACTGCTGGGTCAAAACTGAGCCATTGTTGTGGCTGTCGTTGGTGGTGGTTGAGGCGGAGGGGCTGGTGGTGGTGGTGGTGATCTGCCCACGCAAGCTGTCCTGGTACTCCTGCATGCTGAGCTTGATGGCCCGCTGCAGGTCAACGTCATCTGCCTCCATGTCCACCGTTATCACCTGCACTCAAGGGCAGTGATTTCATACCGTAATCAGGCATCAGAATAGTCAGAAGTCCAATGCTCTGAAAGCTGCGATACTAGGGCCATCAAGGCCCCAGTCTGTAGGCCAGGTCAGAGAATGAGGACAACTACTAGGCTTTGCAGCCTCTTAATGTGTCTTCTTCTACCATTTAGTATCCACAATCAACAATTTGATTTTTTTAGACTGTTTGGTCGAGGTCCGAAGGTCGCACACAGAAGAAAAACAAATAAAAAGCAACCCTAATCTACTGTGACCCAGCCAGCCAGCCAAGACCCATTCAGCGGAAGCTCGGCATGATGCTGAATCGGCAGGAACTGGAACCCCATAGCTATTTTTTTTGGGGTGCCCTTTCTGATTATTTGTATTCTTTTTCATGATTGGCATGACTAGGACACTTTTAGATGTGTTAATCATATACACATTTCAATTGTTGAATCTTGGGGTCTTTATCGAGGAGGTTTTTGAACTGATTAAGGTTAGGTGCCAATTTGATATGTGCTGGAAGAGAATTCCAGTATTTAGTGACTCTGTTACTAAAGAAATTCTGTCTAATGTTAGTTCTGTTGTATTGGGTTAGTAATTTCAAATCATTATACCTAGTTTTTCAGTAGTTAGAAAGTCGTAACAAAAATGTTTGTTAGTAATATCAGAATTGTGAAATTTTTTATAAACATTTATTAAATCACCACGTAGTCGCCGATATTTTAGGGATGGTAAATATAACCCTGTAGAGGGTCAACACTAAAATCTGTTCCCAGCAGGACCAAAAAGTCAATCAAGTTCATGCAGTGAGATATCACTTTAAAATAATGTTTGCTAGAAAATGTTACCCTCACTAAAAAGGCAACATCTCTGACAGTAAAAGCCAATCCTCTGTCAGAAATTCTTAATCCTCTGACAATTCTGATGCCTGGTAATGTTAACTCATGGTGCAGATTGGTGCTTTGTGGAAGACTGTGCCTCAAACTAGGGGGCATTTACACTGGCTTTCAGTGCTGTAGCCTAAAGGACCAGCCACACGTCAGCTAAAATCGCACGACACGATTCGATCACGAGATCTCGAAGCGCGAATCACATTTGTTCTTGGAGACCATGCGATCAAATCGTATCGTACGATTTTAGTGGACGTGTGGCTGGCCCTTAAGGGAATGGTTGGCTTTGAGGACCTTTCCACAATGCCAGCTGTCCTCACATTCTTTTGTCCGAAAGTGGGGTTTTTTCTTCTTCCTGTTTTGGAATGCAGTGAACTTCAAAACATTTTTTTTTTTAAAGTGATTACAGTTCTCACCTCTGGTTTGGGATTCCAAGGAACAACAGCCTTCGATGCCATACTGTTTGGGGACGTCTGAAAATAAACATTTATTCAATTTTTTAAAAATATACTGGGAACAGAATAATTACAAGTTTGTGAATAAAACAACAATCTTCCTTAACCCTTTCCCTGCCAAGTCCTGTCTCTACTACAGGGTGTGTGATGCCATTGATGATTAAATAACTTTTGACGTCATAGCCCTGGAATGATGGCTTTTGTTTGTGGCTCAAGCCACAAACCTATAACTCACTTTGTCGGTCGGTCGGGTTGTCTGTCGGTCCAAAATTGTCGCACATTTTTACAAAAGTCGCACTTCAAATCGAGGCTACACTTCAAAATTAATTGAGGCCGCTCTTTAAAATGATGTATTTTAAAAGCGTGCAAAATAATAAACATACGTAATACAGACACTACAACAGACACGAGGAGTATGCTGTGCTTCTTTTGATGAGCATAAGTAGGATACATAGTTTTAAATGTTTTCCAAAAGATATAAAAAGTTACGAAATGGTGCAGAGATAACATTCTGGTTTACAGATTAAAATTATTGAAAAGCCAGGGGAGGTAACTCATGATTGGAGTGGTAAAAATAGACCGCGTGCCACAAACTATTGCGATTTTCGCGCTTGTTTATTTAGACAAGCCAGGAAAGATATATCTGTACTGTAGACCATTTTATCAGATTGAGCTAATGGGTCTTCTTTAAAATTTATAGTAGGAAAATCGATAATTTCTGTTTTCCTCTGGCAGTGAAGGGGTTAACTCATTATCTTTAAAACATTACGTCATATTATAGATGGTCCCCAAAATGGATGATTTACTAAAATAACAATAACGTATTACACAAATCTATCACAAACAATCTGCCCAAACGATCAGCAAGTGTACGTTCAGCATGCACCAGCATGATGGTGTGCCAACCAGGGGGAGGGTGGGGATCGGATAGGGTTGCTGGAAGGCTTTTAAAAGATCGCAACCATCAGACATTCTCACTAACATACACACACATCCATGTCCCACACACATGTACACACACAAAACCAAGGGTTAAATCTGATCATTTAAAAAAAAAAAGAAGGAAATGGGGCAACGAAGCTGATCAATTTGGATGCATAATTGGGGCTCTTATTCAACGGCAATCATGTTTTTGCTTACCGCTAAGCTGTTTTTTTCCCAGTTTTTATTATTTTGTTGTTGAAAATTTTCAAAAAACAGAATTCTGTCTGAACCGATTTTTCAAAAAAAGGATTTCTTTCCTGACAAGGAAGCAGTTTAAGCCATGCAAAACCCAGCACACACATACCTTGCTCGTAGCAGGAGCGTCAGCCTGAACCTCCGGTAGCAATGAGCGACGCACCTTTTTATGACTCCTGAGTGGACTAAAAATGGACAAACCATTTAACATACATTTCTATAACAAAACATGAAAAGTTTCTTTTGCTTCACTCTTTTTTTTTAATTATTATAAGAGTTAAAACATGCCTAAACAATCTCTATTTAATGATAAAGAATCTCAAGCAAAACTACTGTACTTCGTTAACTAAAGGATTAGGGGTTAGGTGCAGCCACACAAAATTTTATGCGTGTGTGCTTAACATATTTTTGAGGTTTGTTTCTATTGATGGTTTATTAATTTATTAATAACTTATTTATTGTTGTAAGCGCTTAAGGCTTATTAAAGATTAAGCGCTAGAAATGCCCAATATTATTATTAGTCATAAGGCACAGGTGGTCTCAATCTGGAGAAATGAAGGTATCGCCTTACATCCCATCAAATACCATATTTTTCGTACTACAAGGCACACCTTATTATAAGGTGCACCCCACAAATTTTACACAGATTTTGTTATTATATTATCAGTCATATTATAAGACGCAAGGGCCCCAGTGTGGGGTAAAAAGTACTGCCTTAACTCATTCTATGCTGGCCAGTTGCTTCCCCTTGCAAGCGTTCTCTACTGGCCGATTTGCAGTTACCAAAAAAATATTTTCTAAATAATGGTAACAGATACAAACGTGAAATTTTGGCAATATACATGTACACAATATACAGGACTAGCACCTGTAACAGTTTCAAAGCATCCACTGTTTTAGTTTTGATTTGTGATATTTTAAAATAAATGCATGTTTTGTCAAGCAACAGTATATTTATAGAGCAAAAATATAAGGCTACCCCGCTCATTTACATACTAAGGTCCCAAAATAGAGCCTACAACCAGCGCGCCAGTGAGTGTCGATGCATGAATGAAACGTAGTAGTAGCCCTCTGAGCCACTTTGAAGCACGCATGACTGTTAACCTATGAACTATGAATTTTTAAAGTTCCCATGCGATATCCCGTTACCTTAGTAACGAGGCGTTGTGCGCATGCCCTGCGACGAGAGCGCAGGCTAGCATAGAAAGAGTTAATAGTCCTAAACAACAGTCAAGTTATCCCCAAGCGACCACCCCATGAACCAAATAGCAGAAGGCTGCGCAGCGCATTACAACAAAAGCACTATCAGCCCTACCCATTCTCTTCCTGGGATCTCCGCCGCCGTCGGTAGTCAGGGGTCGCTGCCAACGGTTGTCCGATGGGACTGTTCAGCAACGGGGACTTCAGAGGGCTGAGGAAACGGAAAGAAACAGCTTAAACATGGACAGAAGCAAAAGTCAAACACTATGTGCCAATCCACAAAGAACACCACTCTGAGGGTTGCAAGCAACACAAAATGACTGAAAGATCAGCTTCGCTGTGTTACGGTAAGCCTTTATAAGTTCGTCATGCCTTTTGGTGGTACATGGTCTGTTTTATCAAGATCAAGGACAGGCTACGAGTTCGTTTCAATGACGCTTTATACTAAAAAATTATCTGCCCCTGTCTCGTGCACTGAGATGTGTGGGCCACCTACATAAGATTATCTCCGACACATTCCGATTATGGAGGAGAGCGTCGGACTGAATTTGCAGTGATGTGCTGGCAGTGTGAATTACAGTAAATGGAATGATTTCTGGTTCAAAAGAAAACAACAGTGACTATAGTGCTTACAAATGCACACAACTTATAATGGTAGAAGTCTTATCATCTAAAAAGCATGTGACCTTTGCTCCTGGCAGTGCTGTAGTATCATTGGTGGATGGGTTACTGAAGCCACTGGCTGCTGCTACCGCAAGAAGCATAAGGAGTGTTAACTTCAGGAAAACAAGAAACATGAACCCAACTACCAGAAACTTCAGCATGTGTATTTACACATAGGTACCTGTTGAGAGGCATGATACGATGAGGTAGGTGAGGTATGGTGGAGGTATCGCAATGATCTTGGAGGGAGAGGTAGCGAGGCAGCAAGATCTTCTCCTGCGTTTTGTTGTTCGACTGGCTGTATGTGTACCGCTTCAGGTGCAGTATCAAGACCCTGCAGCAGAAAACCAAGCACCTGATGTAGAATGTTTGATTTAGATTAATATATCTATCTATTCTATCTATATACTTACCGTTTCGCTACAAACTGAGTTTACTCTTCCAACTTGGGGCAATTGCCAAATTACCAAAATACCAGTCTAAAAAGACTACAAATTTCTTCCCTTGGCACAGATGCTGTGCGTTTAGCACCTGATGTAGAATGTGATTATCGCTGCAAACATCAAGGCTACATGGGTGCTCCTGGGAAGTTAAAAAAAATCCTGCAAGGCAGGGGTCCAGGGGCTGCCCAGGCTCCAGTGGAGTGCAGGGACACCGCCCCTCCTGGGGATTCCAGGGGGCAATGCCAACACAACAGATAGTTTTCTGACAGATCAATGATCTTATGACAGAAGTGAGGACTTCTACGTCTTCAGTTAAAAACAACAAATAATCAAGGGCATCGCCGAGCGGCAGCAACGTATTGTGACAATGCAAACCCGGCCAGAGTTATGTCCTCTCCCCCCCAACCCCCAATAAACACACCACTTTCCACCCTTAAAGAACGCATAAAATGCATAGCCCAAAATTTGAAGTGATTCTGATTCTGTTCAGTAGTTCACGAGATACAGCTGAACTTTTATACAAACTTCCTTGCACCATGTCCTCTCCACCCCCCACCCCACCCCCACCCCAATAAACACACCACTTTCCACCCTTACAGAACGCATAAAATACATAGCCCCAAATTTGAAGCGATTCTGTTCAGTAGTTCATGAGATACAGCTGAACTTTTATACAAACTTCCTTGCACCATGGTACACCACCACACAAAATTTGAAGCGATTCTATTCACTAGTTCACGAAATAAAGCTGGGGGGGAAATTACATAGCCCAAAGGAAATTTCGGTTTTCAAGGTCAAACTTCAAGGTCAAGGTCAGCACGGTGTTGATTAACGAAAGGAAGCTTCCTTTTCAAGCTGTCTACCCCTCTGCCAATTTTAATCAAAATCCAAACAGTAGTTTTTAAGATAATCGATACACAGACACAGACAGACACACAAACTGATCGCAATACCTCGACCTCTGGCCGGGTAAAAACACCATACCTTGGGAGCTTGGCAAACTTGTGGGTGACTTCAGCCATTGTGTGCTGGCATTTCTGACAGCGATAATTTATCTCTTCTTTCTTGAAAAATATATCCAGCGCATCCTGGAGAGACAGGGTGGTTCCCAGCCTGCAAAACGATTAGAGAGGTGGATACTAAACCAAAAAACCCACACATAAACACAATTGATTCCTAATGGAAAAAAGTATAACTAAAAAATAAAACACATAAATATAAAAACGGAGGAGGAAGAATGAAGATTTACACAGCTTCTTCAATCTACATTTGGCATGACATTAAAATTTCCATTTTTGTTTTCCCGTATCCGTTTGCAATGCACGCTAAGCCATTTTTTTTTTTTTTTAAAGAATGCATATATATTGATATAATTTTGAAATGTTTATTCATTTTCCCATATAAGTATCAAGGACAGTATTATTCCCAAGACACATTAAAGATCAGGATTGAAATATGAAAACAACAACAAAGCAAAGATATGTACTAATGTAGGACATACTTTAAATATCAGATTTATTTTATTTGATAAAGACTGCAACAAAACATAAAAAACAACATTGGTAGGGTCTAAGAATAAATTATAATGTAATTATTAAAAACAGCCAAATGTCAAAGATGAACACAACAAAATCAGAATCCTGAACCCAAAAGTATTTTGATGAGATTTGATTTAAAATGACCAAAGAAGCATCAGGGAGAGATTGTGTCGTATGTCATGACATGCCATTCGGATTCCTGGCCTTGCAAATCATTACTTGGTGGCAAACCTCATTGTAAAATTAAAAAGATATACATTATTTTCTCTTAAAAAAAATTAAAATTCATCAGTCAGTGTTTATATCCCATACATTATGCATATAAATTATAATCACGAATTCAACAAAAAATGTTAAAATTTTTGATAGGCAAAGCAATGCACCAATACAGTTACCCTTTAGGTGGCACACTGCGCAGTTTGGGGACATTTTGTGTTCATTTTTGTTTCTCAGGAACTAATAAAGATATCTTAATGAAATTTTGCACTTATTCACATTTACAGAATACTCCTGCCTATTTCCACCAAATTTGAAGTCTCTATGTGAAGGGGTTATGAACATATGGTAACCAACCAAAAATATTTCACATGAAATCTTGGCCCCTTACCAGCGCTGGATTGAAGTGCTGCATGGTGATGCTGATCATTTCTCCACTTTGCCAAGACATCAAAGGGTGCAACCAACACATTAGGATGCTTGAGTCATTTACTCGTGTTCTTCATCTTGTCAAAGAATAGTGAAAAATTACAGAATCCCATCAAGGTCATAAATATGATGAAGAACACGAGTAAATGACTCATGCATTGTTAGTTGCACCCTTTGATGTCTTGAGAAACAAAAATGAACACAAAATGTCCTAAAACTGCGCGGTGTGCCACCTTTATAAATGGGAAAACACATGTCTGAGCTAATCTACTTGTACACAACTTACTTGCACTTTGGTATGTCCACTGACAAGTCGTTGAATTGTTCTGCTTTCTGTACCTGTTCCTGACAACTGGAGGGAGACAGAAAATGCAAACAGTTTACCAATAAAGTTATAAACCCAAAGTTTTTTTGGTGTGCATTTTTTCTCCTCAAAAAGTTACTTCTACAAATTCACTCACACATAAACCCAATGAGTTTTTTGGTGTGCATTTTTTCTCCTCAAAAAGTTACTTCTACAACAAATTCACTCACACATAAACCCAATGAGTTTTTTGGGTGTGCATTTTTTCTCCTCAAAAAGTTACTTCTACAACAAATTCACTCACACATAAACCCAATGAGTTTTTTGGGTGTGCATTTTTTCTCCTCAAAAGTTACTTCTACAACAAATTCACTCACACACTAACAGTATATGTTGTGATTGCAACACTGAAGGAACAAAGAGATGAGCACGGAAAAAGAAGATAATGGGTAGAAGGGGAGAGATTTTGTTTGAAGAAAAGTTATAAACATATCATACATTTTTCGGTAAACATGTCTTTTAATAATTGTCAAGCTGAATCCAAAAGATTACAATAATGCATGTACTTCACCTGTTTAACTTTGATAGCATAAGCAATGATTAGTACAGAGTGATAACTCGCTCAATGTTGTTCTTCATGCATGTATCTTTTGCTTGCTATGGGCGACTCATGGTCACTGTTGTTTTGTGAAAATGGGAGAGATGGGAATATTGTCAGTCAAGAGAAAGATTTCCAAGTCAAAGGTCGAGCATGACCGAAATTTCAGAAAGCAACAAACAGCTTGTGCGTTCCTTTGGTTTTATTCTATAATAATGCATGTACTGTATTTTTCAGACTATAAGGTGGTACTTTTTTTTTCCCAGACTGAGACCCCTGCGCCTTATATTATAATATGACTAATAACATAGTGAGAAAATATAATAACAAAATTTTAATTTTATATAAAATTTGGGGAATGCGCCTTATAGTCCAAAAAATGTAGTAAGGATGTACATACAAGAGAGACAAGCAAGAAGACAAAGAGACAGCACACTACTTACTTCATACACCGGAAAGCATGCACCACCTCAAACTCAAAGTTACTGAAGGTGGGGTTGACCAGCAGACCCGACATCGACGACGTTGAACCGTTCTCTACAGTTAAACATCCCCCTGGTGAATCGCTCTGCTCCGGTGGGGGCGTTCTGTCATGACAGGCGGCAGCTATTCTTTCCGCAGCAGATGTGGAATGAGATCTTGGGGGAGTTCTACAGCCCAGTGCTAGGTATGACTGTGCAGCAAGAGACGGGACATCTCCTGAGGCATCGACTGGACTGTTTGTGGGGACCACGGAATCGGTGGCTTGTGGTGGTAGTACCTCAGTCTCTTCAGTCGCAGTTTCTTTGATGGGTTCGGAGAACTGTGTCACCTCTTCTTTCAACTGGTCCAGGACCTGCAATAGGAACTCGTGGGCATCCTGAAAAATGATAAAACAAAACCTAGGTCACAACCTGAAAATGATACACATAATCTAAAAGCATATGGAAAAATACACAAAAATATACTAGGTATTAGGTACTTTATAGTCACAGAGGCGTCTGTGAAATTCGGGTTGCTCCCACCTAGAGAGCGCATCGTAGCCAGAGGCGTGCCACCCAAATGGGTTTTCTTCATGCAATTTTTGTGTGACATGAAGGAAAGGGAGGGGGATACATTTTGACCAAATGACAACTTTTTCGTTGCCACTGGGTTTAACGTGTGCTAAGTGCATGGGCACACAGGACCTCGGTTTATCGTCTCATCCGAAAGACTCCACGTTCAGATCGTAAGGCCTAGTGTAAAGTGAGAGGAAAAATCCCCTGTACCCAGGTTCGAACTCGGGTTTACTTGACACGAGGCGAACGCGCTACCACTGTGCCACTCTACACTCTCTGTGGGGAAGGAGGAGCAGCTGGATAAAGAAGGATACAGGCTGTGAAAGAATTATTTCTGCTTCTGCAAAGGCTTTTACTCTTGACGAGCTTCGTTCAAATGCATCTAGTGTTCATTTAAGTTTATTCCTATGAAGTTGTGACTGCTGTGTTGAATTTCAGTTGTGCCCATTTCCAGCATTCCTAATTTACTGCTGTGACGTTCACAGCCACACACACACACAAAATGATTGGCAAAATTAGATACAAGTAGGTGGTGGAATTTTGCCAAATGGTACCAAAATTCTATGACTGTTCGTGGTCTTTTGTCCCCGTCTTTTTGGCGAGTTGTGGGTAATGACCTTTTCATCTGTCTTCAAACATCCATACATAAGCAATGGAAACTAATCTCTTAACAACAACAAACATAATAAAAGGCAGCGGAAATCATAGAACTGTGAGATGCAATACACATGGCAACATTTTTCGAACAGCCTTTACCTTGCCTCATGCATACAACTTAAAGTTAATACAAGAAACAGAACTTACATGTTGCTGACTACCGATGAAGCGCCTAGCGGTGGCAGAAATGGCTCGTTTGACGCCATGAAGCAGATCTTCGACCTTGTCGGCTGTGTTGTTGGCTGGCCTCTGCTTGGTCAGCATCAGTCGGGTCAACGCCCTGCAATACACAAAATCAACATATTGAATTTTCTTTCAGGGCTTTTCCCCCTGAATATAAAGCATTACATTGCAGTACATTGGTGTTCATCCGTCCTGCAGAATGACCCTCGGCTCAATAGTTCAGTTCATCAAAGAGGATCAGGATGATGGATGAGTCCTTAGGTGACTTGTGAGGCCTATGCTGGCCTGGAAGGTCCTCTGGCAGTGAGGACAGGAGAGAGTTGAGGGGGTCAGGATGATGGATGAGTCCTTAGGTGACTTGTGAGGCCTATGCGGGCCTGGAAGGTCCTCTGGCAGTGAGGACATGAGAGAGTTGAGGGGGTCAGGATGATGGATGAGTCCTTAGGTGACTTGTGAGGCCTATGCCGGCCTGGAAGGTCCTCTGGCAGTGAGGACAGGAGAGAGTTGAGGGGGTCAGGATGATGGATGAGTCCTTAGGTGACTTGTGAGGCCTATGCCGGCCTGGAAGGTCCTCTGGCAGTGAGGACAGGAGAGAGAGTTGAGGGGGGTTGCTGGGGTTGAAGAACTGATGCTGTTCTTTCGTTTTTTACGCACCTCTCCCGCCGTGCCTGGGCTGCTTCTATATGCCGGGTCTTGTTGGCTCCCTTGTTTATTGCTCCTTGCCATGCTGGTTGGCTTTGGCCTGTGTTTCCCATGAGGAGACATCAATGCCAAAGTCCTTCAAGGACACTTTGAGGGTGTCCTTGAAACGTTTCTTTTGGCCTCCATGGCTACGTGCACCAGACTGGATCTCTCCATACAGTATGCGTTTGGGAAGGCGCTCTTCTGCCATTCTAACGACATGTCCAGCCCATCGGAGCTGAGCCTGAATCAGTTCTTCACATGACCAAAAAGATGTAATTCAGTAAGAAATCAGTTTGAATGTCATCTGACAATAAACTGTACACTGTGCAAAACCTCTGCCATCACAAACAAATCCTCAGCCAGCAATTCTTAAATTTAATCCTCCGAAATTTGCAAATCATTGGATTTGCAAATTGTATCCTTGCGATTCTGATGGCTGTAGTAAGCTGGACAAGATCACACAAGAACTGTACAGTACTTTAAGATCACAAGACACACCCTGAAAGTAACATGGATTTGTACATTATTTTGGTGTGTTTTTTCAAACATTATATCAATGTAATGTACTACTTACAGAGCCAGTGACTGTCTGGTGAGGACCTTGCCATAGCGCTTGCACACAGAGTGCAGATCTATGGAGAAGGTGTCCAGGCCAAACAATGACTGCAGGATGGCATTCATGTAGCACGTGTTCCCCAAGTTAGCAAACCTGGAACACAAGACGTAAACCCTCTCTTGCAAAATACACATCATAAGTATATTATTTTTTTAATAAATATACGAGCAGCCTTTGTGTCACATACCTACTGTTGGTAGCCGCAGATTGGCAATCATGTAGTGTATGTAAATTTGTGTGACATAGCAATAAGGGACTACAGTTGTAGTTCCGAAGACAAAGAAATATTTGTGTCATGGTTCAGAAATATTGAAGTGTTATCCATTTAGCTGCACATCATACAAGTATGGGAAAACGATAAGTTGAATCATCCAGGACTCTGAAGTAATGAGCCAACTTAAAATTACAGAAAAAAACTGTGCAGGCCCACATTCAAAATGTTGAAGTGCTTACAACAACAAAAACTGCAACCATTAGCATGTTTTATTTGTTGAAAAACTGATTAAGCATGGACAAAATGCGAAAACCTTTAGATGGTTCAGAACACTTCATTTGCTTTTCATTTGGTATTCAGATCAAAATCTCTTTCATGAGAAACAGAGCAATCATTCCAGGTAAAATGACCATTGCCTTAGTACTGGAAATGATACCTAATACCTGTAAAACAACGCACTATTGTTTGGGAACTTACTATCGGTTCCTTCCATTCTCCGGATGAGCGCTAACGCGGAAGAATGCACTACAGTGACGCATGTTCTAACGAAACAAATACAAAGCACTACTGCGGAATGCGTGAGTGGCATCTTTCAAAAAGGAACTTTTGCAATTAGCCAAGCAGTACCTTTGAAGTTATCTCAGCTATAAACAAAACTTAGCCCAGCCTGCAGAGCAGCAGTTGCCCCCTCTGCTATCTGCCAGTCATAGAATCGACAGACTGGCATACATACAACAAACATACCTTAATATAAATAAGTGAAGTAACCCTCCAGCTGTAAAATACTGGTAATAAGAGTGAGACAATAAAGCATGAATATGGCTACGTAAATTTGCTATGCAAAGAACAAGAATAGCCCATAACTCCTCAGCCTCTTCTTTAAGATAGCCGAGGGCCTCGTTCTTGCTCTCCCAGCTGAAAAGTTCCATACTCCGGTCTCCACAAATCGTCACAGATCAAGCCGACCAGATTCAATGGACTAAAAAAATCAACATCTTGGAAAGACAGGCCATAAAACATTCCTATGGATTTTATGTCCCAGAATAGAGAACAGAGCAGTATCATAGCTCCTTCTTCGTCAGGACTGCCACAGAGTGGAACCAACTGAGTGAGGCTACTGTCACCGCAGGCTCCGTCAGCGCATTTTTATCAGCACTGACCAAATCATCATCTGAGCCTGCACCCACTGACCACTAGACTATTAGATTTTTTTTGTGCATGCTTCAGGAAGTCGGGCCTGGGCCTTCCCGGCTGAACTGGGGGGATTCAATGGTCTTAACTCAGGGTAAGCAGTAGGTCTTTCTCCTTCTATCTATTTATAATAGGGGATGCACCCTCCAAGTTCCGTTGCGACTATCGTCAGAAGTGGCGTCTGTGACGAATCAAACAAGATCCAGATCCATACACTAGAAAAGAGGACAAATAGTGTTTCTAAATGATAAACATACTTACCCTTGTAGAGGGGGTGCTTCTTTCTTCACTGCCGTGAGCAAAGTGTTCTGACTCCAAGAGTAAGTACTCATCAGATCAGAAAACTGTCCCTTTGCTTTTTGGGGAGGTAGGAATGATCCAGAGACAGGTCTGCACACAAATCAAAACAACAATAACATATATTAAATGAATTATAAAATTATGTTCTTAATATGTGATGGTGCATGGGAAAAACCTACATAAGTCGCTCAGAATGTTTTGAGCAAAGGCCAAAAATAGTCAACAACCCCCAAAATATCAATTTTCTATTTAGGGCATATGTATGTCTATTTTCATGTGTTCTACCAGTATCCACAACATGAAAGACAACTTTTAATGATTTCTTTGCTTATTTGATCGTTTTCTAAATCAAGTCAATAGAAACAGAGGCACAATTGTATCTTCTGTGCCCGATTTCTGCAAATTATCTATTTTGAATGCCAAACTTCAAATAATTATAAAATAAAAACAAGACAAGATAACTCAATTCGGATTTCTATGCATTAACAAATAACAAGGAATCTTTGCTCCACCATGAAAACTTTTTAAATCTCAACTTATGCCAAAATTCCATTATGTCTGTTTTTCCCATGCACTGTCATATATACTTTGGCTAACTTTATAAACTTAATAATGTATCCTCTTTTAAGAGAAAGTGACGGGGTTGTGAATTATAAAATGATTTAAGATTTAACATATTATGTTCTTAACTGGTATATAAGTTTATTAACTTTGTGTGCAGCATAGTTGGAGTGTTTGCCTAGGCAATGTGATTCTAGAACATGAATGTGTTAAATTTGTGGGTGCAATATGGTTGACATATTTCTTGCAGCAATGTGATTGTCTTCAATTAATTCAAACCCTTAAATAATATCTTATCGACTTATGTGTTCTCATGTTGCAATTCTGTGCTTGCACTTAACTGTATTTCTCTGCATAGAGATAATGAAGTTTCCTTCACTTGACTTGACTTGATATATAGTGTAAATTGTTTGTGTGTGTGAATAAAACAAAACAAAAACAAAATTTAACCCAAAAGATCAAATATCAGAAAACCACGCACATCCTTCTATAAGCTTCCTTCTGCCTCTGAATTTCAGAACATCCTTGCAAAGTAACTGCCCTTCCCTTTCCCTTGATATTTTTTACTCAGGAATAGCAAGCTGCCTGCTCTTACCTCTCAAGACTGACCATTTGATTCGGATCAGTGAACAAAAATCAGTAAAAATAAGTTATGAAGAGCTAGAGACTGGTATGCTCAGAAAATATTAGCAACACCATGCATTATGTAAAATATCACATTCCCACTCGTACCATCATCGATTGAATTCCATTGAGGGAAAGATTAAAATGAAGGAATTCTAAAGTGAGCGTGCATTAAACCCGCCTTGCTCCCCAACAAGGGGAAAGGTCATAGAATACTAAATTCAGATTATGACATCATTCTGTTAAGATGGTTACCATTCAGAAATCATAAATTATTAGGCTCATTGTTCCTTCATGGTCGTTTAAGTTATAATACGAATCAGGCTCGTTGTTCCTTCATGGTCGTTTAAGTTATAATACGAATCAGGCTCGTTGTTCCTTCATGGTCGTTTAAGTTATAATACGAATCAGGCTCGTTGTTCCTTCATGGTCGTTTAAGTTATAATACGAATCAGGCTCATTGTTCCTTCATGGTCGTTTAAGTTATAATACGAATCAGGCTCATTGTTCCTTCATGGTCGTTTAAGTTATAATACGAATCAGGCTCATTGTTCCTTCATGGTCGTTTAAGTTATAATACGAATCAGGCTCATTGTTCCTTCATGGTCGTTTAAGTTATAATACGAATCAGGCTCATTGTTCCTTCATGGTTGTTTAAGTTATAATACGAATCAGGCTCATTGTTCCTTCATGGTCGTTTAAGTTATAATACGAATCAGGCTCATTGTTCCTTCATGGTCGTTTAAGTTATAATACGAATCAGGCTCGTTGTTCCTTCATGGTCGTTTAAGTTATAATACGAATCAGGCTCGTTGTTCCTTCATGGTCGTTTAAGTTATAATACGAATCAGGCTCATTGTTCCTTCATGGTCGTTTAAGTTATAATACGAATCAGGCTCATTGTTCCTTCATGGTCGTTTAAGTTATAATACGAATCAGGCTCATTGTTCCTTCATGGTCGTTTAAGTTATAATACGAATCAGGCTCATTGTTCCTTCATGGTCGTTTAAGTTATAATACGAATCAGGCTCATTGTTCCTTCATGGTCGTTTAAGTTATAATACGAATCAGGCTCGTTGTTCCTTCATGGTCGTTTAAGTTATAATACGAATCAGGCTCATTGTTCCTTCATGGTCGTTTAAGTTATAATACGAATCAGGCTCATTGTTCCTTCATGGTCGTTTAAGTTATAATACGAATCAGGCTCGTTGTTCCTTCATGGTCGTTTAAGTTATAATACGAATCAGGCTCATTGTTCCTTCATGGTTGTTTAAGTTATAATACGAATCAGGCTCGTTCGTTCCGAGCAATTTACCGTATTTTTTCTGACTATAAGGCGATACTTTGTTCCCAGACTGAGGAGACCCCTGCGCCTTATATTTAAGTTATAATGTGACTGGCAATATAATAAGTATAATAACAAAATCTGAGCTTTGTGTAAAATGAGGGGGGGGGGGGGGGGGCTTTATAATCAGGTGCACCTTGTAGTCCGAAAAATACGGTAATATGCAAAAATAAGATTTTTGCAGCAAAACAAGGCTTACTAACAACAAATTCCATACAAGTAACGTACACATAATTGCTTAGTGAATTAAATAAACAGCCAGCATGTGAAGAAATATATAATGAATTTGTGTATTTTTCAAAATATCAGAAGTCACACCAGGTTCAACATTGCTTGGTAATGCTGATTCCTGTACCTCACATTTCAGAGATTCAGAATTGTTGCCATGGTTACTGACCAGTCTCTTTGACACAATGGCTTGCATTAACGAAGTTCTGCATGCACCTGTTCAATGTCCACAGAACAAACACTCTGGGAAGCTGAAGGCAGATTTATCTCTTTTCTGGTTAACAATAACACTCAGTATTTTTTTTTATAATAATAATTATTATGTGAATTTATAAAGCACTCTTTCTCACATGAGCTCAATGGCGACAATGCATTCTACACTGAGAACAAAAACGTTAAACTTCTTAAAGGCTAACAAATAATAATTCACTAGAAAATAACATACAATACTTGCATATAATGCATGCAATGCTCTATTTCTTCCTCACACACACAAACATACAAGCGTAAAAAAGTTACAATAGAAAATTCTAAGATAGCCAGACGAGGACACGGCAGTCAAAGAGAGTGATAAAAGAAATTGCTAGCGCAGAACTTCCAGATGGTGGGGAACTATTTGTATTGAAAGACCCCTCGGTATCCCCATTGGGGAGGAAAGATTCTCTGACATATATTTGATTTGTGAAATAAACCCCAGATTTCAAAGCTAAAGGAATGTGCGTGTGCATTTCTCTTTTCTACTACTCATCTCCTCATTCTCATAAATTTATATCGGTTATACGTTAACTAAATCGCCCAGAATTTCTTATATCCGATGTTCAAATATAAATTTTTTAAAAATGTGCCCCCTCAATTTTCTTATAAGTGGAGTTTGCAGTAGTATTTAAACAATCATCAAAAACTCCAAGCACATAATATGCCCATGTAATAAAGCGTGAGCATTTTTTTGGTGCTTACAATTCAAAACTTATCACAAAGATACAGTTGGATGGGATCCCACAGATGTCGCAGGAATCACTGCATGACCAGGTGCCCCTATGACAGTTCAAAACTTATCACAAAGATACAGTTGGATGGGATCCCACAGATGTCGCAGGAATCACTGCATGACCAGGTGCCCCTATGACAGTTCAAAGCTTATCACAAAGATACAGTTGGATGGGATCCCACAGATGTCGCAGGAATTAATGCATGACCAGGTGCTCCTATGACAGTTCCAACTGAAGCGGTTATGCACTTGGAGAACAGCTACACATGTGGAGAATATTACTTTTGCGTGGCGCTGGGTTGGCAGTTTCTTTGCGTCTTTTTTTTTCTTCTTCCTGTTTTCTTTTTCTGTCACCCACCTTTTCCTCCAAGAGTTGATTCTGGCTTTGAACTTTTCAAAAGGTTTTTTAAACCCTGCATAGGACATTTTCTTGAGTCGTTTCTTCAGCGGACTGCCGGATTTAGCAAGTGTTTTTCGGATCTGCTTCGCTGGTATGGACATCAAAAGGTTCCTTCTGCCATTATTCTGTTTAGGATGTGCTCTGCAAATAACAACACAACACACACAGTAACAGCAATTCGTGATGGAAAAAAAAGATTTTTTTAAAAATCATATTTCACTGTTTCAGTATGACACCATCTTTTTCTGCTGAGTAAAAAACACACACACATTTACATCCCGAAGATGTCATAACTTGCCTAACTTTGCAATAAAATTATAGTCACTGCTTTTTCCACTTGCAAGCTCTGCAATCAATGTCTTGCCCAAATCTCTCAACACGAAATTCTTCCCACCCTAAAATACTCCATAAACCGGAAGCCACACCTTGTAGCATTCCAAAAACCAGAAGCCACACCTTGGGGCATTCCAAAAACTAGAAGCCACATTTGGGGGCATTCCAAAAACCAAAAGCCATTCATTGGAGCATTCCAAAAACCAGAAGCCACATTTTGGGGCATTCCAAAAACCGGAAGCCACATTTTGGGGCATTCCAAAAACCGGAAGCCACATTTTGGGGCATTCAAAAAACTGGAAGCCACACTTTAACTAAGGTATTCCCAAAACCCAAAGTCAGGGGTATGCTGGAAAAAAGCACCCTATATTTCTGATGTTGCATACTCACACAATAATGATCAATCTAGCCCTAAGCCAGTTTTCAAGTTCTGTTGTACCTAGCAATAACTAGTATCACATGAGTGCACACACCCATGCAAGCATGCACACACGTGCCTGCACACACACACATACATGCCCGCACACACAACACATACTTTTCTTCTCAGTGTACAAAGCTTATTCTTTATATATAATTACCTTCTAACTCCAAGCTCCGGCTTTGACCATTTCTCTCTGATGACAACGCGAGAACAAGATTTCTTGTACGGTTTATCTCTGTTGGTTTCTCTCCATAGCAGAATGTTGTCTATCACTTGCAAAAGGCTCGCAGCCCTTTTGCTTTGTTTTAGGGTCATGTTCTTTCAAAACTATTCTGCTGAGTGCCAAAGCCAATGTCATGGCTTAGAAAGTGCAGCTAAGACAACTAAGATTTTCTAATCAGAAAAGTTCCACATTGATATACGCATTTTAGTGTTTTCATCTAACAGTTCAAATGAAGGAGGAATAAAAATACTTGTAATTATCAATATTATTTCCACAAAAAGTAGACAACCTGTTTTGCCATCATCCTCACTTGTTAGCATGGGCAGACAGTAAAATCATTATGAAGCAAGCATCCCAACTTTAAGGAATTTTATGAAAGTAACCTCTAATATCCTAAGAAGATATTTAGATTAGAAGTTTTTCAGTTTTTCTTTTACCTACTAGTTTGAATCATCCTTTAACGTACTTCACATTTGTGAAAATAAATTACAGCAATCAGCAGAAAATGTTTGGAAGTCATTATTGATTATAGAATCTTTAAAGATCCACTCGATCACGTGTCACAATCACGGGTTTCACGAGTTTTCCCTCTTATAACTGGAAAGAAATCTTGTTTTGACCAAGTCTGACTCCCATATAAATGGCCCCAAATTGAAACCGACACATCAGTTTAAATAGCAGCTTCAATTTGAATATGGGGAAATTTGTTTGTGGGTCACAGCAACCCAGAAAAAAACAAGGGACTTAATTGTGGTGTGTCACTGGGTCTTTAAAAGTATCTTTATCTTATCATGGCTTATAACAGAATCTCAACATTTGCCAATGCATTTTTCTGTGTGGTGCCTCTCAATTAAAAAAAAAATAGCAGAAGTAATTTTCAAATAAGAAACTGTGTAACTTGTTCAAAAATCAGTTTGGTCTAAAACCCAACAAAATCTTAAATGTTTCATGTAAGCAGGAGGCTATTTTAAAAACAAAAATCTAACAGTTTTTACTGCAAAATTGAAAAATTATGAATATGTTACACTGGAAGTGGAATTATAGTTCTGGTGTTTTGGTATTCTGTTAAGTATCTTTTTTAATCTTAGTTTTACCCAAATAGATCCTGCTTAGTTTCTGGCCTTACAAGCACTACATACATAAAATAAAGACAAATGACAACATTTTGTTTGAATTCTCTTTATTACCATTTCATTCAATGAAACTTCACAACCAATCCAAAGTTTTTTCCCATCAAAGCAAGGCATGCCTACATTATGAACTCTGATACACATCATTACAACACTGACAATACAAAATACGTCACATTAATTTGTCAGCTCGTAAAGAAAATAATGTAGCTTAACACATAGAAGTCAATGCATGTAGATTGACACACTGACACCCCCCCCCCCTTTCCAACTAAAAAAACAACCCTCCAACTCTACTAATGTACTAAATAAATTTGCAATGTATATAATCGTTTTGCTTAGGTTATCTGCCGTACCTTTCTCAAAGACACCTCACATTAAAATATCATAATTTATTTGTTTCACATTACCTGGACTTGACGACTTTACAGATGCCATTCTTGGAGTCCAGGTCTGTGAAGATGCGTTTTTCCAGAGCGCCTTGCCCATAGAAGCGAAAGGTAGGCAAGGGTTTGCTGTTGAATTGGCTTGGTGGCTCCACATTCTGGTTGACAGGACCTCTGCCAGATAGAAAACCACACACTCCAACATGACTACAAAAATTAAAAAATGTGTCAAAAGAACACAAAGACACTTGAATCGCCAAGCTAAAATATGACAAACTGAGTAAACACAATAGACCAGCACCTGACTAACATGGCCAAGATGTTTCTCAAAATTCTATATCTATAATAATAATCAGCATTTATCGCGCTCAGTCTTAAACAAACCCCTAAGCGCTTACATAATAAATAAATAATATTAAGAAACAATTAAATAAATCACAAAACATCCGTTACGCATATATATATATATAATATATCTCACAGGTGTGCGCGCACGCACACACACACAAACATGGTAGCAAGAAGTGTTACAAATTCTGTATCTATCATAAACTATTGATAGTATTACTATTAGATCATATATCAATAGGATTGCACACACTATTTAAATCTGACAAAACGTGTCAAAAACACAAAAAACATTGATACCTATAACAGACTTTTAGGTCTCCATCAATAATTACAAGAATAGGAATATACAGTTTTGTTGCTAAAATGTATAAAGCCCCTGACAGAAAATACCGCAATTCACGGACTGCTTTGTAATATAACTTTATAAGCTGCACCCCCTACATTAAAAAAACATCTAAAAAAATAACGCATAAGCCGCAGGAAAATGGTGATGCACGATCTCAGATTCCGTTCAAGTTCACGGGTGTGTTGACTGCCAAAGCGAAAGTGTCAGGACCACGAAACAGATCGTCATTTTGTGAAAATATATGCCGAAATAAAGGTGGTTTTTTTTGTCATCCACCGTGAACAGGCCACAGATCAAAGGTCAGAACCAAGGATGCCATTGAGTTGAGTTTACTTTCACTTTCGGTAACGTTTTGGCCGCGGCACAGTACTAGCCGCAGGGGGGTGGGGTTAAAAAAAGGTTGCGGCTTATAGTCCGCGAATTACAGATGTCAAAATGACACACTGATTCTTCATTAACATGAGTGAAAATCTGACCAATAAAAAGTGAATAATGACCCACCGATAAACTAAGATTAATTATAGTAATTACAAACAAGTGATAGATTAAACAGGCGTTTTGATTGCTAACATTTCTGTTCTTTGTAATTTGAACTAAACATAATGTTGAAACATTTTCTGTATATATAAAAAAAAGATTAATATCCACAACTCATTACCTAATATGCATTAAAAAATTTTTATTAAAAGAGCCATTTCAATCCAATCCTATCATGCATATATACAGACAAAATAATAAGAGAAAAACCCAGCTAACCAACCCCTCTAAAAAGAAAATTACAAAGGCCAAATCATCCACACACACCGAACAAATAAAACCTTTCACAACACTAATAATTATTTCATAACAGTAAAATAAAACAATTTACTATTATTAATAATAAAGTTTCAGACCTGTGTTGATTTTCTTTGCAGTCATCTTCTAAGTCTTCTATGATCGCCACATTCATGTGTTTGTTTTCTTTCATTCTGCAAAACCAATTCACCATCAGAATCTTGCTATATCATTTATATGGCAGTAAGTTTGCAAACAACCATTTTTGTTTTGCTTTTTAAATACTTCTTCAAATGTTCATGTCAGCAGGCTCAGGTTCAAAGACCTGTACCAATATTACCAGGGGCTATATACCAAGTTAATTGACTGACAGGACAAACAATTGCACTTTTGCAGTGGAACCTCCATTATAAGACTCCCTCCCACATAAGACCTACTTCTCTGAGACATTGCCCTTCTTTGTAAGTATTAAAATTACCTCCCTTATAAGACCTCATTTTGGATGATTTTTGAAGGTCTTATAAGGGAGGTTCCATGGTAATAATTATTAGTGCTAATAGTAAAGCTGGGTCAATGAAAATATAAAGCATAAGACGGACTAATCATGGTGATACATGTTTGTGTGACTAATACTCCTGGGCCTTATGACTAATATACAGAAGTAACCATCATAACAAAATCAGGTTTTTTTAACCCTTTCGCCGCCAGCCATTTTTCAGCCAAAATATACCATTAAACTTAACTATGTATAGAAAAAAAATTATGTGCAATATTGTGAATTCCTCTGTGACATGCATAACATTAGGCCTATCCTTACCTCCCAAAATTAAGAAAATAGGGTCTTTGGATAACAGGTCCTGATTTGATGCCTTTTAGTGACATGGGTGTTAAGCGATTGTGGTGCATAAATGCGACATTGGCGGCGAAAGGGTTAAAATGTTTGGAGATGCACCTTATAATCTAAAGCACCTTATTCAGTTACTGTCGGTAAGGTATGGTTTTCAAAGCAAGAAGGGTAATGCTCCATTTTAGTTTTTATTTTCAATCTCGAACAGTGTTTAGGAAGTCGTCTTATTTGTTCCAAAGAAAGCCACACGCCTTAAAAAAAAGAAGATTAAATCGATTCAGATCAGTCCCGACAAATATGTCCATTCATCATCCCAGGCCTGTGCACAAAGGTCAATTAAACAAACTAATTAGGAATAATTATTTCATTTAAAACTAAATGCAACCGAGTTGTTGAAAAGAAACGACAAAACTTTATCCGTTAGCCACATACTGACATAGCTGATGCTGATGCAGCAAAACTGTTAACCCTTTCGCCGCCAGCCATATTTCAACCAACAAATACCATTAAACCTAACTGGATAGAGGAAAACAATTGTAAGTAATAGTACATTTATATTGTCAACAATATTGGGAATTCTTCTGTCACATGTATAGCATTAGGCCTATTCTTACCTCCCAAAATTGAGAAAAAAGGGTCTTGGAATAACAGGCCCCGACTTGATGCCTTTTAGTGGCATGGGTGTCAAACCATTGTGGTGCATAAATGCGACATTGGCGGTGAAACTGAAAGGGTTCAATACCTTGTGAAGTGTGGAGATTCTGAATCACTGTCTGTTGGAGACACACACAGGGGCTCCTCTGCTGACCCTTCTTTCCTTTGAAGCCCATTAGTTCTTGGAGACGCCCGAGCAAGTTCTTGGTTTGCCTTTGGCACTGTATCTGACAGTCCAGCTTTGGATGCAGAATATGTTGTCTTTCTGTGCCCCGCTTCAGCTTTGCTGAATTTAGAAAACCCAAGACGAAATAATTTTCATTTAAAAATAAATGAAATAAATAAACAAATAATTAAATAAATCATTCTCTAGCAGACTCGAATTAAATCCTTCTTGGAAAATTAATTACTGTGTATCTTTGTTTCAATACGACTGATATTTATCATCCTTCTTTGAAAAAAAAAGACATACTGTATCTTCAGAATGCTTCTAGAACAATTACGCTAATCTATCAATTCACAATTCACAATGGACAGTGTACATTCATCAAGTGAAGAAACTGATTAGGAATCTTTTTTTTTTCTAATGAATTGTTTTGGGAGGGGTGAGTGGTGGTGTTTATGGCGATGGTAATGGTGTGTGTGTGTGCGTGTGCGTGTGAGTGTACGCCTATTTGCATGTGTGCGAGTGATATGTTTGTTGAACTTCTCGTTTTTTGTTAAGCGCATAGAGCTCCACATTGGGTGGAGGAGTGCACTATATAAATGTATCACTATTATTATCACTATTAATATTATTACTATTAAACATGGCCACACTTAATAAAACACCCCAAAACAAACACATTTAAACGGGGAAAAAAGACAAAACAAAAATATGGCAACTACCATATTTTTCGGACTATAACTAGTATAAGGCGCACCTTTGCATAACTATAAGACGCACCCCGCAAATTTTACCCAGATTTCAGATTTTGTTATTATATTTTCTTACTATTTCATCAGTCACATTATAAGGCACAGGGGTTCGAGTCTGGGGGAAAAGTATCGCCTTATAGTCCGAAAAATACGGTACAGTTTGTCTTGTGAAACTTAATAATATACAACAAAAAAACACACATAAAAACAAAAATGAAAGTACCTTGTTTTCTGTGGGGAAGATACACAATCACCGTCTAGTAGAGACAGGCATGACAGTTTCTCTACAGACGCCTTTTTCCTTTTCAACCCATTTACTCCTGCATACGTTCGAGCACATTCTTGGTTAGCCTTCCACGCCACGTCAGAATCAAGCCAATCGCTGAACACGTCTCTCTGCTTGCTGCCCTCCACTTCACCTTTGCTGCACCTTTCATGACTCTTGCTGAGATCTCGGTCTGCTTCTGTCGATGGATCATCAAGCCCATCAAAGACCAACTTCCTTCTACGCCCCATTTCAGCTTTGCTGGGCGTGTGATAACTCTTGGCAGTCTTGCTAAGTTCTTTGTTCACTTTTGGCACACTATTTGACACCTCACTAACAACTGCAGAGTACAACTTCTTTTTGTCCTCCACTTGGCTGAGTGTGTGATGACTCTTGTTGAGTTCTTGGTTTGTTTGTGGTTCGATATCTGACAGCCTACCTCTGGGTGTGGAGTCCAACTTCTTTCTATGCCCCACTTCAGGTTTGCTTTGCATGCGATGACTCTTGATGAGTTCTTGGTTTGTTTGTGGATCTCTATCTGACAGCCTGCCACTGGGTGTGGAGTCCAACTTCTTTCTGTGTCCCACTTCAGCTTTGCTTTGCGAGTGATCAGTCTTGCTGTGATCTTGGTTCACCTTTGCCTTGCTATCAGTATCATGCAGTCCATTGATGAAAGAGACTGGCTTCTTTCTATTGCCTACTTCAGCTTTGTTTTCCATGTGATGACTCTTGCTTGTAGCTGTAATCACAAGCAATCATAATAACAAACTTACAAAGCAAAACACTTTAAACAGTCACACTTAAAGCTACCAGGCTCTTCAAAGAGAACAAAAGCGACACTTTATAACCATAACTGAGTATAAGTAAACTTTGAATCAGAACATGTATTAAACAAGAAAGACAGCCTTAAAACTTGCATGTGAATAAGCTAAGAAGGGGTGACATTTACTTTAAAAAGGAAGGTCTTGTATAACTTATATGGTGCACATTTATTGCAACTATTTATTTTATATTTGTTGAGATGAATGAAAGTTAGGTTTTACGTCCACTCAACTGCAAAACAGCACATATGGAATGAACCATCAACCAACCATCATTCAATGCTCTGAGCAGATCCTGGAGGATCCACAAAAAGTGAATTTGTTGAGATCAAGTTCTGACTGCTTTTCTACTTCCCGTGGGATAGGGCAGAATTAGGGAATCTTTGAGGCTGTTTGTTTCTCTTTTGATTCATACACATATATGGACATGGTTTATGCATGCATTATATTGTTGTATTACTTCCCCTAAATTGATGCTTCATAATGATATAATTTCAGCTGATTAACCACCATTTAGCTCCAAAGACATTCATGAAAGCATTCACTGGAAAGGTCTTAAAATGCCATTTATAATTTTTCCATGTTAAATTTAACCATGACAACATTGCACAAATCTATGTATTTGATAAAAGCAAGGAACAGGTACATAAGATGAAAACAAAACAAAATAACAAAGAAAAACATGAAACAAAACAAAGCAACCAACATACAAAAATATATCAATGGAACCTCACTTTAAGACCTTGAAATAGCAAAAAAAGTCCACCTAAGGAGGGGTCTTAAAGGCAGAGCAGCCGATCCAAACAATCAGATCTTGCTAGTTAGACACTTGCCGCCTCACGCAACAGGGAAAAAGGTAGGGATAAACTAAAGAGCAGCAAACGCGAGCAGGAAGGCAAAATGAGGCTATGTGGCTCTAATCCTTCATATACTCCCTGTGCCTTTAACTCTTTGGCTTCTGTATTTAGAGAAGTTTCAACAACTGTTCATTCCTGAGACCCTCTTTAGCTGCTGAGAAATTTTATCCCGTTGATTCTTTCAGGCCTCTTTTGCTCGTGATATCATGCAACATGATGCGACTGTTATTACCTTGCTCTTCTATAATTGCAATGCAATGAGGGTTTTTTCCCTTTTCTTACTGGGGCAAGTATTGTTTATGAAAGAGAAACAGGCTGCTGAAAACATGCCGCATATTCACAATAACATAACACCCCTTTATACAGTTTTAGTCTCTCTGGAAACCCAGGAATAGGGAAATAGAGAGCTCTATAAAGCTAGGAATCTGCAGTTACTCCCATTCAACCACAAAAGCGGTTCTCATGAACGAAAGAGTTAATAGGGAGGTGCCTTGTCTCCGCAGGCATACACATCTGTATTGTTACAAATTTGGGACTTTTCTGGTGTTGCACTGCCTACAGGCATTGCCTCCAGGATCGTGGGAATTCCCACAATTTTTATATCTACTAATGTCCCGTATGCGTCTGTTTCCAGGCATGCTACAGGCAAAATTTCATTTTCTCTGAAAGTTCCTCGAAGTGGCGAAGCCACAAGTGCGCGGCTGCGAAGCAGGCGCGCGAGCTAGGGGGGTCCGGGGGCATGCCCCCCCGGAATATTTTTGAACAAATGGCTAAAATCTGTGCAATCTGGTGCATTCTGAGCCATATTTTCAGGGTTGTGAACAGTACAGTGTTTAGTGCTAAATGTGTTGTTTTTCCCCCCTCCCCCACCCCACACAAAAGTAAAGAAAAGACAAGTGGTGTAAAGTTTGCAATTTAACACTCGATACGAGTCAAATGTCGACCGTGCTATTTAGTTATGGCGTCGCAGGAAGTTGGTAACCGGTGCGCGCGCAACGGAGGGCTTAAGCAGCGAGTCGACTGCTTGCACGCGTAGTAAGAGTTCCGCGAAGCGTGGCGCGAGTCGACTGCTTGCACGCGTAGTAAGAGTTCCGCGAAGCGTGGCGCGAGTCGACTGCTTGCACGCGTAGTAAGAGTTCTGCGAAACGTGGCGCGATTTTTTTTTTCTCTGAAAATTTTTGAGTTTCGCTGCAGTTCAAAACGGGTTTGGCGGAATTCCGCGAAATCGCTGAAAAGTAGCATGCCTGGTTTCAGACCGGGGGACGTTAAGCAGAATTTCATCAATAGGGAGGTGGACACTCACTCACTCTACCTCGGCAGTTCGGATATGAAGGGCAAAATAAATTCAGTGGTGGTTTTTTTCTAATTTATTTGTTTTGCCCTTCATATCCGGACTACTGAGTCAACAATGAGCATTAATAATAGGCAAGGTCTTAATATGGAGGTTTTATTGTAATACTAATATATATCAAAATATATTAAGTACACTTAAATTACAAAAAAACACTAGGCTGGTAGATTGAGGTCCCTTTTATTGGAAACAAGACAAACGTTTCTGGTCATAAGCCTGTCTTCAGTGTGGCGACAAGAAGGTAGCAAAATAGGAAAGAAAAACTGAGTAGAAAAGTCACAACAACAACAACAAAAAAGAGAAAAATAAAGAAGAAAAAAAAGGGAGAGACTGAATACAATTCATAACCATGGAAAAAAGGAGAGCCTACAAATGGCAAAGTTGAGACACTGAGTATGTGTTAACTCTGTAGAATATGATAAACACAAACACACACAACCGCGCACACACATGCATGCACTTACACACACACAATCAAAAAGATTCAATTTCATTGCTGTGGTCATTTTCTTGCCAATAAAATGCCATACCTGTCTTTACAGCAAATCTTTTCTTTCTTTTTTTTAAAGAAGAGTTAAAATTAAAATATTTTTTAACATCATCATAACCATGTTTTACATGGGTTTTTCCCTCCATAAAACAGATCTGAGGTTGTACATTCCTTTCCTTACTGGCAATAAAATGAAGATTTGAAATAACAATGGAAAAAAAAAAGGAACAACTTGTGTAACACTAGAAAAATCAAAATAAATCCTAAAAGTAAAACATACCTTTCAACCAACTTTGTAGTTCTTTCAAAAGACCCTGGGTAATGTTCAGCGTCTCACCAATGAAATGAAATTCCCAGTTGAATGAGTTTTCTCGTCCTGTTTTTTGCTTTATCGTAAGTCGCGTGCTCTTGAGGCTTACCTCAGCTCCATTGATCTGAATGGAAAAAGAAACACACAAAAAACATCTATAGAGTACTAACAGGTCTGCACGCTGGTTGGGTGCGTGTGTACCCCCCCATGAAATCGTAGAGATAGTACAGAAATCACGTCATGCTTGCGTCATTTTGAGGGGTACGCAACCCCCCTTGGTATTCTATTAAATGTGCTTTAATTAGTTTAAAGCAACATTATGCTACATATATATATCAATCATTTGGTTTTTAAAAATTCATTTTCTAAATTAGAAAAACAAAAAAATTGTTTAACTTACCAACTCATTACTTCTGTGAAGTCTATCTGGGTTACACTTAAGTCGAGTTTCCACATACAGTCTACCATTTTGCACAGTAGTTGATACTGTGGCTAATTTGAAAGGCTGAGTAAGAGCATGAGAGCTCTCATCTGGGTACTTGATCTTTCCAAAGTATCCTTTCGTGGCCATGGTGTAGGTAGAAACACTCAAACAGTCTGCAAAAAATTAACAAATTTGATTATCTTGAGAAACTGGGGTAAAGAACAGATTCATTAGCATTATGAGCACACCCTCTATACTCAATTACAAGTTTCAATGTACAGTTGAATCCTGATAACTAAAAAAACGTGTAACTCAAAAACACTGGATAACTCAATAATTTGTAGGTCCCTTAATAATCATTATATTAAAAAGCCTTTTTAACTCAAAATATTTGCTATCTCAAAATAACATTTCAGTCCCAGTTTTAAAAGCGATTTTTACTGTAATTTACTGTTCGGTCTGGATATTCTAAAAGGTAAACTTCTCTTCTTGGGGGTACATGGCACAATCAATACTTTGATACGGAACCTGAGAGGTTCTACTTCTAGCATAGCATAGACTGATACTGATAGAGCCATAGTTAGTATAGACCACTTTTGCCAGCATTCCAATACAAACTTTTTAACAAAGTTCTGGTACATCCACTGACAGAATAACAGATATTAAAGTCATAAAGAGTAACTAGGATAGGAATAATTTTTTTAACACATTTTTTAAAAAGGCAAAAGTTTCTCCCAATCTTTGAATAATTTTTCCCAATCTTATTTTACTAGGTTTACATAACACTTAACAGCCTAGTACTTACAGAAGTTACACAGTGAGGTACCAAGGATTGAAAAGTAATATGACAAAGTGTCCTGATAAAAGAGAAATTGATAGGACAATGTCCTGGCTCTTGTAGAAATCAATAAGAGGAATATGGTTTACACTGGTCACTCATATTCTTTATCGTTGTTATCTCTATATTGTTTCATGTTTCATACTATTTCTATTTCATCATCATCCTTACATTTATCATGGCTTTCAGATACAGAAAATACACTCATGACCTCTTTTGTTATTGCTTATCAGGAATAAAACACGGGGGAGGACTGTCGATGTCTTTCTGTAGATAAGGGTCCCACACAACTGCACCATATTCTAGTAGAGGTCTGACTAGAGCTAAATAGGCATTGGTTTTACAATTTACACCGTGGTGGGCAGCGACGGAGATTTCATCAGAGGAATCCAAGGGTACAGCTTGCTTTCTTTGTAATGTTGGAAATATGTGGTCCCCATTTTAGGTCCTCAGAAAAAGTCAGATAGTACTATAGTAGAATGCCCAGGTATGGACTTGTTGGAACATGCTGGAAGATGACCAGTGTTTAAACAATAAAAGTTGGATTTGCTGCGTAAAGATACAGTCAATGTAGCACTTGGAAGCGTTGAAGTGCATGCCCCAAGTATTCGCCCAGGTCTCAAGCTGTTGCGGATCTTCTTGCAGGGTCTGACGGTCCTTTAAGTTATTAATTTCCCTATAAAGAAGGCAGTCATCAGCAAATAAATGGACTTTTGATGTTGGATTGACTTTTGGTAAGTCACTGATGTGGCAGAGAAATAGGAGGGGGCTGAGTACTGTTCCTTGTGGGACTCGAGTCAACTGATGTTGTTTCTGAGGTTCAGTCGGGTAAGAAATGGGGTTAGGTAATGATTAGCAATATTTTTTGACAAAGAAAACCATAATGCTTAAAGTTAAAACCTACTTGAATGGGACAACACAGTTTACACACATGTTCACAGTGGTGTTTGTCTCTGTGACTGTCTGACAGTATCGTTTACCTAGATTTTCAGAAGGCATTCGATACTGTTTCACATTCCAGACTTATTTTGAAGCTAGCGGGTTATGGAGTAGGCGGAGGACTGTTGGGGTGGACCAGGGATTTCTTGAGCGAGCGCACACAATATGTTCTATAAATGGATTTAGTTCTAAAAAGGTAGACATCACTAGTGGGGTCCCACAGGGTAGTGTCCTGGGTCCCACTTTATTCCTGTACTTTATAAATGATTTACCAACTTATGTAGACTGTAATATGAAGATCTTTGCTGATGACACTAAGGCATACAATAATGTACTATGTAGAAAACGATGATGAATCAAGAAAAAGAGTTCAAACGTGCATTGATAACTTAGTTACATGGGCTGATACTTGGCTCATGAAATTTAATAGTCAAAAGTGTAAGGTTATGCACCTCGGTAAAAATAATCCCAAGCATACATATTATATGAAAGATAATGAAGATAAACGGGTGCTGGAACCTACAGATGTTGAGAAAGATCTTGGGGTGTTTGTGGACTCGGGCTTGACTTTCGAACCTCACATAAATAATATTGTATTAAAAGCCAACAGGATGTCCGGTCTGCTTGTTAGCACCATTACTAACAAATCAAAAGTTATAATGATTCCTTTATTTAAGGCTTTGGTGAGACATATGTTAGAGTATGGAAATCCTGTATGGTATCCACATTTGAGAAAACACATTGATTTGCTAGAGGGAGTTCAGAGGAGGTTTACAAAAAAGATTGTTGGTACAAAGGATATGACCTATGACTAGTATGAGGAAAGACTTATTTATCTGCGGATACCTAGCCTAGAGTATAGAAGGCTCAGGGGTGATATGATTGAAGTTTATAAAATATGTCACCATTTATACGATTATTCCATTACTAACTCTTTGTGAGGGTGATAGAACCCGTGGCCATAACTTTAAACTGTACAAAAAAGATACTAACACCAGACTAGCACAAAACCTTTTTACTAACTAAACAGAGTAATAAATGCAATTATGCATGGAATAACCTTCCCGATGAAGCAGTTAATGCAAAGGCCAAAGTCATTAAATTCATTCAAAAATATAATTTATAGACAAGTTTTTCCAAAACAAAATGTATTCAGTTAATATACAGATTTAAAGGAATAAAACACAGATGCCTTAGTAGTCATCAGTGAATGAAGCCAAACCAAATCAAAATCATATTATTTTACTTTTTAGAGGGCAAAAGGCTAAAACAAAATAGCCTATAGTGCCGTTTATGCTATGCTAAAATTGACAGAAACTTTCTGGATGTGAAAATAAAAGAACAAGTTAAGTGTTCATCCGACTGTTGTGGTTAGGGTTAGAACCTACGGTCGGGATTGGGCTAGGAATAGGTCATAGGATCATTAGGACTACAAAACGTCAGTCAGCTTCTATTAGAAAACGTCAGTCAGCTTCTATTGAAAGGGTACAGAGGAGAGCAACCAAGATGGTTAAAAGTTGTAAAGATTTTGATTACCAAGATAGATTAAAATTTTTAAACCTTCATTCATTAAAAGGAAGACGTGTTAGGGGAGACCTTATAGTTATACAGATGTACACAAATTTTAACAACTTAGATTAAAATTTTAGTCAACTATTTTTTGAACATGATGATTGAATTACAATCATAATTTTAAAAGGCATGCTTATGCAAACAAAACAGTGTCAATGAAGGGACGTTTATAAGCCGTGAGGCTTAGGCTTGAGCCAGTTCCACACTATATGCCAGTATGCCAGAGTTTTTACCAAACATTAATTTAGATAAAAGTTTAGACACAGTTAAAATTAGTAAAGAGCAAATGCAAAAAGCACTAGAGACCTTAAAAGTAGATAAATCCCCGGGGCCAGATGAGATTCACCCCAGAGTGCTAAGGGAGTTGGCCACACAGTTGGCAGAGCCTTTTACATACTTGTTTAATAGATCAGTTAAAGAGGGGAAAATTCCCATGGATTGGAAAAAGGCAGAGGTAAAACCAATTTTCAAAAAAGGTGATAAGTGTACACCTGGCAACTATCGCCCGGTGAGTCTGACATCAGTGGTATGCAAACTTTTTGAAAGATTCATTCGTGATGCATTAGGTGATCATTTAGTTGTAAAAGATATTTTAGCCATAGACCAATTTGGTTTCACAAGGGGTCGCTCTTGCGTCACACAACTGCTTATGACACTAAACGACTGGGTGGACTCGCTGGGGGATGGGGAGCCTGTTGACGCTGTATACCTAGACTTCCAAAAGGCTTTTGATACTGTATCACACCAGGTGGTCTCTTGGCATGGATAAAGGTGTTTTTTAACTGAAAGAACCCAATACGTAAATGTAAATGGATTTAATTCAGAAGAAATAAGTGTCACAAGTGGGGTCCCACAGGGCAGCATCCTTGGACCTACCTTATTTGTTTATTTTATAAATGATTTACCGGACCATGTAGATTGTAATATTAAGATTTTTGCAGACGATACCAAGGCTTATTCAAATGTTGATGATAGTGAGGGATCAAAGCTAAAGATGCAGAGCTGCATTGATAATTTAGTAACATGGGCAGATACTTGGTTGATGAAATTTAATAGTCAAAAATGTAAAGTTATGCATCTAGGAAAATATAATCCCATGCATACATACTATATAAATGACGGTGAGGAGAAAAGAGTCTCGAGACCACAACAGAGGAAAGGGATCTAGGGGTGTTAGTTGACCCTGGTTTAACATTTGAGCTCCACATAAATAATGTTGTATTAAAGGCCAACCGTATTTCTGGACTTTTAGTCAGAACAATTACAAATAAATCAAAGGAGATTATGATTCCCTTGTTTAAATCACTGGTACGGCCGATTCTTGAGTATGGAAACCCAGTGTGGTGTCCACACCTACGGAAACATATAGATCTCATAGAAGTGGTACAGAGAAGATTTACTAAGAAAATCCAGGGGACAAACAACATGAGTTATGAGGAAAGACTACAATACTTAAAATTACCAAGTTTGGAGTATAGAAGATTAAGAGGTGATATTATTGAAGTGTATAAAATTGTACATGGCCTTTATGATCATACTACCACAACAAATTTATTAACTCTGTGCGAGGTAAATAGAACACGTGGACATAATTATAAACTTTTAAAAAATACTACTACTAAATTGGCACAAACTTTCTTTGCTAACAGGATTGTTAATTCATGGAATGATCTAACCAATGAGGCAGTAAATGCAAAATCATTAAATGCTTTTAAAAATTCAATAGATAAGCACTTTCAAAATATTGTGTATGCAATGAATTTTACAAAAATGGATCAGTAGTATAACATGACTGCTAAGTAGCCATCGGTTTTTACGCCGATTATCAAAAACGAATGAAGTCAATATGTAGAGGGCAAAAGGCTATAAAAAGCCTACAGAGCCTTATTTCATATCATATACTATACTATACTACTGCTCAAAAACAACAGAGAAACGAAGACTGGAAGAGCAAACTTCGATTGCGAAAATATTGAAACTTACACCTTCGTCAGGCACAATTAAATTTAAAAAAAGATGGCTTCTGCTGGTCTATCTGATCTCTGGCGAACCTCTGTTTAGACGCATGTCTGAAACATTAGCGACCCCATCGTCCCATGACCATGTGACTGTCGCCAGTGTCGGTGACTGCGCGACTAAATAATAACATTGAATTTCCTCTATCATGTTGAAAACAGCAAAATGTTGTCATTCTAATGCTAGGCGTTAATAGCAGGAGACAACTATCATGTGCTGGTTTAGATGCTGATTGTGTTTTTAGTCGTTTCTTTATTCTAAATAAACAATAATTGCAACAAACTTACAATTTTAGCAATCTAATCCATCCCCGCCATTTTGAAGCCAAACTTTCCCGGGGTAATTAGACCGGAAGAAGGAAATCGCAATTGGATGAAATAGCCAATGAATGAACGGCATTGCATGAAACTGACAGCCAGAAACTTTCTACTTTCACTTTTCAATGGCTGCACGAATATTTTGTTTGTCGTCCTCTCTCGATCCAGTTGGACACATGTGGGACATTATGGCTGCACCATTGACCTCTGCATTGTCAGGCTGAGTTCTTTATCAGAGGGGACCCATCTCTTTCATATTCTTTTCCAGTGGCGTAAGAACAGGGGGGGGGGGGGCTGCCCCCCCATGGCTCAGAGGAGGGGGTCTTCCTGCCCGGCCCCCACAAAATTTGGCTTAACACTGTGTCAGTGTGGATAGGCTAGAACACCAAGGCTACATCAAAATGTTGTTATGCTCTGCATAGCAGTGGCGTAGGAATAGGGGGCATGGGGTGGGTGGCTGCCCCCCCCCCCCCCCCCTGGCTCAGAGGAGGGGGAGGCAGACATGTCTTCCTGCACCCAAAAATTAGAGCAAACCAGCAAGCGAAAATGAGAGAGAGAGAGAGAGAGAGACTTGCAAGCTTGTATTATAGGGACATAGTTGTGTTGTTTTCAGATTGCTTTACTGATTAGTCCTCTCCTTTATTCCAGAATGGTGAGGTTTGGGTTGTTATTTTTTTACCTTCTTTGCCGTTGTTTTGCTTCTGCCCTCACAATAGCATGAGAATCGCTTCAGAAAATCTCTTCAAATGTTGTAGGTAGTATATATTATGTCAGTGGCAGCCCCCCCCCCCCCCCTTCCCCTGGCTCAGATCAGTGGGGAGGGGGGGGGGGGGGGGGCAGACATGCTACTAAAATTATGGAGAGAGAGAGAGATTCAAAGGCTCCACAATTAACATCGATTTCTTTAAAATCCTGATGCTAAAATTATGGCCGTTCATGTACAATTACGAGACCTATCAATTTTTTTCTTCTGTGAAATCTGTTGCACCGCAATTTTGCTTCTTTTGAGCCTTACGTTCTATCTACTCCAATTACATCCACAACATTAATCCAAATTATATGCCACATTTTTAATTTTGAAATAGAAAATCGAGGTAAATTGTTACTTTGTTGTTATGATGACAGTGAATTCCAAACTTGGAGGCATTTTGCATTGGCTTTTACTAGTACTACAGCAAAGGGGATTATTTGGCCTTTGGGGACCTTCCCCAACACCAGCTGTCTAAATTTTCTTTGGCCAGGAGAGTTGGGATACTTTGGGCAAGACTTCTTTACTTTACTTTACTTTTAACATTGTGCCCAGTCCTCCCAAATAGTAATTGCTCCCTTTGCTATGTCAGACAAAAATAATAAAAAAAGGATTGAAAGAGAAAAGAAAAAGAGGTAGAAATTTAATGTAGTCCCATCATATAGCTTTAGCTTATTCTCCCATGAGAAGCCTTGATTGCATCCTTTACATTCAAGACCCCCTACCCTCACCCCAACTGAGCACTTCGAACTATATACCCCGCCCCCACCCTCTTCCATCACTGGCTGATCCACCCATGTACATGGATGTATTTTTATGTTCTTCTGTTGTTTCTTGTCAATGTGTCAATGTGCAGAATATGTTCTTTCATTCATATATTTTTATAGTTAGTCGTGATTAAAAATACTGAATTATAAGAACTGAACAAATCCGTCTGCCTTGCCCATGCGTCCATGCCCCCCACCCACCCCATTTGCTGGCAATCCTGCCCCCCCCCCCCTCCCCGCCTTCAACATGTTCCTACACCGCTGCAAACTGCATAACAGGATCCCCGACAAAAGCCCACCGGACATAAGCCCACCTGGTTATCTGGGAAAACGGACAAAACCCCACTCAAAGGGTGATATGATACATATTGCTATATTTCTGTCTCTCTCCAGACATTGTCTCGGTCTTTCTTTTCTTGCTCTTTCTCTCTTTCTCTCTCTTGTTCTGTCTCTGCCGGCCTTTCTCCAAACATTGTTTCTGTCTGTCTGTCTGTCTGTCTGTCTCTCTCTCTCTCTCTCTCTCTCTCTCTCTCTCAAATTGTAGGAAGTACTCATTCTTTCCCGGGGCTGTGAGTGAGTGGAACTCTTCCACCTGAGGCAATATCATCAGCCTCGGTGGAAGAATTCAAATCCCAGATCTCAACCTCCTCCCCTCCCCCTCCCACCCACCCCCCTTCGTTACTTCCTGACCCCCCCCCCCCCCCCCCCCCCTCCCCTTGTCCTCACTTTCCGTTGTCTCAACTCCATGCTAAAGATAAGGTCCGGGCCTCTCTCTCTGTGCCTCTCTCTCCATCTTACTCTCTGTATGTGTAATATCATGCCTTGCCATGTTTGCATTCGATGTTCGTATATGCACCAAGGACAGATTGGAAGACTAGGCGTTGCCTAAAATCTTTATCCTTGAAAAATAAAGTTCAAGTTTTCAAGTTACTCATGTCAGTGTCTATCTATGTATCCTATCACCCCTTGAGTGGGGTTTTGTCCGTTTTCCCAGATAACGAGGTGGGCTTCTGTCCGGTGGGCTTTTGTCCGCGCACCAGCATAACACGATCATCAGTGTTCAAAATCCTCCAAAGTCGGAGTGTGGCTGCCACGTGGCAGGGTAATTTTTTTTTAAACCGGTCACACACATAATGTTCTCATCCCTAGCTGTTCAAGTGCTTCGGCTGTTGGGATGATCCCTGGAGTCTTTAAGCCAGGGTATGACAACAACAACATATATAGATATTTTGAGGATTATTATATGCATTATAGTCTACTTCATCAAAAAATATCTAGTGTCATATCATGGATACAGTCTGACCCCACAGCACTGTCCCTCAGTATCTAACAAACATCACACGTCAGCTCAGATCTTCTGATTCGCTCCTCGTTTCTATCCCTCGGGTCAAAACTAATAGAACCTTCAGTCTGGAATAACCTGCCGCACAGTGTTCGCCATTCTTCCTCTCTTCAGTCCTTCAAAATATCTCTTTGAAACTAGTTATAATTCATTAATACCGTATTAACGCCCTACATCTGATTACGTGGACATGGATCATGTGTGTGTTTGTGTAGTGAGGCCTATTGGTACCTGTGCGCGCGTGGAGGGTGTGCGCGTGCGTTTGCGTACGAACGTGTGGTATGTGTGTGTGTGGGGAGGGGGGGGGGGGGGGGAGTGAGTGCATTTTGATGCATGTGCGTATGTGTTGACATTGAACTTAATATTTTGTTCTTTGCGACTAAAATTTCTGTGTCTATATGCTTATACAAATTATGTATTTCGTATATGTACATTGTTCAGTGGCGTAGGAACGTTTTCAAGCCGGGGGGGAGGGGGGGACGCAAGTGCACGGACAAGACGAATGAATGGATAGGTTAAATTACATGACTTAGTAAATCCTACAAAAATACTTTATTATTGTTATTTTTAAACATAATCATAATCAATGATATAAAAAAATCTATGAATGAGATAAAACATGATGTGAATTGAAAGGAGACAACAAAAAAGCATAAAAATACAACCATGTTTGGGGCGAATCAGCCAGTCATGGAAGAGGGGAGGGGGTAGCTCCAATTGGTCAGTTGGGGTGGGGTGATGGGTCTGGGGGGATTGCCTCCCAGAAGCTGATGATAATTTGAATGTAAAAGATGCAATCAAGGCTTCTCGTGAGAGAATAACTGTAGCATGGATCAAACTACAATTTGTCTTCCTCTTTTTCTTTCCATTTTTTGTTTGTGGGGGTGGAACCCCTGTAACCCCCCTCAAATCCATCTTTGATGAAGTACCAAGTCCATGACAGCAATGTGTAGTGAATGGGCTGAGACTATTAACTTTTTCGTTTCCTTTCTGTTTTTGGGTGGGTTTTTTTCGTTATAATTTTTGGGGGGGCAGAGAGATATGTCTGCCCCCCCCCCCCCCCCCGTTCCTACGCCAGTGTTGTTTTGCTGATTGACTTGTCTCATGTGTCTACAGGGCTTATTCATTGTATTTTTTATTCCTCATTGAAATCAATGTGTTTTGCTCTTTACACCTATTGTTTCTGCCTGTTCCTAAAAAGACTATGTATGTACAATGCTTTGATTTTGGCATTATGTGTGTAGGGCTTATTCATTGTAGTTTGGTATTTACATAGTATTTATGTACAATGCTTTGATTTTGGCATTATGTGTGATGGGCTTATTCATTGTAGTTTGGTATTTACATAGTATTTATGTACAATGCTTTGATTTTTGCATTATGTGTGTAGGGCTTATTCCTTGTAGTTTGGTATTTATTTCTATGTTGATGCACAGTGCTCTCAGCTCCGTACAAAGGGAGTAGAGAGCTATATAAATATCAATAATTATTAGGATCCCCCTCTTATAGAGGAGAATCCTATTGTCCTTGCACAAATTCTACTTGTTTCTTTTTTATTATTATGGATAGCTATGTTGGTCTGTGAGTGGTTAGGTAGCTCTGTAGTAGCATGTTTAGTCTACCTCATAAGCAACACTGCTTGAGTTTGATACTCAGCCACGGCAGTATATTTCATCTTGTCATGGTTTGACCCCTAAGTCGTTTGAAAAAAACACCCCACTATAATTTTTTTAATTTTAAAGCGAGGTCCTGAGTCCTTGTGCATTAGGCGTCCATCAAAAGAACACAGCTAGGCAACAAATTCATCAATTTCGAAGGCAGCTAGAATTTTATGAGGATGAATCTCTGACAATAAAGATTATACAAAATGCTAAGTGATTGATTGAGTATTTACTATAATTTGGTGCTTGTGAATACTCAATATACAGTAGACCTAAAAAGTTTGTGAGTTGATGCCCCCCCAACAAACAAAAAAAACAGAAGAAAATTCTGGTGGACTTTTCAAAAAGTAGATTGGTTTTATTGCAGAAGCTGAATAACCATACCAGTCATTGTGTTGTTTTCACATTGTAGGCCTTCACAAAATTATACTTTTCTGTTTCCATAAAATGTTGGCTACACCAAGCATGTTTTCTGCTCAAACGAAAGTATGAGGTATCCCACAAAGAGATATTTACCAGCAGAAGTAGGAGAGATAAAGGAATAGGGATAAAAGGTATGGAGCAACATACTGGGTAAATTAAAAATATCACGTCATGATTTTATGTAATACAATGAGGTGGTGGTGGCATGTGTGCGCATATGTTTCCTGAAAAGTGTGTGTATGCGAGTGTATGTGCATGTGTGTGTGCTCACTTGTGTGATTGAATGAAGATCTAAGCATTATATGTGTTAACCTCAGTCAAGAAAGTGTTACATTTTGTTTGGATGTTTTGTAATATACCAGGTTGGGTTGATAACAGCAATAAACCACACAGTATTCTGAAGGAAAAAGAAAAGGGGGGTGGGGGGTGTTAATAGAAGCTAAGAAAGCAGGTTGTCTGAGCCAATATTGTGGTTTACTGGCAACTTAAAAAAACAAACGTAAACTCTCAAACTATTAGGTATGAATGCATTTGATGTGTTTGTTCAAATTTCATTATGATAGAACAAAATGGATTAAAATTTAAATTTGATGTTGTTTGATTGACAGGTTTATAAGAATGAAAAGTTCAAATGACTTTTAACTTAGTGTTCACAAGTGCCTGTTGATGTTTGCCTTTCAGATCTTGCCTAATTATAATACAATCTAACAGTTATTCATGGATTTGGTCCCTCTTCCTAACACTGCTGGCTTTGCTCATTCATTCTCCTCTCCTACCTACACTTGCTTGCTCAACCTTTCTTGGTGCAGGGCTGCCTACCCCCTTTCACAGCTTCTTCAAAACCAGGGACAGAGACTTATTAATTTCCAGGGACAAACATAACGACATTACACATCTTACTTAAAACGATCATACATATAAATTGTGAACCAACAGGATTTGTATGGCTTGGGGAATTTTTAGCTTTTTCATATATTTTGATGGTATGAACAAGGATTTTCAGACCTTTAAATGTTCAGTAACCTATACGTTCATTGAGAAAATTTCATCAGCATCCATTTTGGGCTGTTTTTTAAATTATTTTCAGAAAGCTTAGCTTAACAAAAAGAAGCATGTTTAATTTTTTTCTGTTTCCATGGATAGGGTGGCCTACCATTTCAAGGGACAATAGTAGGCAGACCTGTTGGTGGATTGGTGGAGGTTTGAACTGCGTACATTTGCCTCACTGAACTTTCTGGATGATGTTGATCAAGAATCATTTTAGTCCCCACCGAATTGAGTCAGCAGCAGTGCAGTGTCTCCTCGGTTGGTTGCCTCCTGATGGCCTAACATAGATTCGCTCCCCTTGGACTGCTGGTCTCGCATTCTAGCGACCTGAACAAGCCGGGATGTAGCTAGCTGTGAATTGGGATTCGGAATGAGCGGCGTGGGAGCAACGCCACTGTACGACCCAGAAGATGGGACAGCAAAAAATAAAAATAAAAAGAATGATTTTAGTCCTAATCAAAATCCAATGGTTTTCTAATTCCAGTCAAGGTAGACAGACATGTCTAAATGGATCCTGGGTATAGGTTTGCACAATGCGCTGCACTGATTGAATTTCTTATTTACTTAACTAACTTGTTCAAGAGGTGTTTAATCTTATGTGTGCCTCTCTGTACTTGTTTTCAAGTTGTCTTACACTTCTTGCGGACAAACAAATATTGCACAGAGGAAAAGTAAACTTTACATAATAAGCTTAAGTCAAACATTCCAAACTCTTAGGCCATGTACACACATAAGCAGAAACCTGTGCGCAATCCATAAATAAGTGAAACAAAGGGAAAAGATTTGCGCACGTGTCCGAATTTCCCCTATATGCGTAAACTTGTATCCTTCTTTCTTCCACTTATTTAGGGTTTTCCGTACAGAACTTACGCATCTAATGTGAACCCGGCCTTACAGTAAGTCCGAGGACATGAAATCAATTCCAACCATGCAAACATTCAAATATGGTGTAAAACTTTAATAAACTCACTCACATTCCATAGCTCTTCAAACAATGAAAACAGTTTTAATGGATAAAAACGGCAAGTGCAGCAACTAAAGTGAAAATGAAAGAACTTAAAAAAACAAAAAACAATTATACTATACATTGCTGGTACCAGAATCAGAGCTTAGCATGTACAAAATAAAAAGGGTACGGAGGATGTAAATGATCACAGAAACAATTAGCTTGCAGACATCTTTGGATATGTGTGCGTGCACATGTGCACACATTAATTTTATTCACATCAGCATGCCATAGATGTCAAGTTAAGTCAAAATGATCTTTATTGAGGATAAAGAATTTTTTGTTGTTGTGTGTGTGTACGTGCGTGTGTGTGAACATGAATTAATACAAATCAGCATCAATTGTACATTGTTTATTTTAAAAAAGAACAAACAAAAAAGGTATCATACATTTTTCAATATAACAAGAACATTGATTAGATACAACAGTGAACATTTAGTTGTTATACTATAAGCTTGCCTACAATGAAAGTCTTAAATCTCAGTGTCGTGCTAATCAACCTTGAGGCAAATAATACATTCAATTTCAAATCAAAATCATTTCCCAAGATAACATTTTCATTTTTGTTTTCTTTGCTTGCTTCTGGAAGTGGGACCTGGGCCTTTCCGGCTGAACTGGGAGGTTTAACGGTCTTAACCCAGGGTAAGCAGTAGGTCTTTCTCCTTCTACGTTTTCTATTAGGTTCATGCGCCCTCCAAGTTCCGTCGCGAATTATCCTCAGAAGTGGCGTCTGCGACGTATCCAGATAGAAACAGAAACAGAAACATAGGCTAATTTTTTTTACAGCTTTCTTACCATTTCCCCCATGACATGATGGGAAAAGAGATGGCAGGGAAAAGCACTCAGCTTTAACAAAATCTATTCATTATGAGACCTATTAAAAACTCACTCTTGCACCAACATGAAGTGAAAATCATTTCAAATTTATGGAAAGACACATTGTAGACATGAAAGAAATGCTCTGAAAATATATTTCGATATACTTCAACTCTGGATTTCAAAATAGAAAAAGGTTCTATATGCCACATGTGAAGGGTAAACACGGATTAAAAAGTAAAGTCATGGATATGCCACTTTGTCAATACATATTTGGAGGGATGAGTTAAGAAATTTCTTGGTAAAAGATGTATTTTTCACATCAGTGAAGTTAAATAGGAGTATGTATTTAATCATCAAATGACATAGAGTACCAACAGGTCTGCGCGTTGGTTGGGTACATGCGTACCCCCCCCCTCCCTTGAAATCGTAGAGATTGTACATAAATCACCTCATGCTTACGTCATTTTTTCCAATGCCTTAAGGGGTACGCAACCCCCCTTAGTACTCTAGTTCACTCATAAAGATTTGAAAAAAATGATCAAATGACCAAAAAAGGGGAAAATTCTACTGTATTAACACAATCACATACAAGTATTCTTCAGTACAAGATCCATATTGCCATTTGTTCAAAACGCAAAAGAAGCTTTTTTTTTAGATGTCACAAGCACCCGTTTTGAAAACCCCGCATCCAAGACTTCTTACACACAATATTAATATTTGATCAAAGAAACCACAAACACCACTAACTGTGTATACTTTTTGAAGGTAGCTCTGTGCTGTGAAAAAAATAAAATAAAAGTAAAAGATTGTGCTGGTTTACTTTTTGTCCCAATGAGATAGTGTCTGAGCATGGTACATAGAGAGATCTCTTTCGAATTATGGAATTACCATGCTCAGACACTATCTGTCCCCCATTGGGACAAAAAGTAAACCAGCACAATCTTTTACTTTTATTTTATTTTATTCACAGCACAGAGCTACCTTCAAAAAGTATACACAGTTAGTGGTGTTTGTGGTTTCTTTGATCAAATATTATCTCCATTATGGGTAGAACCACTGGCATCCTTTATGGATCCACCACTATTAACAGTGGCATTTTAAGCTATAAAGCCTTTTCAAGCCACATTTGTACAGTGCATGGAAGGTTGGTAGTGTTTTGTGGTATAATTTGTTCATATATATACACAATATTAATAGAGATTAAAAAGCAAAGAAATAAATTTAGACCAGACCAAACTCCAAAATACAAGCGTTCCATATTGTGAACATGCAACTATGATTCATGTGACTTTAATATATTAACACTGACTGTTAACCAATTTTATATGCCTGTCACCCATCGAAGGACCACAAATACAATGTGATTCTTTAGGTATTATTTTCGAAATGTCAATAAGTCTGAATGGTCAAATTACAGTCACCATTCAAAGATTGAAAATAATCGAAAGGAAGGAAGATTAAAATAATTTAAAAAAAGAGAAAAAATTCAATTATTATCATGAACTTGTGATTTATTCTCATCTGATCTGCATGAAAAAGAATGTTCAAACATCACATGGGAACACAACTTTCGGCTCAAAAGAAACTGGTAGAAAAAGTATGATAATAAATAAGCACTGCAAATAACTTCTTGCAAACAAATATATCAACAACAAACAAAACAATCCACACAGAAAACCTACAGCAGAACATTTTCAAGGAATGATTGTTCAATTTCATACCTCATCATAAAGATATGCCAATGAATGTTCAAATTTACTGTGATTTTAATTTCATTTTAGTAGAAACAAAAAATCAACAGAGGAATGTTTTTAAATGCAGTTAAGACTTACTTCTACTTTCACAGCACATCTTTAGGGGCAAAATGTGATGGAATACATCGGTTTTGACTAAGCCAAGATGTTTTTGTTATATAAAAAAAAAATGTTATAGCTTTTTCTTCTTGACATAATATTAATACTGGCATAAAGAACATTTTGTGTGTGTGTGTGTGTGTGTGTGCGTGTGCGGTGTGTGCGTGTGTATTTACTGTGATTTACTTATTTAATATTAGTATTTTTCTTCAAATTTAGTATCATTGTATAATAACTCAATATTTAAAGTTTTCTTCTTTTTACAATGAAGTACTGTTCTGCTAAATGTGAAAACAAATTAAACACTACTGTGCTAAACATGCTTATGAAAGAAGTGCAAAATACATTATTGGTTTTAATAAATAAAATGCAAAATATGGCATGTATTACACTTGGCTATTGTACAAGAATTTGATGTTTAAAATGAAAAAAGTTCATTTCTTGTAAAATGTTTAAACATTGTGCTCAGTGTACAGTATACTCTGTACAGTGCCAAAAGACACTGCATTAGTAAGTGAATATTTGATTCCCATTTTTAAAAACACATAAGCAACAAAAACTAGAAATTGAGGAAACGAAGAATCAGACAAAACAAAATACCATATTTTTTGGATAATTAGGCACTGCTGTGCGAATAGGTCAATTTTCCGAAAAAATTAAAGTAAAAGGTTTATAAGGCGATACACACCTCGCAAAAGAAAGTCGAAGTTTGAAGCCCGTAAACGTCCTGTAAACGCTTACCAACCGCCATTACTGCTGTCATAAATGAGAGTTGGCTCCCTTCTCAAATGATCGAACTTCCGTTTTTGCGACTTCCGGTTGTTGTGTTTGGACTTTTCTTTGCGAAAACTGGTAGAATTATGTCATTTTAAGCATTTCTACAATGATGCTTTTTACATCCAATGAAGGGTTATGGCATCTGTTGGACAGCATCTTGGATGATAATAGGGATTTTGAAGCATTTTAACGTGAGTATTCGTTGTATCGGCGACTCGTTACCACTTTCGATGTTGTGACTCACAGTAGACTGTACAGAGTACGGCAATTGTTGCCTCTCTTCTCACGATTTTGTTCACTAATAGGGTGCCCTCGTTTATTAGGCGCATAGGTCGTAATTGGGGGGGGGGGAATATCGCCTTCTAGTCCGAAAATTACAGTAAATGTTCTGTTTTCAAAGAAGTTGTATTTTTATTTAAGAAAAAATACAGACAATGAATGCAGCAGCTTGTTTACATCAAGACAAAAATAAGCTCTGTCACCCTGTCATACAAACATTTTGTTGTTCATTAATGCAGAACTGTTAAATCTATAAAACAGCAGTAACAACAAAAGCAGCCAACAACAACAAAACTAGAACTACCATAACTTTTATTTTCCCGTCCTCTCCTCCCTCACACTTCTAACGCTCAAGCTGGACCAGAAGAGCGACTAGAGACAGAAAGGGAACAAACTTAATGAAGAAGAGTTGGTAGGAAAGGAAAGGGATAGGAAAGGTCAAGGAAATATTGGACTAGAAGAGTGACTAGAGACAGAAAGGGAACAAACTTAATGAAGAAGCGTTGGTAGGAAAGGAAATGGATAGGAAAGGTCAAGGAAATATTGGACTAGAAGAGCGACTAGAGACAGAAAGGGGACAAACTTAATGAAGAAGAGTTGGTAGGAAAGGAAAGGGATAGGAAAGGTCAAGGAAATATTGGACTAGAAGAGTGACTAGAGACAGAAAGGGAACAAACTTAATGAAGAAGCGTTGGTAGGAAAGGAAATGGATAGGAAAGGTCAAGGAAATATTGGACTAGAAGAGCGACTAGAGACAGAAAGGGGACAAACTTAATGAAGAAGAGTTGGTAGGAAAGGAAAAGGATAGGAAAGGTCAAGGAAATATTGGACTAGAAGAGCGACTAGAGACAGAAAGGGAACAAACTTAATGAAGAAGAGTTGGTAGGAAAGGAAAAGGATAGGAAAGGTCAAGGAAATATTGGACTAGAAGAGCGACTAGAGACAGAAAGGGAACAAACTTAATGAAGAAGAGTTGGTAGGAAAGGAAAAGGATAGGAAAGGTCAAGGAAATAGTGGGACTAGAAGAGTGACTAGAGACAGAAAGGGAACAAACTTAATGAAGAAGAGTTGGTAGGAAAGGAAAGGGATAGGAAAGGTCAAGGAAATATTGGACTAGAAGAGCGACTAGAGACAGAAAGGGAACAAACTTAATGAAGAAGAGTTGGTAGGAAAGGAAAGGGATAGGAAAGGTCAAGGAAATAGTGGGACTAGAAGAGTGACAGAAAGGGAACAAACTTAATGAAGAAGAGTTGGTAGGAAAGGAAAGGGATAGGAAAGGTCAAGGAAATAAAGCACAAGTTTGAAACCAGTCAGATTAAGCGCTTAACCCCTTGACTGCCAGAGAAAATTAAAGAAAAAATCATTGGGCAAATCATGCTATGAAAGACAACTGATAAATAGAGACAATCTGGAAAAATGGTCTGGGGATACAGATTTCTTGACTGTGCAAGAGCAAAAGCCAGCATATCAGGGTTATTCCTCTTCATCTGATGACATCATCAGGTCAGTACGTAATACGTTGGTGGCAGTCAAGGGGTTAATATCAGTCTCATACCAAGTTCTCAGCGCTTTACAATTGTAGTCACACAGGCAGAGCAGCGGTCTACTTCGTGTAATAAGAGAAAGCCTTGGCGGCTGATGTCAGCACATAATTGGTCATACAGAAAGAGTCATATAGAAGAACTATGAGAGTGTGTCAGGCAATTTGGATCATTCAGGGGCCTGCCTCTCCTATTCGCAGTGTAGTAGCGGCGTTTATGAAGAGTGGTACTGCTGGTAGGTGGAGTACCACAGCTCTCCCGAGTGATGCAGTGTCCTGTTGACACAAACAACATCAATCAGTCAGTCAATTAATCAACCACTACAGATTATTTAGCGCTACTCAATGTCAAGCCGTCTTCAAAGCACATTAACTCTTCTACTGCCGTCGGCGGGTAAACTTGCCGAGTCAGACTTTACTGTTGCAAGCCGTGGGCGAGTTTGACCGCCAGCAACCTTGGGAAACCCGGTGTCCCCCTTTGCGCTATTTATATCAAGTGACATCACATCCTTTACTTCCGTGACATGCGCAGTTCGCTCAGGGAAAGCCCAATCTTCCGCCATCTTCATTTGTAGGCTACATTTTGTAATTTTCAATCGATTTTCATCGCGTTTTCGGCGATGGAAACTGACAACTTTTGGCGTGAACCTCTACAAGATGGCGATAGTGCCGACAAAGCATTTACTGTGGAAAAAGTGGCAGAATTTGAACTTAGGCGAATCAAAAAGAGCATCGAAAGTGTTGAAACGATCTTGGGTTTGCAGCAGCAGATCGACACAGGTAAATTTAGTGATGATTCGAGTGAGTATTTTTTAAATTAATTTTTAAAGTGAGTGTGTGCGAAAATCAGTGCAGCGGCAAATATTACTTGGTGCGCAACAGTAAACAGTCTAAGTAATACTTGGTAGTAGAAGAGTTAACATTTTAGTAAACAGTCTAAGTAATACTTAGTAGTAGAAGAGTTAACATTTTCCACAGCAACTCTCTTGCACAGTAGGGTGAAGAGGTAGGTTTTTGAGAGCCTTACAACATCGATTTCAAAACTTGCTAACTCAAAGGCACATGGGTGCAACTACACAAAATGAAAAAAACCCTGAAAGGACGGGGTCCAGGGCTAATGTCCCCCTGCGGCTGAAGAACATTTTTATTTATGAAAGTATTTTAGTTTGCTTTTTCGACAATTTATACAAATGCTTATTTTAACCCTTTCACCGCCAGTCATATTTCAGCCAAATATTTCCATAAAATTTACCCGGGTAGAGAACAAAATCCATCTGCAGTATTGGGGATTCTTCTGTGACATATATAAAATAAGGTCTATCCTTACTTCTCAAAACTAAGACAATAGGGTCTTTGGATAATAGACCCCAATTTGATGCCTTTTTAGTGACATAGGTGTTAAATCACTGTGGTGCTAAAATGCGACTTTGGCGGTGAAAGGGTTAAAGTGTTCGAAAAATACACTAGACACACAAAGATCTTGTTTGACAAATTTTAGAAAAAGGAAATTCCTTTTGTGGTAAAATTCAAAAACAGGAAATCCTGGTATACCAGGAGAAGTGGCACGCATGAAGGCATAGTATTATGTTTCTTTTACTAAACTCAAAACTGGAAGTCTGGCGTATGCAGACGGAAATTACTGACCATACATACAGTGATGCACATTTTTTAGACCCCTTATAAGACAATGTGTCCTGGCTCAGCATTTATCAGTAGGACAAAAACGTCCTGTACTTGCTGTTGTAACCCTTTCACCGCCAGCCATACTTCAGCCAAAAAATTCCATTACATTTACCTGGGTAGAGAACAAAATCCATCTGCGGTATTGGGGATTCTTCTGTGGCATATATAAAATAAGGTCTACCCTCACTTCCCAAAACTAAGTCTTTGGATTATAGACCCTAATTTAATGTCTTTTAGTGACATAGGTGTTAAATCACTGTGGTGCTAAAATGCGACTTTGGCGGTGAAAGGGTTAATAGGACGCAAGATACATGGTTCAAATGAGTAAAGTAGCCTTTTTATACACCCCCAAAAGCTGTCTCAAATCAAAAGTACATTTTTAAGCCATATTAATCATTAATTTTATTATCAAATATATTTTAAATGACAACGGCTGTTTCCTTGAAACTTAATCAACCATTCAGTACATGATATAGAACTAAAAAGAAAAAAGAAGCCAAGTCTTGATTAAAAAATATGTTAATATTTATCCAAGATAAATCACTTTATGCCTTTCTGTCTTTGCACATACAAAGACAGAAAGAGGGATGTGGGGGGGGGGGGGGGGGGGGAGACAGACAAACAGAGTGAAAGTGAGAGAAGAGAGAGAGAAATTCTCCTACACTGAACGATCTTTGATCACACATAGCACAAGATAAAAACAAGATTCTTTGCTGACCGCTTCCTTACAAAAATAATAGGACACAAGTCTGCCCCTACAGTGGTGCAATATGACAATTGTCCTGTCAGAGGTCAAGATAATAGTACATTTGAAATGTTAATAGGTCAATGTCTGAAAAATGACAGAAATGTGCATCACTGCACATAGAACAGTTTCCTAAAAATGAGGCCACTCACTTGACGATGTCAGCAAAGGACCTGTAGAGCGACTTGACCTGGTAGTCGACACCGTGCTTCTGACACAGGGACTTCACCATGGGGGCTATCTTGTACAGGTTGTGGCGCGGCATGGTGGGGAACAGGCTGTAACACGCAACACAGCGCTGTACTTTGCTACCTGCACTGACTTACCTACCAGGGCTCCCATTTGGGGGTCTATGAAGTACTAGAATTCTAAGGGACCCTCTAAAATAATGTGCAGGGGGTCCCAGGGATGCACTAGAAAAATTCTTTTTAGAATTCACAATGTCGTTGGGACCCTCTATCCCGCCTCTAGGACCCTCTGTACTGTAAGTGAAGCAGTCCCTGGGACCCCTTGTTTTGCAAGACGATTGGGACCCCTACCTACCTACGTTTATTTTCACAATAGAAAGAGCACAGTTGTGGAATGGGAGGCTCGGCTCACCTAAACATACATTTTGGATGTTAACGAGGCGTCATCTTTTCTCTTACATTAAAGCAAATTCTTAACTTAGCCATACAGACAAACCTCTATTTTAAGACTTCCAAAATGTCCGGAAAAATCGGTCGTAAATTGGAGGGGTCGTATGACGGAGGTTTTCACTGGCAGCCGTAGAAAGAAAAAGTTCAGCACAGTTCATACTCTCTTCTTCATGCACACATATAATGACATATTAAAACTGGATTTGGGTCTTTCCAACTCCATACGATTGTGCAATCGATGTATTACAGTTTCACTTCGCCGACTTCTGTTAATCACCTCCACTCTCGTCCAAAGTCAGTGGTTTTCTTTTTCAAAGTCAGTGGTTTTCGTGCTTTTCATACGCTTTCCGCCATCTTTTCTACAACAAGGGAAGCGACTCCGCTTTCAGGCCCTTGACCATGGTTGTTTCCCTTTGCTCGAAGTCTATGCAGACGACAACGGTCGTAAAAACCAACAAAATGGCGGTCGTAAGTCGCGTTTTAGAGGAAGTCGTTTAAGAGAGGTCGTTTACATAGTAAAATGCATCCGTGCCAACAAATCCGGTCTCAAATGAGAGGTGGTCGCTTAACAGAGGGTCGTAAAATAGGGGTTTGTCTGTACTAGCTAAATGGGTTTTGTACCTCACAACACCTGGTTTGACAATCGTCTGTGAAGCTTTTATAATCTTTCTTTACATGAATCAAGAGTTGTTTTATGAAACCCTATGAAGATCAATTTAAAGAACTATTAACTTCAAAGAATAATTCAATGTCAGTAGTTGTACAACAGGGGTACCTTCGCTATCTTTGAACTTGCGTTACTCCTATGTCAATAATTAAAAATAATTCACACACACACACACAAAGATTAAGTGAAACAAACAAGTTATAGATTTCATTCGATATCCCAGGCGGAGTGCCCTTTGTCAAGGAGTCATTGGCACTGACAAAGTCAAAGAAAGTTTTGAACCACATAAAAAAAAATCAAGAAAACAAAATGTTAGGAAACTAATGTACTGGGAACAAAACAATGATTTTTAACAAATTGATTAGTGGAACAAGTGAAAGTTGCTCAACAGCACATCTCACTGGTGCTCAATCTGGAAGTTGAGGTGCCCGGTGAACCAGTCGTTGAAGAAGGAGCGTTTCACGTTGCAGGTGGCATGTATCTGCAGCTTCAGCCAGGGCTCCGCCTCATCCGACTTCACGTCCATGGGCACATGGTTGGACTGTGCCACCCACGTGAACCAGTGACTCTCCATGCATCTGCCAAAAAACACCACCACACAACGCTTAGCATGAATGTGACCCAGTTATATACCTTCACGTCCATGGGCACATGGTTGGACTGAGCCACCCTGTGAACCAGTGACTCTCCAGGCATCTGCCAAAAAACACCACCACACAACGTTTAGCATGAATGTGACCCAGTTATATACCTTCACGTCCATGGGCACATGGTTGGACTGAGCCACCCTGTGAACCAGTGACTCTCCATGCATCTGCCAAAAAACACCACGTAACGTTTAGCATGAATGTGACCCAGTTATATACCTTCACGTCCATGGGCACATGGTTGGACTGAGCCACCCTGTGAACCAGTGACTCTCCAGGCATCTGCCAAAAAACACCACCACACAACGTTTAGCATGAATGTGACCCAGTTTCACGTCCATGCATGAATGTGCATGAATGTGACCCAGTTATATACCTTCACGTCCATGGGCACATGGTTGGACTGAGCCACCCATGTGAACCAGTGACTCTCCAGGCATCTGCCAAAAAACACCACCACACAACGCTTAGCATGAATGTGACCCAGTTATATACCTTCACGTCCATGGGCACATGGTTGGACTGAGCCACCCATGTGAACCAGTGACTCTCCAGGCATCTGCAAAAAAAGCAACAGCACACAAGTTTCATATTGAAACTAGCTCTCCACGGGATTGCTTCACTTCACCTAGAGGAGCACGTCGCATTGAAAAACACTGCACCTGCCCTTGCTATCTGAAAGTCAGTCAGACATGACTGCTTGCCACACACGTGCCGAGCAAACACACACACATACATCCTTTGCTCTCCCTATATACTGCAGCTGAAGCTTGTGCCTGTCTAGCAATTCTCCTGTCTAGCAATTCTAGTTAAGACAAAATAAACCAGCTGATAGCCTCCTAATGGGCTGTTACTGCCAACTAACAAAAGGATTAATGACAAAGATCACATCCCAAAATAATTCCTGGCAGGAAAAAAAAGCTTTTTGACAATAGCTTCACTACTTAAAATACTGACCAGATACATTATTGTGACTGTCAATCCAGTAGCCTTAGTAGAGGGTAAATGGACAATATGCTTCAAACGAAGAAAATGAAAGATACTAATAAAAACAAACAAAATAAAAACTAAACAGCACATAACTTCCAGCATAATTGGAAACTATTTGCAACAAAAAAAGTTCTTCATCTCTGAACGTAATCCGGGAAAACCTATTTCTTGTGTCTATTTAGTAACTTTACAACCACTTATCAATCTGACCCAAATATATTGTTAGTGTCAAATTCAGACAAGACAGCCCCCATCTGATGATCTCAGCCACACAGTATGTACCTGACAGTGAAGTAGAAGGGAATCACTCCCCAGCCCAGCAGAGGGAAGTACATAACGAAGAGGCGTACGACAAACAGCAGCACCACAAACAGATCCTGTAGCACACACACACAAAAAAGCAAACAAATAAAACAAAAATAAGTACTTTACATCCACACGGCTCCCAATCATCCTGCAAAACATGGGGTCCCAGGGACTCCTTCACTGATAGTATAGAGGGTCCTAGAGGCGGGATAGAGGGTCCCAGTGGCATTGCGAATGCTAAAAAATAATTTTTCTAGTGCATCCCTGGGACCCCCTGCACGTTCTTTTAGAGGGTCCTTTAGAACTTTAGTGCTTCATAGACCCCCAAATGGGGGTCCCTGGGAGCCCTGATCCATCTGGAAAATAGAATCTACACAATGAACATTATCATATTACCCTTCCATCCATACATAGAACACTTACTTTTGTGCCCTTTACAACCATTTAACTCATTCAAGTCGTTCCGGACATATATGTCCGGAATTAATAGACAGCTGTCAATTTGATGCATTTGCTTCAAGGAAGTTAATCTGTGTGCACACCATACCTTGGTCACTTCAAAACTCGCTTCGAACCCTTAGACCACAATTTTGCCTCTGACTTTGCTTTTGTAGTGGTTTGTTGTGGGGAAACCAATCGGTGTACAGAGTTTTTCTATATAAACTCTACATATACAAAAGTCTGATCTACCACTTCCTTATGTCTAAACCTGAAGTAAAACCCCGTAAACCCGTGTTTATGTATGGTTTGTTTGTGTGTATGGCTGGAGTGATTTGTGAGTTTTTTTAATAATTCAAAATTGTTGCAATGCGAATTAGTTAAAGCGCTTTGTGCTCAATACAAAGCGCTATACAAATATCCGTTTATTATTATTAAATGCATCTTTACTGATATCAACATGCCTTGGCATGAGGCTGTGTCAGACCAGTTGACATAAGCTAGAACGCCAAGGCTACATCAAAATGTTGTTATGCTCTGAATGGTTGTGCGGGGATTGTCTTTAAGCCATGACAAGCTCCTGGCATAACATCATCAGTCTAAAATCCCCCGAAGACGGAGTGTGGCTGCCCACATTGCGGGGTAATCAAAAACGGTCACAGACATAATGTTCTCATCCCTAGCTGATGCATTTGTACCTTAGTGTTCAAGTGCTTCTTGCTGTTGGGATGATCCCTGGAGTCTTTTAGCCAGGGTAAGCCAACCAACCAACTGATATGAACTCTGAACTGGCAATGATCTGCTTGGGACATAGTTACATACTCTAAAACACCCATGTGAGCAATGCTTGAATACAGGGTTAAAGGAATCAACACAATCTTCACTGATCATGACAAAAGTCATGATATGCTGGCTAAACATTTCTGACACATGAACCAAAAAATTGATCACAGATCATGATAATCATGCTGGCTAAAACATTGCTCAGGCATGAACCAAACTTTTTAAATGTGTCTGTGTTTTAAGACAGAAACAAAATTGCTTTATGGTTTAGAAGGTAAATAAATAAAGCTTATTTGGGAGATAGAACCCTTTCACTTAGCTTTTGTTCTTAATTTTAACAAGACTTCAAACAACAAAGTGTATACGACTCATACTAGCTTCACTTTTTCCTTGTACCATGAATTGAGAACAAAATGTCTATGAGCCTTCCTTCCTACTATGGACAAAACCTCATGGCTGCTCCTGGGAAATTTCAAAAATCCTGCAAGGCAGGGGGTCCAGGGGCCACCCAGGCCCTGGCGGAGTGCAGGGACAGCACCCCCTTGGGGTTCGGGGGGGGGGGGATGCCCCCTGGAAGCTGAAGAGAAACAAGTTTCCAATGTAATTGACAGGCTCTCGTTGCACTTTCACTTCTGGTTAAACTTCATGACCTCTATAACCAAGCAAAATGCATCTTCTCAAATTCTCATAATCTGGCGACGCCGGCTCCAGGCAGTAATCCTGAACTTCAGGACATCCTGGACAAAAAAATCCTGAACTTCAGGACATCCTGAAAGCAGGAGCATCCATGAAACCTTGAGCTTACCATCCACAGCTTCCGTGTGAATATATGGCGGAAGAGCATGAACTGGAAGTACACTGGGAACAGGAGAGGAGGGCCGACTGAAACGCAAAAGATATTCCTTACAGGTGAGCACATTATGACATACACAAAAACTGCTAGAATTGAACGACTAGACACATTTTAATTGCCCCCCTTAATTGCTGTGAGGTGCTTGCTTTTGTTTCTGCGTCAGGTTTGTTTGTACTGCTTTGTGTGAGAGGGGTTCCTCCCTGTGGGGGGGGGGGGTATGTATGAGTCAGTGTAATAGGTGGGTTTAAAAATAATTTAAAAAATGTAATCTTTGTAAAGCACTGTGAGGATGGCATGCCATCGAACAACGCTATATAAGTTTCATTTATTATTATTATTATTATTATTTTATATCCACAGTACATATAGTACATATCTATATTGCTAAAAACTCGGGACTTTACTGGTGTTGCACTGCCTCCGGGCATTGCAGCCAGTATTGTTCCCACCATCTTTGTATTTACAAATGTCCCATATGTGTCTATGACCGAGAGGACGTAAAACACCATTTTTCATTCATTCATTATTATTATTAATTTTTCATTCATTCATTCTTCAGCTCACTTCACTTACTACGCTCCTACCAATTCCTTTCACAGGGCAATTCTTATTTCTTGCACTCCCCCGAAGACACAGTTTGGCTGCTCACGTGGCGGGGTAATCAAAAACGGTCACACACGCAATGTTCTCATCCATAGCTGGTGCATTTGTACCATAGTGTTCAAGTGTTTCGGCTGTTGGGATGATCCCTGGAGTCTTTAAGCCAGGGTACGTCAACAACAATTTCTTGTACACTCAGTTTTACCACAAAAAAGCCACCTTGAGGTCCTCTCTCTTTCTGTGTGTGTGTGTGTGTGTGTGTGTGTGTGTGAGTGTGTGTGTCCATGTGCATACATATGTACATGAATAAAAACATTTTCAATATCAACAGCCTTTATTACTATAATTTTTATCATACAGAACATTAGCAGAACTATTCCAGATATTCTAAAAATCAAGCTTCTTCTTAATCCTCTTCACTCCCGGCAGAACATAAGGTCCTTCAACCGTGACGGTCTTCTTAATCCTCTTCACTCCCGGCAGAACATAAGGTCCTTCAACCGTGACGGTCTTCTTAATCCTCTTCACTCCCGGCAGAACATAAGGTCCTTCAACCGTGACGGTCTTCTTAATCCTCTCCACTCCTGGCAGAACATAAGGTCCTTCAACCGTGACGGTCTTCTTAATCCTCTTCACTCCCGGCAGAACATAAGGTCCTTCAACCGTGACGGTCTTCTTAATCCTCTTCACTCCCGGCAGAACATAAGGTCCTTCAACCGTGACGGTCTTCTTAATCCTCTCCACTGCCGGCAGAACATAAGGTCCTTCAACCGTGACGGTCTTCTTAATCCTCTCCACTGCCGGCAGAACATAAGGTCCTTCAACCGTGACGGTCTTCTTAATCCTCTCCACTGCCGGCAGAACATAAGGTCCTTCAACCGTGACGGTCTTCTTAATCCTCTTCACTCCCGGCAGAACATAAGGTCCTTCAACCGTGACGGTCTTCTTAATCCTCTCCACTGCCGGCAGAACATAAGGTCCTTCAACCGTGACGGTCTTCTTAATCCTCTTCACTCCTGGCAGAACATAAGGTCCTTCAACCGTGACGGTCTTCTTAATCCTCTTCACTCCCGGCAGAACATAAGGTCCTTCAACCGTGACGGTCTTCTTAATCCTCTTCACTCCCGGCAGAACATAAGGTCCTTCAACCGTGACGGTCTTCTTAATCCTCTCCACTCCCGGCAGAACATAAGGTCCTTCAACCGTGACGGTCTTCTTAATCCTCTTCACTCCCGGCAGAACATAAGGTCCTTCAACCGTGACGGTCTTCTTAATCCTCTTCACTCCCGGCAGAACATAAGGTCCTTCAACCGTGACGGTCTTCTTAATCCTCTTCACTCCTGGCAGAACATAAGGTCCTTCAACCGTGACGGTCTTCTTAATCCTCTCCACTCCCGGCAGAACATAAGGTCCTTCAACCGTGACGGTCTTCTTAATCCTCTCCACTCCCGGCAGAACATAAGGTCCTTCAACCGTGACGGTCTTCTTAATCCTCTTCACTCCCGGCAGAACATAAGGTCCTTCAACCGTGACGGTCTTCTTAATCCTCTTCACTCCCGGCAGAACATAAGGTCCTTCAACCGTGACGGTCTTCTTAATCCTCTCCACTCCGGCAGAACATAAGGTCCTTCAACCGTGACGGTCTTCTTAATCCTCTCCACTAAGGTCCTTCAACCGTGACGGTCTTCTTAATCCTCTTCACTCCTGGCAGAACATAAGGTCCTTCAACCGTGACGGTCTTCTTAATCCTCTTCTCTCCCGGCAGAACATAAGGTCCTTCAACCGTGACGGTCTTCTTAATCCTCTCCACTCCTGGCAGAACATAAGGTCCTTCAACCGTGACGGTCTTCTTAATCCTCTTCTCTCCCGGCAGAACATAAGGTCCTTCAACCGTGACGGTCTTCTTAATCCTCTTCTCTCCCGGCAGAACATAAGGTCCTTCAACCGTGACGGTCTTGAGCAAGCCAGCCAAGCTCATTCCAGGTCTTTCCTGCTGCCCTCATGTCCTCCTCCACAGTCCTCCTCCAGGTACCCAGCGGTCTGCCTTGTTTCCGTTTCCCCGGTAGAGCCCATCTCAGTGCAATGTGTGCATGTCTGGTCCTGCTCATCCTTAGCAGATGGTCGAGCCATCTCCAGCGCCTTTGCTTCACCTCCTCTGTGAAGTCTTAACCGGACTGATTCAATTTTACAATAATAATAACTTTGATTTTCATTTTGAGTGAGTGGGGGAGGTGGGTGGGCTTCGTCACATTTCCTTTATTAACAAAGATCACTACTGGAAGTATTACTGCATAAAAGGACACCTCGTTAATTATGAACTTTTATTAGCCAAAAGATAAAGATCAGTACTCACTGATAAAAAAGTAGTGTTGCTGCCAGTTGTAAGGCATGCTGTTCTTTTTGGTTTTAGCAATCTGAAGCAAATCAGTCAAACACACATGTAAAACACAAAGCATGGGTGCAACTCCCCCAAATAAAAAAAAACCCTGAAAGGCTGGGGTCCAGGGACCCGGCAGGGTACATGGGCAGAGCCTCGTCGGACGATTAAGGGGGGAAACTTAAGAGAGAGATATAACGAGACAGACAGACAGTTAAAACGATAGACAGAGACAGTCTGAGTCTGATAAGCCTTGTAAAATTATTACATTGTCTTTGTAAACTTCCAAGTTAGAACAACTAGACTAAGTTCAAAACGCCCCAAATCGCTTGTGGTCATTTTGTTGTTGTTGGATGAATTAAAAAAAACCTGAAGTTCAGTTTCTGGTGAAATTAAAAATACTGTATTCAGTGTAAAAATAAAAGAGTAGCACCCATGGCAAAGTTATGGAGGCATACAATGTGATGGTACAGATCATGTAGATGCTTAATATAATCTCTTATTGAGGTTTCATAAAGCATCATCAAGGATTCATGAAATAGAGCAAAATTGTTTGGGTTTTTTAATCCCAATACTAAAAGTAAAACCTCCACGACATTCAAACCATTGAGTCTCTGAAGGTATTCATCCTCGCCAAAAGCATATTTTGTTTTCTCTAAAATGAAAAACAGCATTCAATTCATAAGTTAAAAAAACCCACCAAAAAGCCTGAAGCTATTCATCTTTTAAACCATCTAGAAAAACGGTTAAGGAATGAAAGAAAGAAGCAAGGATAAAGAAGAAAAACCCAAGGAAAGAAAGATAGAAGGATAAAGAAGGATGGAGAGAAAGCATTACAAAAAAGGATAGAAAAATAGTTAAACATTTTTTTTACATCCACAGGCATCTGCTTGCCAATGACGAAGAGTGCTTCCACTCGAACATCCGGATCCTTTCCCATCTGGAAGAGACAAAGAAACAGTGTCAGTACTAGTAATAATAAAGCTCCTTTTCCATTTTAATTTTTTTTTTCATGAGTGTAGAGTAGGTGGCATGGCACAGAAGTAACGTGTTCGCCTTGTGTCAAGTAAACCCGAGTTCGAACCTGGGTACAGGGGATTTTTCCTTTCACTTTGCACTAGGCCTTACGGTCTGAACGTGGAGTCTTTCGGATGAGACGATAAACCGAGGTCCTGTGTGCCCATGCACTTAGCACACGTTAAACCCAGTGGCAACGAAAAAGTTGTCATTTGGTCAAAATTTACCCACCCACCCTTTCCTTCCTCATCAGTCACTCAAAAATTGCATGCAAAATTTAAAAAATTAAAAAAATTGGGTAAAGCCTCTGGCTGCGACGCGCTCTCCAGGTGGGAGCAACCCGAATTTCACAGAGACACCTCTGTGACTATAAAGTACCTAATAAAATGTACCATATTTTACAGAGTGTAATGCAAAACTTTTTTCCCAGACTGAGACCCCTGCACCTCATAATTACGACTAATAAAAAAGTAAGAAAAGCTGCTATAACAAAATCAAAATTTGGTGTAAACTTTGGGGGCGGACTGGGGGGGGGGGGGAAGGAGTTTTACGTCCTCTTGGTCTGAATCAGACACATATGGGACATTTGTAAATACAAATATGGTGGGAACAATATTGGAGGCAATGCCCGGAGGCAGTACGAAACCAGTAAAGTCCCGATTTAAAAAAATTAATACAGATAGCTGTAGCGGTGACCACGCCTCGGTTAAACCTCATCGGCTATGGCACCGCCACAAGTAGAAAACAATATCTTTTGGGGGCGGACTTTACAATCAGAAGCGCTTTATAGTCTGCCAAATATAATATTTTACGAAAAGCACACTTGTTTCTAGCTGTTAAGTTTCTTTTAAAATAGAAGCCAAGCAAAAACAAAAAAGAGAGGATGTTGCAAGCATGCAAAATTCATACACCCACCCTCCCACACCCCCTCTCTCTCCATCTCTGTCTAGCTCTTAAACTTCCTAATCGAAGAATTCATCATCCACTCAAAACCTTTATACATTTGGTTGAATTTATACTTATAAAGCAAAACAAAAACAAAGAAAGAGGAACATGAAGACAGAAAGCGGAAAGAATGAGAAAAGGGTTGTTATTTACCACTTGTCTTTTTGTTGCAAATAACTTTGGTACAAAAATAATGCTTAAAATTTAAATACAATTTTCTCAAACATTACACAGCAAACTTTCAAAATGTCTACAAAACTTGGCAAAGCTTACCACATTGGGCTTAGCATGATGCTGGTAATGCATGTGGTTCCACCAGTGAGGCGACGCACCCTGAAAAGCAAGAACCAGACTGTAATCAACCCAAATATACACCACCAGTGAGGCGACGCACCCTGAAAAGCAAGAACCAGACTGTAATCAACCCAAATATACACCACCAGTGAGGCGACGCACCCTGAAAAGCAAGAACCAGACTGTAATCAACCCAAATATACACCACCAGTGAGGCTACGCACCCTGAAAAGCAAGAACCAGACTGTAATCAACCCAAATATACACCACCAGTGAGGCGACGCACCCTGAAAAGCAAGAACCAGACTGTAATCAACCCAAATATACACCACCAGTGAGGCGACGCACCCTGAAAAGCAAGAACCAGACTGTAATCAACCCAAATATACACCACCAGTGAGGCGACGCACCCTGAAAAGCAAGAACCAGACTGTAATCAACCCAAATATACACCACCAGTGAGGCTACGCACCCTGAAAAGCAAGAACCAGACTGTAATCAACCCAAATATACACCACCAGTGAGGCTACGCACCCTGAAAAGCAAGAACCAGATTGTAATCAACCCAAATATACACCACCAGTGAGGCGACGCACCCTGAAAAGCAAGAACCAGACTGTAATCAACCCAAATATACACCACCAGTGAGGCTACGCACCCTGAAAAGCAAGAACCAGATTGTAATCAACCCAAATATACACCACCAGTGAGGCGACGCACCCTGAAAAGCAAGAACCAGACTGTAATCAACCCAAATATACACCACCAGTGAGGCTACGCACCCTGAAAAGCAAGAACCAGATTGTAATCAACCCAAATATACACCACCAGTGAGGTGACACACCCTGAAAAGCAAGAACCAGACTGTAATCAACCCAAATATACACCACCAAACATTACTTGTGTCGTATCTTATTATTTATAAACTGTGCATGCCAGGCAGCAAATTTCTTTGCTTTTTGTGGACAATAAAATGATTGAATTGAATTGAATTAATAAAAAGCAAGAACCAGATTGTAATCAACCCAAATATACAATTTCAAAATGAAGTGAACAAAGGGGGAAACAACTTCGTTTTGTCTCTTCCTTCCAATACTTGTTATCAGAAGATTCAGTATGTGTTTACCAAGGCACATCAACAGTTTATATTATAATTTCTCATCATGAACCATTCCAACCTAAAGCCTCTAGCTTTAACTATATTATTGCAAACATTTCTCATTCTTATTAGGTATTTTCAGTTTGTTATTTTTATCTAAATCAATAAAAAAAGAAAATAAATGCAAAAGCAAACTTTATTTCATAGAGCTTTTTCATACATCTGTATCGTTACAAATTCGGGACTTTCCTGGAGTTGCACTGCCTCCGGGCATTGCCTCCAGGATCGTTCCAACATCTTTATATCTACTAATGTCCCATATGTGTCTGCTTCAGACCGGAGGACGTTAAACGGATTTTCATAATTTTTCATGAATACTGCAAGTCTTGAACCTTTTCTTTATACTATTTACATGTACTTGTGGTTTATAGAGCCTTTCTAGTGAGTAGTCTCAGTCATATTCTTTTTTACTTGCTTTAAATGAAAACAATCTGGAATACAAATACCCAAAATTATGGATGTCAAAGAATGATTAAACAAAACCATGCATCAAAGAATAGGTGCCCCAAAGAATAACCAACTAGATTGACTTTCAAAGTATGAGATAATATAGTCAATTCTTCAAACAGTTTATTTTGTATGGGGATGTACATTTGTTGTTGTATTAAACGTTTTTATTCGTTTTTTCATTTAAATATACATAACCAAAGAAAAACAAACAAATATATAACACATACACACATACATATATACACAATACACACATACATAAACAAACATATATATCAGACTAAGAAAAAAATGAAATCAACACCCAAATCGAAAAGGAAATACTTTAAGAAACGCAGGTATTAATATAAACTATGATGCCAGTACCAAAACACAAAACTAGATTACAAAATCACAGAAGAAAAAAACACCCAACAACAAGTCCCTTGGAAAAAACAACAACAAAAAACAACCCATTTTTTCATACAATGGATATGGATGTTGTGCATATTCATTTTCATGAAACAGCTCATTATACTCAGAGGTTGTTTAATATACTGTATATATATCTGCGCTTGCTAAATGAACCAGTATAATGTCTGTCAACCTGTCAAAGAATATCTGAGAATGTATGCGATGTGTGCTTCAAATATCTGTTGCAAACCAAATTGTGTTAATACAAATTCTGGCAGAAGTTGGAAAAAAAATTAATATTGATAACTTCTGTGCTTAAATATATATGCTTGTGTGTTTACGAGTATATGTCGTGCATAATTGTGTACTGCTCATGATTTTCAACTCATGTCAATTGGTCATTGTTTCAAACGGGTGTTGACTTTTTATTTATTTATATGAATTAACTCCTTAACTGTGCATTGTTTATTTACCATCATTGTTCCTTTGTCTCTTTCTTTTCTCATTTATTTATCTATTTTATTATACTTTTTATTTATTTATTTATTTGTTTATTTGTTTATTTACTCATACATTTATTGTCATTTATTTATTTGTGTATTTGTAATTTATTTATGAAAAACATGCAAAAAATGTTTTAATAAAAATATAAACAATTCTATCAGAAGTGCGTTATAGAACCCAGTACCTTGATGAAGCCCATGGTGAAGTAGTGGAAGAAGTGGTCCAGTTTGTACTTGTTTTTGAACACCGACACATGGCCAAGGTCATGCTGCAGCCAGCCTGTCTGAGCCTGCAATGCAAAAACACCATAACTAATAAGTTTCTTTATTGTCCATTGGCATTGTACAACGCACATGGAAACTTGCCTTCCACCATGTAAAATAAATATATTAAATAAAAGTATGAAACATAAATTTACATTAACAAATATGTAACTTTCACACCACACCCAATCATTCATCCGCTCTCCGCTATCTTGCTCACTCATCATGCAACCCACCACCACTTCCGCCTTCATTTTTAACCCTTTCTTTTCTTTTTTCCTTCCTTTCCTCCTTTTTTTCTTTGTATGAATAATACTACAGTGGTACCCCTCTAATAAAACCTTGAAAGTGCGGTGAAAAAAAAGTCTTATCTGAGGGGTGGTCTTATTAGAGGACCAAGCAACTTCCAAGTTGAAACTAGGTGATCGGTCATACTCCACAAGTTGGAACTCAGTGAATCAGAATGGTTTCACTTTACCAAAAAAAAGTTGAAAAGCAGCTCCGTTCCGCTATCAGACTGATAAATCGGCGTTAGTGTGTGCACTACAACTCTCGCTGAATGCAAACAACTCACAAAATCTGATAAATGAAAGCAGCTGGCGCATTAGGCGTTTGCCGTGATTTCGTATATGCGGTGCCATTTTGTGAGCCGAATTGTATGCGCGGTAAAAGTTCTGTGTGTGCAAACTGTGACTAAAAATGAACTGCCAGAGCGTTACTTTGTCATGTTTTGTGTTGTGTTGTGTCGTTGTGCATAATCCAGTATTTAGTAGGTCCGTTATGGCGAAGATTAGGTCTGTACTGTTATGTGTAGTTTGTGTGTGAGTGCAACATGGGTCATCGAAGTTGCCATCGGACCCGTTGCCATGACTTTCGATCACGAGTTCGTCTGCTTTTCATCGAGAGATCGATTTGCATGAACTTGACTGCAAAAAGATAAGATTGTGGTCGCATCTCAACCCCTGAAATCGGGTCGTAAGTCGGAACTCAGGAAAAGTCGTATTTGCGGCATAGGATATATAGTGGAATGTGTTCGGGGAAAAAAAAATCAGTCGTATGTGAGGAGAAGTCGCATTTGCGAGCGTCTTATTAGAGGGGTACCACTGTACTACTACCGAACACATCAATATAAAAGATGTACCAATGACACTTGCAGCTTACGCAAAGACTGATCACAGCCTGATCACTTATACTGCTCACAGTAGTAGTGTGAGTGAAGCCACATGTTACCTGTCACTCTCCCCGGGACCTAGGCATGCTAAAGGGCGAGTGGTAGGAACGGCTTGTGAAATGTGGCGTCAAGCTGGGAGCCAAGTGCCCTGTCTTTGAGTAAACTCTAAATGTCCTGGGTTGTACAGAAACTTACAAAATCAAAATAATCTTCGGCGATGGCCTATGACTCTCATAATTGGAGGCATTTTCTATTGATTCTTTTTGCTGTAGTGCAGCGTAAATGATTAGTTGCCTTTGGACTTCAAGTAACCTGTCCTGATAAGTCCTCTGATAAGTCCTCTGGGCTAAGATAGTGGATATGTATCTCGGTCAACGCATTTTCTATTATATCAAACCTCACCTATTTTTCAAAAATAACACTGCCTCTTCTGGTTACTGGTGGTTTTAGTTGGACAGAATTCATAAAGAACAAAAGTTCCTGCTGAACTTGAAATCAATAAGACCAGTTGGCCAGTGTTCCATTTCAATAGGACATAGGACAGGGAGGAATAGAACAGGACATTTGTGACCCAGCACCACGAAAGGGACATTTAAAAGTGTCAAAATGACCATTCTGAGATACTGGCAGATGGAAACTTCAGGCAATTCTCTTTTCAACGATATACAAACCATTCTTATATCCTTTTTTGTTGCGGTTATGATCATTTAAAATTGGCAGGGTGACTGTCAGCCATTTTGAGAAATCAGTCTATTTTCTAGCCTATCCTAAGAAAATGCACCAATCTACTAATTTCAAAGCAATTTTTGGAATATTCAGAGACCATATTAAATATTATCCTTTATGGATATGAAAGATAAGATGCTAGAGAGCACGAAAATACCCATAACTCAAAATTGATTTTTAAAAATATTTTTGACTTTGCAAGTCTGTTGTGGGAAACTAGCCCAGCGACTTAACCCTTTCGCCGCCAATGTCGCATTTATGCACCACAATGATTTAACACCCATATCATTAAAAGGCATCAAACCGGGGCCTGTTATTCGAAGATCCTACTTTCTTAAATTTGAGAGGTAAGGATAGGCCTACTGCATACATTTCACAGAGGAATTCCCAATACTCAGGCATGGTAGTGGGGGCAAAGTGAGTTTCGCAGAAGAATATCCAACCGATTCTGCATTTCATTTGAAAGATGTCGACTCAAACAAAAATGATGAAGTTGGGCGTCAAAATGAAGAAGAACTAGGATCACAAATCTAAAAACGTGTGGCGTGAGCGCACGACTGCTAACTTCGGCGGGAAGTTGCTTGTTCAGTCATTCACATCCGGTTCTGCGAAGCGACTGCATAGGTTTTAACGCACGTAATTTGCACCTGAGCAAATTTTTACTGCGGCTTTTTTTTTTTTGGGGGGGGGGGGGTGTCAAATTTTACTTTCGCGGGTTTTCCGCGATTCGCAGGGTCTACCATGCCTGAATACTGCAGATAACGTTTTTTCTCTACCCAGTTCATATTAACAGTATTTTTTGGCTGAAAAATGGCTGGCGGTGAAAGGGTTAATGTCCCTTTCGCGGTGCTGGGTCACATTTGTAGCTTTAATAGGACTACTATGACCTGGGCCTGGGGACACCACTGGTTTTAAAATGCTGTCTGCCTCTACAGCCTACCTGCACGGTAGCAGCGCAGAGCAGTGAGATGATGTATGATGTACCAAAATGTATCAAACAAAATGTTGTCTGCCTCTACAGCCTACCTGCACTGTAGCAGTGAGATGATGTATGATGTACCAAAATGTATCAAACAAAATGCTGTCTGCCTCTACAGCCTACCTGCACTGTAGCAGTGCAGAGCAGTGAGATGATGAATGATGTACCAAAATGTATCAAACAAAATGCTGTCTGCCTCTACAGCCTACCTGCACTGTAGCAGTGCAGAGCAGTGAGATGATGAATGATGTACCAAAATGTATCAAACAAAATGCTGTCTGCCTCTACAGCCTACCTGCACTGTAGCAGTGAGATGATGTATGATGTACCAAAATGTATCAAACAAAATGCTGTCTGCCTCTACAGCCTACCTGCACTGTAGCAGTGAGATGATGTATGATGTACCAAAATGTATCAAACAAAATGCTGTCTGCCTCTACAGCCTACCTGCACTGTAGCCGTGCAGAGCAGTGAGATGATGCATGATGTATGATGTACCAAAATGTATCAAACAAAATGCTGTCTGCCTCTACAGCCTACCTGCACTGTAGCAGTGAGATGATGTATGATGTACCAAAATGTATCAAACAAAATGCTGTCTGCCTCTACAGCCTACCTGCACTGTAGCCGTGCAGAGCAGTGAGATGATGCATGATGTATGATGTACCAAAATGTATCAAACAAAATGCTGTCTGCCTCTACAGCCTACCTGCACTGTAGCAGTGAGATGATGTATGATGTACCAAAATGTATCAAACAAAATGCTGTCTGCCTCTTCAGCCTACCTGCACAGTAGCAGCACAGAGCAGTGAGATGATGTATGGGATCCAGCCGGTGCCGAAGTGCCTCAGGACCAGGTAAGCCGCCGCCTCAAAGGCCAGGATGTGGGCCAGGTGGATGAAGAAGAAGATGTAGCTGGGCTTGAACAAATCCTGAGAAATAGAAACAAAAATCACCAAAAATCTATCACAAAAATAGTAAACTGAAATTAGAGCATAAGACACTCGCAATAAAAAAAACCTGTATACCGGAACCCTGATTTATTCCAAGTCAAATTAAAATTTAAGGATCAATAAAACAGCAAATAATAATAATGAGCATTTATTACGCTTAAGCAAAGCCCTAAGCGCTTACAAAATAAATATATATTATATAATTCAATAATATTAAGCAACATAATTTAAATAAATCACAAAATATCCATTACGCATAAGTCACACAGGTTCGCACACCCACACACACACACAACCCCCGCCCACACACACACAACTCACACGCAATCTCTCTCTGTCAGTCTGTGTGTCTTAAAACACATGTGCGCATACGTGCACATACACACACACAGACAAACATACAAATACGCACATGCACACACACACACGGTAGCAAGAGGAAGAAAGTCCGTGGAAATGAAATGCAGGTTAGGATTTGAATAGAGTGGTTTTGAGGGACGACTTAAAAGACAGAGTTTCAGCTACAGAGCGGAAATAAAATGAGTCTACAAGTACACAGACAATAATACAGGTACAACCAAATTTATCTTCATTTCAAGACATTAAATCTTACAAATTGATAAGAAAAAAGAAGAAGAAATTGTGTAACTGCTTCAGTGTTTGTATTCATTGTGACTGACCTAACTTTCCAAGTACAACATTTTCAACATGTCTCTGTCAGTTAAGTATGTGAAACACACACACTCACTCACACACACACCATCACTCACACACACACTCTTTCTCTCTCTCTCTCACACGCTCAGACTCAGAACAACTTTATTATCTCATAGAGAAATAGTGTTTCACACACACACATACACACACACGCGCACACATGTATGCACACACTCTCTCTCTGTGACACATTTATTTTTATTTCATGGCACCTCACCATTTTGTCAGCTGTTTCGCGAAGATTTCGGAAATCCTTATCAATGTCCCGTTCCTGGACATCTTCGTTCTTTACGGACCCAACGTGGATGGGCTTCAGGTATTTCTTCACCATGTCCAGGTTATTGTGGAAGGCACGAAAGGCGTCCTGACAAGTGGGTCATATTTTGTATGCTCATTACTTGCGCATTAACTTAACTCATCCATATGGCTGTTGTCACTCACAACAAAAAACAAACTAAAACAAAAAAACCTCATCAACATGTATCATTGGAAAGAAAGGTGAGCGAACTCAATTGTGCTCAACTATTATGGATATTATCAGTTATTATGACTTTGCTGTGGGATATTGCTTTTATCCTATTTCGAGAGACCTGTTTATCCTATGAGGTCGAAGACCGAATAGGATAAACATCAAGGTCTCGAGAAATAGGATAAAAGCAATATCCCACAGCAAAATCATAATAATGATTATATACCAATATTTTACCTCTTTCAGATAAAATCAGCTGATAATCAAACACGCAACTAAGAAGCGAGACGTCGTGCATGCAGATCTTCTAAATAATACTAACCACTTCACCATAGCATGAAAATCCCACTCATCCACCAATAATATAGTTCTCCAAGCTAGAAAGTCGTGAGCTATTTTGATCTTGCACAAGTGATACATTATGAAAGGAAACTGATCATTGATAGAAACATGAACCGTAGGGGCTTAGCTGTATAAAAAATAGCCTTTACAATGACATTCTTTTTTAATGCACTCACTTAGGCCATAGTTATTGTCATTTAGCTAATGACGACTTTCAATGACGTAATTTCAGTGATTGCGTAAGTTCACTATGATGACGTTTTTGGGTGTCCCGCTAAGAAGGCTCTATTTGCAGTGACTATACCCTGAGTATCTGGTTGCTAGCCGCTATTTTTATCATTTGCAATTTCACTAACAGTTACTCTTCACAATTTTTTTTAATGTAAATATGTTCATCAGAAACAACCTTTTGCATTTATCGGGTTAAGGCATAGGGTTAGGAGTATGTTTGTGCTTTTTGTTTTACTAAACATCACTTGATGCAAATAAAGAAAATATGGTTTGAGTACTGCAGATAGTAGTGTGCGAGTGTACCTTGATGTGTGAGAATGCTATGTCAAGCCGTGAGATATATAACTGTGACGTCAAGTTTCTAATAGCAACGGTGTATTCTTGCACCTTTTCTCACGCGCGTTTACACTAAGCCTATGGGTTAATATATGCATATATCTCTGGATATTGTTTTATATCTCACGGCTGGCAGGCCTCTTTAGCACTACTTGTAGATCGGTATAATATGGATTATTAGGCAATATTGATATTACTTTTTCCCAAAACTGAGATTCTTGTGCCTCATAATATGACTAACATGATTAAAAAAAAGATTTTGAAGAAAAATTGGAGGGGGGGTGCTAAAAATAAGATGCACCTTATAGTCCGTAAAATATGGCATTTGATAACTCATGTAATATTATTGTTTCTTTGAAAGAAAGGTTGGGATAAACTCAACTATATTCAACTTTTAACCCTTTCACCGCCAACGTCGCATTTTTGCACCACAATGATTTAACACCCATGTCACTAAAAGGCATCAAATCAGGGTCTGTTATCCAAAGATCCTGTTCTCTTCATTTTGGGAGGTGGGGATAGGCTTTATTTTAAATATGTCAAAGAGGAATCCCGAATATAACAGACAATTTTTTTTTTCTATCCAGGTACGTTTAATGGAATTTTTTTGTGCTGAAAAATGGCTGGCGGCGAAAGCGTTAATGACTCACTTAATAAATTCACAGATTTATTTTCAGAATTGTATTCAATTCCTTATTCACTAAAAAAAAAAAAAAAAGTGCAATACTCTCTACAACACACATTTTTCTCTCTCTCTTTCTGGAAAAATTTAGCAGAGAAATTTTTTAGCAAAGTTGTGCTTGTACTTTAGACATCCCCCTGTATCTGTATCAGTTACGTTGAAGGAGCCTATGAAGGCTATTACTCAGCGGAAAGGGGAGAGCGCTTTGCGAGTTTAAAAGTACTGTCCCGTAAGGTGTGACACTGAGCTTAAAGTACTGTCCTGATGGTATGACAGTGAGTTTAAAGTACTGTCCTGATGGTATGACAGTGAGTTTAAAGTACTGTCCTGGCGGTGTGACACTGAGCTTAAAGTACTGTCCTGATGGTATGACAGTGAGTTTAAAGTACTGTCCTGGCGGTGTGACACTGAGTTTAAAATACTGTCCTGGACGTATGACAGTGAGTTTAAAGTACTGTCCTGATGGTATGACAGTGAGTTTAAAGTACTGTCCTGATGGTATGACAGTGAGTTTAAAGTACTGTCCTGATGGTATGACAGTGAGTTTAAAGTACTGTCCTGATGGTATGACAGTGAGTTTAAAGTACTGTCCTGGTGGTATGACAGTGAGTTTAAAGTACTGTCCTGATGGTATGACAGTGAGTTTAAAGTACTGTCCTGATGGTATGACAGTGAGTTTAAAGTACTGTCCTGATGGTATGACAGTGAGTTTAAAGTACTGTCCTGATGGTATGACAGTGAGTTTAAAGTACTGTCCTGATGGTATGACAGTGAGTTTAAAGTACTGTCCTGATGGTATGACAGTGAGTTTAAAGTACTGTCCTGATGGTATGACAGTGAGTTTAAAGTACTGTCCTGATGGTATGACAGTGAGTTTAAAGTACTGTCCTGATGGTATGACAGTGAGTTTAAAGTACTGTCCTGATGGTATGACAGTGAGTTTAAAGTACTGTCCTGATGGTATGACAGTGAGTTTAAAGTACTGTCCTGATGGTATGACAGTGAGTTTAAAGTACTGTCCTGATGGTATGACAGTGAGTTTAAAGTACTGTCCTGATGGTATGACAGTGAGTTTAAAGTACTGTCCTGATGGTATGACAGTGAGTTTAAAGTACTGTCCTGATGGTATGACAGTGAGTTTAAAGTACTGTCCTGATGGTATGACACTGAGCTTAAAGTACTGTCCTGATGGTATGACAGTGAGTTTAAAGTACTGTCCTGATGGTATGACATTGAGTTTAAAATACTGTCCTGATGGTATGACAGTGAGTTTAAAATACTGTCCTGGCGGTATGACATTGAGTTTAAAATACTGTCCTGGACGTATGGCAGTGAGTTTAAAGTACTGTCCTGATGGTATGACAGTGAGTTTAAAGTACTGTCCTGATGGTATGACATTGAGTTTAAAATACTGTCCTGATGGTATGACATTGAGTTTAAAATACTGTCCTGGCGGTATGACATTGAGCTTAAAATACTGTCCTGGACGTATGGCAGTGAGTTTAAAGTACTGTCCTGATGGTATGGCAGTGAGTTTAAAGTACTGTCCTGATGGTATGACAGTGAGTTTAAAATACTGTCCTGGACGTATGACAGTGAGTTTAAAGTACTGTCCTGATGGTATGACATTGAGTTTAAAATACTGTCCTGGATGTATGGCAGTGAGTTTAAAGTACTGTCCTGATGGTATGACAGTGAGTTTAAAGTACTGTCCTGATGGTATGACAGTGAGTTTAATATACTGTCCTGGCGGTATGGCAGTGAGTTAAAATTTTACTGTCCTGATGGTATGTCCCCTCATGTTTATGACCATCACTCTCAAAGTCTGCCTCTTTAATTTTTATGAAAATAATCCTAGGCTGATCCTAACCCCATCTCTTTTCCAAGAATGGCAGAATGTTAATTCTTCTCAGTGAAAAGAAACATTTCATGTTTGGGGTGGTGGTGGTGCGCAAAGTCCAAAATATTCCAAAATAAAACAAGCTTACTGTGGCATCTTGACCGGCGTAGTGACCGATGACACGGCTGCCCCCGGGGTGTTTACGGGCCCAGGCCGTGATGTTGTATACCTGGCCCTCAATCACCAGCCACTGGTCCTTGGTATGTTTGTGGGTCTGCACATCCTGCCAGCTGTAGGCTTTCCTCTGAAACAGAGACCGTGCTTATTAAGTTAATGTCTGTTTTCGCCTTGGCACGAGGCTGTGTCAGACCAGTTGACATAAGCTAGAACATTAAGGCTACATCAAAATGTTGTTATGCTCTGCATGGTTGTGCGGCGATTGTCCTAAGCCATGACAAGCTCCTAGCATAACATCATCAGTCTTAAATCCCCCGAAAATTTGGAGTGTGGCTGCCCACATGGCGGGGTAATCAAAAACGGTCACACACGTAATGTTCTCATCCCTAGCTGTTGCTTTTGTACCATAGTGTTCAAGTGCTCCGGCTGTTGGGATGATCCCTGGAGTCGTTAAGCCAGGGTAATACAACAACAATGTCTGTTTGCTAACAAAATGACCAGCAAAAACAAGGTTTATGTGGGTCTCTGTCACCTGCCAGCTATAGGCTTTGCTCTACAAAATCTGTGTTCTTAAATTGTTTAGTTTTTCTGTAAGGGGGAACAATTTTTGCAGAAGAAGAAGTTTGTGTGAGTCTCCACTTTCTCCCAGCTGTACGCTTTGCTCTGCTAAATCCACATTAAAAAAAAAGGTTTCTTTTTCTGCAAACACAAATTACTTTAAATAATCCTTCCTGTCAGGTGTAAGCTTTGCTCCGACACAGTGACACAGACAAAGTTCGATTCTTACAATGCTGTTGTCCCAAAATGTTCCTGTGCCATTTTTAAAGAATACATCTGGGTGCAAGTTGATTTGTAAACTAAAAGCACAAGTGTCCAGATGAATGGGGGACAGTTGTCCTTGTGATGTTGGTGCTAAGAAAAAAACAACTTATGCATCGCATCATACCATATTCACCAAACCATCAAGCGAGCTGAGTCAAGATACAGTACTTAGTTCAAAGACACTAAGAGCTTATGCAGCTCTAAAAAGTGTCTTTGCTTAGTCTCAGACTGAGACACCATCCCGCCTTGGCATGAGGCTGTGTCAGACCAGTCGACATAAACTAGAACATCAAGGCTACATCAAAATGTTATGTTCTGCATGGTTGTGCAGGGATTGTCCTAAGCCATGACAAGCTCCTAGCATAACATCATCAATCTAAAATCCTCCCACGTGGCGGGGTAATCAAAAACGGTCACACACGTAATGTTCTCATCCCTAGCTGGTGTATTTGTAACATAGTGTTCAAGTGCTTCGGCAATTGGAATGATCCCTGGAGTCTTTAAGCCAGGGTAAGACAAAAAACAAGAGACACCATATACATCATGCACTAGACTAACCAACAAATTACTAACCTAAGTACAATTTACTTCCGTGTTGACTTGCATTTAAGATGAGAGTGGTTCAACTGTTTTTTGGTGTGTTTTTTACCAGTATTTGGTATTTTGCAGTCGGGTTATTATCATCAGGTTTACGTAATGTTCACTGAAACAAACTGTTTGCCTGCCTGTAATAATAATAATGAGTGTTACTATTGTGTCAAACTTCCATTATAAATGGAATAACTGACAGATTGAATAGAAATTTGTTAGTTGTGTGACCATGACAGGCATGAGTCATGACTTACATTCCAAGAAGATTGAAGAGGTTTTTGCTTTGTTTTTCGTAAGAAGTTTTTCATTATTCAAACAATCTTCTAATATTGAATTTATTTCATGTTTTCCAGTTTCAATGTACTGTTTTCTAAAGGCACATTCTTTTGCTAATTTATCAGCTATTTCATTCCAATAAATACCACAATGTGATGGAATCCAGCAAAGCTCTACAAAAATTCCTTTAGCCATGATAGAATGTATCAAGAATATGATATTAAAAAAAATCAAGTCTCTCCTAATGTTTCCAGTTTCGTAAGCTAAAAAGGAAAGATTTAGAGTCAACGCAAATTATAAGTTTTCTTTGGTATCTCCATTTTATCTGTATGTCTTATAGATTACAAATGGCAGGATCATTGCCAAACTTACAGATGAACCCTCGTGTCACTGCAAAAGTCACATTGCAGCTCCATCTTTGGAGAACATCTGTAATTATTATCAAATTAAACTTACTGTTAAATCAGGTTTTTATCCGATGAAGTCATGCTCTCAATTTGGGGAGATAAGAAGAGATTCTATTTAGTCCACGTCGAATAGGATTCCTCCGTTTCGCAGTGGCCATCATTCGTCTATTTAGTGGGCACTTATTTAACACTAAGATTGAAGAGTAGATACAGGAAAGAAGAGGAAAACAGGGCTGAAGTTGCGTTTCTAATAGAGGTGCACAGCACGTGCAACATTCCCACTCACTTGTACATAGCTAAACATTTTTAATTATACTTTATAGACTGCAGGGAAATTATTTTTTCTACGAAATGTAAAGGTAGATAAATTGAAAATTAAACGACTCTAGATACCTTTACTCATAACAGAATTCACACAAACAGGCTAAAAATCTATTCCACAATAAGTCACGGCAGAATAAATATTGACATCATCCCCATGCACGAATGCACGCATACACACGCAGACGCACATACACACGCACAAATAATTCTTACAATATATCTTAATCAATACGCACCTCGTTTCCAGCTGAATCAAGCGTCCCTTGGCCACCTTTCCCCATTTTCTTTTTGATTTCTCTGTATTCTTGGTTTTATTCTCGTCCTTTTCACAATGTTGACAAATTCACTTGTTTGTTGCTGGGTTCCAGATTTTACCTAGACACAGACCATTAATTCTGAAATATGAAAAAGTTGCAAGTTTATAGTTGCTTTGTACTAACAGAACTCCAAAACATATTACAGAGAAGAATGTTTTTCATAAACAGCATTAATAATCAGCAAAAATTAATTGATATTTTTTTCATTTTAAATTCCACAATCTATCTTTGTTTTCGTCATTGGTTTATTCCTTCGTATTTAATTTCATAGTTTTTCATTCAATTTTTTTTTATATAAAAACATTTCGTTCCGAAAAAAAACCACTACCAAAAAGGACCATATTTCACTTTTACCTTCAAACTTTCAACAGTTAAATTTACCTCCTTTTAGATTGATTCAAATGCTGGAAAACAATCAAAATTATAAGTCCAATTCAATTATAATTCATCTGTGGTTATAAAATACTCCCTTTTCTACTTACAAAAGAGTTGCTAAACCAATGACCCCTTGGGACAGTAACATCTTATATAAAGTGTGATAAGCACTACCATAATCTGATGCAAACTTATCTCACAGTCACACTGACAAAGGCAGCTGACTTGTCCTAAAGCATGCTATAGCCTTCATTCAAGGCAATCTACACCTATGAAAAATCACCTTGGCATTATCTGAATAGTTGCTTTCAAGGCCACAAGTACTTGTATGTTAACTGATAATTCCGCTATCAGGGATGATAACAGAATGTTGATCACTGATATAAATTTAACCAATATACGGCAATAGTAATCTTTTGCAGTACTTACAGTATAACTATATATATAAGGAAATTGGTGTAAAACGCATATATATTATATAATGGCCACTGCAACAATCACCTTTTGCTTGAGTGAATGCCCTTGGTAGATGGTTGAGTACTGACTAAAGCTGGAGACAGACTATGGGACTGCCTCATATGACTCGATCAGGTCGTGACGTAGACCAAATTTTTTTATTTTTTTTTTGCTGTCCCATCTTCTGGGCTGTCAGTGGCTCACGCCGCTCATTCCGAATCCCAATTCGCAGCTACACCCGGATTTGTTCAAGTCGCAGACGTAGACCAAATTTTGTTTCCCGCACAGAAGAGGTCACAAGCCATCTGACTCGATCAGACTCGATCAGTGAAATTTAGAACCCGCCTTATTCGACCCTGTCACCTGACTGGGCCCGACTGAGTCAGACTGATCGAGCAGCATGGTATGCAAATAAGGTGAAATGTCACGACCTGATCGAGTCACATGAGGCAGTCATAGTCTGTCGCCGGCTTAAACATTAACAAGCAGACCTGTTCACTCTACTCTTTTCGAGTAGTATTCTACTCAATTTGGACCTCTACTATTCAGAATTGAAAATAATGCTCTAATTACTCATTTTCAGTGAACATTGTTTGATGGTTTAATGAATAAAACTACACATTTTGCACTAAAACTACTCATTTCAGCTATCCAGACTACTCAAGACTTGTGTAGGGGGTAAACAGGTCTGAACAAGGGCATAACTCTTGCCAATAACCCTATTTGAGACCACTAAATGGCTGTCTTTTGCAAGATAGAGTGAATAACCTTTTGGATACTGACCAACAAGGGCTTCATTCTCGTTGTCAAGGGCGTTAATAACCCTAGTTGCAGTGGCCAATAGAGAGAGCATAATTACTCTTCCAGACAAGAAGTGTAGGAAAACTAAAAATTAAAAAAACCAATTTAGCAACAATAGCATCAGGTCTGTGAAAGACATATTATGTCGTGGGTTATGGACAAGCCCATCCAATTCTGAGTAAAAAAAAACATAGATTGTATAGTACACAATCTATGGTAAAAATGAAGAAATACATTATCTTGACAGTAATTATCTTAAATTATAAAGAGAAAAAAACCCATCAATATTTTCTAAATTCTAGATTCAAAGTGAAGCTCGTCGAATATTATTCAGAGGTGGATTTGGGAGAGTTACAGTGGTGCTTTGCCTCCCCCCCCCCTTTGTCCTTAATTATTAAAAAAAAAAGACAAAAGAAAAGAAATAAAAGAAGAAAAAACAGACAAAATCCATGTATCTACCACACCACCTTTGATTTCACGTTCCTCAACAAAATCCATGTATCTACCACACCACCTTTGATTTCACGTTCCTCAACAAAATCCATGTATCTACCACACCACCTTTGATTTCACGTTCCTCAACAAAATCCATGTATCTACCACACCACCTTTGATTTCACGTTCCTCAACAAAATCCATGTATCTACCACACCACCTTTGATTTCACGTTCCTCAACAAAATCCATGTATCTACCACACCACCTTTGATTTCACGTTCCTCAACAAAATCCATGTATCTACCACACCACCTTTGATTTCACGTTCCTCAACAAAATCCATGCCACAGTTTTAGCTCATTCTCCCAGGAGAGGATTTCGTGGCATCTTGTACATTTAAATTGTCATCAGCTTCTGGGAAGGGGAGGGGGCAAAAGCGCCTAGACCAACCAAAGAGAAGCCCCCCCCCCCCCCCCCCATCTTTGACCAACTGCTCTGCCCCAGCTAATTAATGATGTGCCACATGACAAAGGGAAACTGAGGGAGAAGGCACCTGTGACTGTCAAGACATCAGGAATTTATAATTCTGTCAATCTTCAGACTGATTTATTTGTTCATTATTTTTCACAAAATACAGTCAGAATTTTTTTTCTAAGGAGCTGGAAATTAATGTGGCTATTTGTATATATATATGGCTTGCCATTTTATAACAGGCATAATGAATTGTTGTGACAAGGAGACGATTCTGCCAGTTTTCATGATGATACACATAAATGGATCACTTAGTCAAGGAGGTAGGGGTTCCACCAGCTCGACTGAGGGGTGGAGGGAGCAAAGCTCCCCAATAATTTGAAAGTAAAAAATGCACTGAACTAATAAAAGCTTCTTCCGGAAGAATAAGCTAATTTTGAAGTATGCATCAAAATCAAAGGTGTTGGCATGGTAACCATGGATTTCTCCCTCTTTCTTTCTTTTATCTAAAAAAAAAAAAGGTGGTGGTGGGTCTGGGGCTCTTTGTCTTCAACGCCATTGTTGCTATGGTATTTGACCCAGTAAGTAAGGTAAACAACTCTAATTTTCACGATGTGCTCTCCCCTATTTTTTTTCTAGGTGGAAAGGAAGCGTCTTATTTATCCCAAGTTTCATTTCAATTGTTCTGTTACATTAAATGAATACTGGTAGAATCAAGTGCCACCCATTTTGTACACACACATGCACCACTTCAAGGATGTACCGAGGATTGAAAAGTGATGGGACAAACTGTCCTGAGATAAGATAAATCAATTGGACAATGTCCTGGCTTTTGCAGAAATGAATGACAAAGTACGTGTGCCAACTGTGTTAAAATGTAATCAAGACATTTGTTCCGACAGGTGAGATCACAATACAACATTTTCAATCTTGATAGGTCAATGTCCTATGACCGGAGTCTCGGGACATCACTGATTGGAGCCTCTGTAGCTCAGTTGGTTGAGTCGCTGCTCATAATCCGTCCAGTTTGCGAGTTCGAATCCAGCTTGGGTCACAGTGGTGAGTCCTTGGGAAAGGCACTTTACTCCTATTTTCCTCACTCCACCCAGGTATAAATGGGTACCTGACATCAGTTGGGGAAAAAGTCCTTCAGATGAGATTTAAAACCGAGGTCCCACTTGCGAACGCATGCACAAAGATCTTGCGCACACGTTAAAGCCCATTCCACTATTCAGTAAAACTAGGAGTAGGCCATGTTGTGCCGGTGGAATGGATGACACGAACTTACATAGCATGTAGCATGAGCTGTGCGCCAGTTGCAGTCTAAACGTTAACGAAGACTTTGAGCGTGGGGCAGGATAAACATCCCCAATTGGAAGATTTGAACAGAACCTCGTTGGCATTCCAGTGCACTTCTGTCACTGGAAGAACATGTCAGAAAGTAGAGACTCCAGCCTGGAGGCCAGGCATTGTCCATCTGGATCTGGAGGCATACGTGGTAGACGCCACTTCTGACGATAGACGCAACGGAACTAAGAGGGCGAATTCCTTATTAGAATTAAAAGAAAAAGATAGAAAGGAGAAGGACCTACTGCTTACCCTGGGTTAAAGGTGGACCCTGACGGATGAGGTTTTGCAAGAAACACGTTGATATCACCAGAAAGACAGCCTTTTCAAGGATCGGAACACTCACTTTGCTAGGGTTTTCTAGAAATCAAACCGTCAAAACGGCGATTCCTCCTTGGCGGATAATTATGCCAGAGAGAGAAGCCATTTTGGATGGGGTGGGTGGAGGTCACTCATTGTGGTTGAAGTTAGTTTTTTTAGTGCAGTAAAAAACCCACAACAATTGAGCTATTTTCCTTGTGAGCGAAACTCCTCCAGCACCTCCACCAAGGAGGAATTGCCGATTTGACGATTTGATTTCTGGGAAACCAGAGCAAAGTGAGGGTTGCGATCTCTGTAAATGGTGTTTTCATGATGATCTCGATGTGTTTCTTGCAAATACTCATCCGTCAGGGTATGTGCCCCTTTAAGACCCCCAGTTCAGCCGGAAAGGCCCAGGCCCCACTTCCACAAGCAAGCAAAAAAAAACCCCCCAAAACTCATGGTTTAGACTAGTGGTCAGTGGACGCAGGCTCAGATGATCTTGTCAGTGCTGATGTAAATGTGCTGACGGAGCCTATAGTGACAGTAGCAGACCTGCCTACCCCCAATTTCTTTTTTAGGTACTCCATGAAATAAAATTCTGTACTTTTTCTCAAAATTCCGTATTTTGCAAGGAGACCCAAAAATGGAACATTACAGAACATTAAACCGCCATGCGAAATGACGAAAAACACTCGATTTTGACCGATCTTAGAAGACCTTAAGTTCAAATTTTTGACGTATTAATTTACAGTACTGGGGCTCAAAATCGTGTACAAAATACGGAAAAATAGTATGGGTAGGCAGGTCTGCAGTAGCCTCACTCAGTTGGTTCCACACCTTGGCAGTCTTAGCAAAGATTCTAAAAGGGTAAGATGGACTACTTAAGAGTTACAGCGAACCGGGCTGATAGAGTTATTGTTAGTGGGGTAGTTACACACCATTCACAGCGGCGGCTATCCAAAAACTCAAAGACTAGAATTTGAACGGAGAATTCAACTGGCCTATCGACGTGTCAATGTGTCACGTTTAAAAGGCACATAACCAGTGTTTCTGTCCTCACTACTCATATGGGGAAAAGAGACCGGATGCTTGTCTTCCCCTATACAGTCTTTGGTCTTAGTAGTAGTAGTAGTGACAAGGGCTTGATATGGGCCTCACGGCCCTTCCCTGTATGCCCTATCATTCTTCTTATATCTTGAATTTTTTTTTTTAATTTGATTTGTATTGGTGGTTTGCAAATTTTCCTAGGCTACAAATAAAGAAATAGGAATGGCCAAATATTTTCTTTTCAAATAAATTTTTTTCGTAAATGGTTCTATCCAGAAGATAGATCTAGATCTATATCATTATACTTCACGAAGAAGGAGCCATCATGATCATTGCATCAAACACAAGAAAAGCAGACCTTTACTTTTGGCTGTGTATGAATCATAAAAGCTATAGATGCAATCTATACTTTGCCTTGGTATACTATATAATCGCTTTAAAGGTGACAAAAAAGCTTGGCCGTCGCAGTGACCAGTCCAGCCAGAAATTGTGCATGGTCTGTTATCAAGATTCTTTGGTTGTCACGGTCCAGCAGTGTGAAAGAGCACAGACTGAGACTGGCAAGATAAAAAAGCAATACGAAAAAATGAAAACTACAATACAGCCAAAAAAAGACACGACATTCTTACCCTTTCAATGTCTTAATCGCAGTGACTAAAAACAAATTAAAACCAAACATTCATTTTCACTGCGTCAATGTTTCCTACACGTTGCCGGTAAAATTGTCGCAAGCTGTTCTCAGTGTGTAGGCATACAAGCGCGTGCATAAGTGACTTAGGGTCTATTTTTAGTTCTGTTTTATGCAAGTAGACGTTTTGTTATGCCGTGTGCGGGGCCCAATGCTGTAAGCTGATGCAGCCAGCCACTGAGAGCTCGTGACACAAACTGGAAAGTTCCTCTTTCGATTCTATACCGGTGTTGTGGCAAAATTAACAGCATCCTACGACACCTACCATGGAACCTTTTTTCTTTTTTTTTTAACAAGCAAGATCACCAGGGCTCAGTCAGCATCGGAGGGAGAAATCATAATCGTCAGCAAGATTACGGCGGATGCCTTATGAAAGAAGAAGAAGAAGAAGAAGAAGAAAGTGTGTGCATTTACTTCTATAAAAAGAAGCTGGCCACCACCACAGAAGAAGAAGAAGAAGGATAAGAAATACAACAAACCTCCGCTTTGCAGATGACATTGATGGCCTAGCCGGAACCTGAGAAGAGGAGATTGCCCACTTGGTGAAATGCTTTGATGAAACATCTACAAGGTTTGGCATGGAAATCAGCGCTGAAAAAAACAAGCTGACGACAAACAATGAAAGGCCGCTCACAAACAAAATCTCAGTCAGTGGACAGGAGCTTGAGACAGTGAGCCATTTCAAATACCTGGGCTCAGTTATCAGTGAAGAGGGACTCAAGAACAGCTGTCCGTGTCCAGGACTCGCATGCGTACAAGAAGATAGACGTGACCATTGCACGCAATAGCTTCAGTTTGGTCTTCAGACCGATGTTCCTGTCTTTCCAGATAACTTTGAGCTTGGCCATGGCTGGTCAGTGATGTTTGTGCCGCTCTCGAGATCACCTCTGACCTACACAGAAGGATCCAAGCAGTGGAAATGAGATGCTACAGAAGACTCCTAGGCATCTCACATCTGGACCACATCACTAACTTTAAAGCAGGAGGAGCGCGATCAGACATTATTTTGAACATGAAAATGGCTTTGTTATATTCAAGTTTCCATTGTAGAGGCAGTATTCCTAGGAGAAAGAGAGAGAGAATACGAATACGAATACGAATGTTTTTATTGAGGGTAAAACAGATAAGCCGGGTAGCTATTTTACACTATTGCCCTGAAGCAAATAAACAATTAATGAAGAACATGATTAACAGAAACGTAAAAACAACAACAAAACCGGCAACAATAGTGACAAAAATATACATGTAATCAGAGAGCTTATAAACTATCTCTGATGTAATATAATACAACAAGGCAAAAATGGCCACACAACAGCAATTCAAGATTAAAGACCCCCACCCCACCCCACAAAAAACACATCAAGAAACAAAAAAAAAAAACCACCTCCCAGTCTCTACCCCCCCCCCCCCCCCCCCCCCCCCCACCCACACCCACACACAAGCACCCCCACATACCCCACCCCCACAAACCTATATGCACACATACATACATGCTTACAAAATCTTATATTATGTACATGTACATGTATATCAGTTCACATAAATCTTAAATGTTCTCTACACCTTGTAATATTATTTGAATGTATATATAAACATAATTAAACGTGTATTGTGAACATATGTATTGTAATTCGTAAGGTAAAATAAGACAAAACAGATTTATAATTGGTCCATCAAGTATTTATGATATGCCTTTCTGAAAGATGACAAGCTCGGTTTCTGTTTTATGTGGTTAGGCATATCGTTCCACAATTTTGCTCCTGAGTGGACTAATGAGGACATGAATAGATTTGTTCTAGGTCTAGGGGTACGAATAATCGACTTCCCATGAATGTTATATACTGGGAAATGTTTTTGCAGATAATATGGTGTTAATTTATTCATAATTTTAGACATAAACACAGCTTTATTATGCTTACATTTGAGATGAAAATGCAGAATATCTAATTTCTTATAGTCACATGAATCAAGGGGGATTTTAATAGAATAAGTTTAAGGGAACGTCTATAAATACTGTGAAGTGGTTTTAAACAATTTTCACTTGCTAAGTCCCAACATGTTGACACATAGTCCATGTCTGATAGAGAGAGAGAGAGAGAGAGAGAGAGAGAGAGAGAGAGAGAGAGAGAGAGAGAGAGAGAGAGAGAGAGAGAGAGAGAGAGGGAGAGAGAGAGAGAGAGAGACAGAGAGACGGTGGAGGTGTGTGTGTGTGGGGTGGGTGGGTGGAGAGACAGACAGACGGAGAAGACAGAGAGGAGTTAGGCCTCGTATAATATTATGTGATATTCCAATGTATATGATATAATGACTCTTACACATGGAATGAGCTGTTCTGGTGGCCCTACGGAAGGTAACTTTCCTGGCTTATTGTCTGGATCTGGTAGCCTGAATACGTCGCATACGCCACTTCTGACGATAGAGATCTTGTGTAGGAGGCATGAGGCATTGTTTTTGTGGCGCTCCTCCAGTGTTGGCAGTTTGAAGTCCTGGAGCATCTTTGTCACGCAGCCCGGATTCCGTGACTTATAGTCATTGGTGATGGAACGGGCTTCCTGTCTTTGGGTGCGCTCCAGCCTGTCGACGTCCTGCTTGGTGTAAGGATCCCACACAGTCGCAGCGTATTCTAATCTGGATCGTACTAATGAAGTGGAGGCAAGCCGTCTACATTCTGGTGGGCAGTTCCTGAGATTTCGGCGTATCAATCCCACCATTGATCCTGATTTCTTGCAAACGTGGTTGACGTGTGTGGTCCATTTCAGGTCTGATGACAGGTGCACACCAAGGTATTGGCATTGCTGGACTTGTTGAAGTGGAGTCCCGTTCAGTTTGTACAGGAACTGGGATATTTGTCTGATGGGAAGGATGGTGCCTTTGGATGCGTTAAAACGCATGCCCAACTGTTCAGCCCAGGCCTCAAGTTGGTGTAGGTCGTCTTGGAGCATGAAATGGTCTTGGAAGCTGTTGATTTCTCCTGTACAGAAGACAATCGTCCACGAATAGCCTCACTGTCGATTTTACAGAGTCCGGCAGATCATTCAGATGACACAAGAACAGCAAAGGGCCAAGGACTGTGCCTTGCGGAACGCCTGATTCCACTGCCACCTCATCCGATGCCTCGCCTTCTAGTACCACCTTCATCGTCCTCTTTGTTAGGAATTGTGTCAACCAGGAGTGAATAGGCCCTCAAACACCATAGTGGTCCAGCTTCTCAAGGAGTTTGCGGTGAGGTACGGTGTCAAAGGCCTTACTGAGGTCAAGGACGGCAACGTCCACTTGTTTCTTTGTGTCGAAGGACTTGAGGAGGTCGTTTGTGGTGGTGAGCAGCTGGGTCTCACAAGAGAACCCCGACCTGAATCCATGGTTTTTGTTTGTAAGAATGTTATATTTCTCAAGGTGGTCTTGCAGATGACGGGAGATGATGTGTTCAAGGACCTTACAGGCCTGTAGAGTCAGGTGGTTTTGGAAGCTGTGTATCTTGCAGTACAGCAAGCAATCATCGGCGAAGAGTCGTACTGTAGAGCTAAGTGAATCCGGCAGATCATTGATATGGCAGAGAAAGACTAAGGGACCCAATACAGTGCCTTGTTTCCCTCGATCAAATAGATGCTTGCACGCACAAGAGAGAGAGAGGGGGGGAGAGAGAGAGAGAGAGAGAGAGAGAGAGAGAGAGAGAGAGAGAGAGAGAGAGAGAGAGAGAGAGAGAGGAGAGAGAGAGAGAGAGAGAGAGAGAGAGAGAGAGAGAGAGAGAGAGAGAGAGAGAGAGAGAGAAAAACAGACAGACATAGACAGACGGACAGACAGAGACAGAACGAGACAGAAAGACTCTAGTATGGGACCCCAGTTACCATGCTAGAAGGTGCTGGGGAGTCTGCTAGTCCAGGTGTTCTTCAGCTGCCTTGGATGAAAAGTGAAATGTTGTAGCCTGCCGATCACTACACCCCCACCCCCCCTTTTTATTTTATATTTTAAGTGGGTGTTTTTTTAATGTCAAGGAGTGTTAGGTTAAAGTGTTTTCCCCCGTTTTTACCCCGTTGGTATTTACATCCAAATTGGATCCTGCCAACGTACCCACATCAAGATCAAGAAAAAGAGAAAGACTGACAGAGACAGCGAGTTCGAGTGAGCTGACAAAATGCCTTCAAATGGAAGGCCACCTGGTGTTGAGGACTAAGGGCCATAAGTCCACCTAAACATTGTCACCGACACATCAGTGCACGCACACTAGCTACTGTATATACACTAGTATAGTAGCAGTGGGTCAGGGACACGCCTTTCACGCGACTGTCGCTCGCGCCTGCCAGTCACGTCTCAGGGTGATGTAACCCCGGGTGACCTCGTGAACAGTCCTATGACAGAGAATGAAATGAAAAGATAGTGGCGGGGTGGGGTGAGGCCATCCACAAGTCGACACGTAGTGTTTGGCCTGGTTGAGGAATGAAGTGAAAAGATGGGGGTGGTGTGTGGGGGGGGAGGGGGGGGGGGGACAAGAACTTCATGAGTTGACACCGTAATGCCAATAGATAACAAGTGAGTCGCCGAGCGGCGGCAAGTTCCCTCGCTCTTTTACCGTGGGATGAAAGTTCGTTTAACGTCATCCGGCCTGAAACAGGCACATATGGGACATTAATAACCAGGCGGACACATAGCAAACACACTGACCAACACATATGTCAACCTCAAAACCTGCCTGTGTAGCTCTTCTCTCCCCTCTCCCACTTCCCCCTTTCACTGAGCTTTGTACAGCCTGGACAGACAGGAACAAAAACAAGGTCAAAGTCAAGAAGCCTCTAAATGTCTCCCACTGCATTCCTTAGTAATGCCGATTGAGAATATACATGGTTGTGTGGGTGCGCGAAGAAAGGTTTTCTTGTAATAGCCTCAAGGTCAAAGATCAAGGTCAAGGTAAAAAAAAAAGCTTCAAATATCACCACTGCATTCCTTAAGTCATGCTGATCAAGAATATATAAGGTTATGTGGGTGCATGGTGTTTGAACTGTAACCACTGCTACAAGAGATTAGTTCAAAAGTCAAGGTCAAGGTCATGAATCTAAACAATACTCCGCACCAAACATGACCTTGACCCTGTCTACCAGGTTGCCAAATTTGAAGCTTAATTGCAAAAATGTGAAAGATATAGCTAAAACACAGATTTCATACCTCCAAGCCTATGGCCTTGACCTTGACTTTGATCAGTACTCAAAAATCAGACTTACCATAAACTAATGCACCTGCATATGAAGTTTGAACATTATAAGTTCAATGATGTGAAATATATGTCCACAAGAAGAAATTTCGGTTTTCAAGGTCAAACCTCAAGGTCAAGGTCAGCATGGTTAAATTAAATAAAACTACAATGACTTCAGTGATTTATGGTGAAACTAGAATCTGTATCCTTTATCTGTACTTGAGAAAACAAGTATAAGGTTCTGGACTGATTTAGTTGCTCCTGATTCCAAAAGTTTTTCAAGCAAATTGTATATCTTATATGCATTGTACGCAGAAGATATTTCTGTTTCACCATGGCTTAACTAATTGAAACTGAGTTTGATTCTGTTTGGGAATCCCAATCATTCATGAGCCAAACTAACTTATGTAAATAGACCTAATTTTTTTAAAAAAGAGAAAATAATTGCATGGTAGCTATATTAGTGATTGGCTTAATTCTCTTGAGAACAGTAATAAGTGTTTATTCTATAGACATTTAAAGACTGATTTTGGAAGAGAACACTACATTTCAGCCTTACCAGATGTTTATGTTATACATGTATTTTATTGAAATTTAGACGCAGTAATCATAAATTACCTATTGAAGTTGGAAAACATCATACTGTGTTCGAAGAGAATTGCGCATTTGCCGTAATTGCGAAATGGATGAAATTGGAGATTAATTTCATTGTATAATGGAATGTCCAAAATGTAATGAGCTTCGTGAAAAATTCATTCACAAGAAATAATTGAAACCAATTTTTTTAAAATTTCTGTAATTTATATAAAAAAGGACGATATTTAAATAAGCTTAAATGCTGTACATTTATAAAATTGGGAAAGATAGTTTAAGAAGCGCATTTCTTTTACAACTTTCTACCATCTTAAAAGACTAAGTTCTATTCGTTCATATCTCTCAGTTGAAGCTGCTACTCAACTTGCTGTTTCTTTCATACTGTCCAGGCTGGATTACTGCAGTGCAGTTCTTGCAGGGCTCCCTCTTTCTTCTGTGAAGCGTCTTCAGAGAGTCCAGAACTGTGCTGCCAGGGTTGTGCTCAGAAAGCGTAAGACTGACTCAGTGACACCACTGCTGAGACAGCTGCACTGGCTCCCTGTTGACGCGAGAGTCGACTATAAAGTGGCCACTCTTGCCTGTCGTTATTTCCAAGACACTCTTCCTGACTACCTCTCTTCTCTCCTCTCTACCTACATACCAGAACGCAACCTCGGATCAAACAACCTAGAACTTCTCTGCAAACCTGTCACCAAGTACAAACCAGTTGGAAACAGATCATTTCGTTTCCAAGCACCACACATCTGGAACAATCTCCCTTTCTTTCTCCGCAGCTCTCCATCTCTCCTTCTTTCAAAACTGGCCTGAAGACGCATCTTTTCAGAAAATATCTCTGTTAATTTCTGTCTGTCCATCCACTGTCAGTCAACCCTGTAAAGAATTTTTTCTTTTTTTTCTCGTGTTTAATATAGGTACATGTACTTTAAATGTGAGTGGTTTTTTTAAAATTGTTATCGCCATGATCTCATCACGATTCTTGTTATCGACCTGTTTACGTCTGACTGAAGTCAATTTACCTTCAGGAACCAGTCCGAAGTCCAAAGTTGTTCACTTTGAACCGATTTTCATTTAATTAGGCTGTTTAAAAAAATATGTAGGGCCTAAAGCCTCCACACCTTTCTTTGTGTTTCTGTTTTTTATTTTCTTTCGTTTGTTAGAGAGAGAGAGAGAGAGAGAGAGAGAGAGAGAGAGAGAGAGAGAGAGAGAGAGAGAGAGAGAGAGAGAGAGAGAGAGAGAGAGAGAGAGAGAGAGAGAGAGAGAGAGAGAGAGAGAGAGAGAGAGAGAGAGAGAGAGAGAGAGAGAGAGAGGAGGGGGGGGGGGGGAGTTTGGGGTAGGAAAGGTATTGTTTGGTTTTTCTCTTTATGCACGTAGTAACGGTGTTTGTGTGTGTGCGTGCGCGCGCGCGTGTGTTTGCGCGCGCGCGCGTGTGTGTAGCTGTTTCCGTGTTTCACACCCTCTGGTATTTCTGTGCGATTTTTGCAAAATTACTCAATTGTGCGCAAACAACTGAATTAACTAAAATAAATCGGGGCAAAAGTTAAACAAAACGATCCCATTAAGGAAAAAAAAGAATGAAGTGATAATTAGGAAACAGTTTGGCCCCAGGGGGGCTTTTAAGCTAATACATAGATAACAACAAACACAATGGCAGACTGTTTTACTGAATGAGGCATTGGTACTGCCTGTCCCTACCCGACCTGGCCGACAGCTCCGTGATCCTGCTCCTTGACCCTACCTTCACCTAACTAATATATAATAAATGTCCTATGTTACACAAATGAGGTATTTACCGACATTAATGTGTTTTTGTTTACTAAATCACTGTTAAGTCTTGTTTTGACCATGGAAATTATAACATAACTAAACACCCCAAGCTTGGAAAACAAATTGTGTCAATGAAAAAAATTCGTTTACAGCCAGATTTCAATGTCATTCACTGCTGCAGATTTACACTTAGGCTACCACACGCTCCCAAAAAATAAATAAAAAAATAGTGCCAAACCTTTGTGCTGTAACTCAAAATTTAAAACTTGAATTGAAAAGGAACGGGTAAAAGAATGAATGAATGAATGAAAAATGGTGTTTTACGTCCTCTCGGTCTGGAACAGACACACATGGGACATTTGTAAATACAAAGTTGGTGGGAACAATACTGGAGGCAATGCCCGGAGGCAGTGCAACTCCAGTAAAGTCCCGATTTTTTTAACAATACAGATAGGTGTAGCGGTAACCACGCCTCGGTTAAACCTCATCGGCTATTGTACCGCCACAAGTATATTATTAATCTTGAAGAGGATTGTTATAACAGGTGACAGTAAATTTTTACGTAAGCTGACCCTACCTGCTCCTTGACCCTACCTGCCCCACCTTCCCCTATGTCCTATGTTGCACAAATGAGGTATTTACCGACATTAATATTTTTTTTAGTATCAATATTTTGGCTAGGCGTAAATTCAGGGCTTCTGAAAACGTACAGATTGTGCGTATTTACGCACTAAGGCTCTCAAATCACCCCCTAGAATGCCAAGCCATGCGTGAGATTTACCCTTTAAAATCTCAAGTAGGAGGTGAGGTGACGCATTAAAACGATGATCTATGCGTTAACACAGCCTTTAATGTCCAGTAAGATAACGACGTTGCTCATTTCAATTGTCTGCTAGGCCAAACCAGGCTACTGCCACAATGAGTCGCTAACCTAGGTATAAAATTCTTAAACGATCGTGCAAAAACTGCCAGAACGCAGTAATCATCGAAAACTCGTTGTTCATTGGCAGACCCTTTTCTCAAAATCCAATCAAATCGTTTCAAACACTTGATATTCCTTTCGTCAACATGCCACCCGTCTGGCAAGTGTTAAAGAAAACTTGAAGACAAAGACGGAGAAACAGGTTGTTTGTCAAAAACAAAAACAAGCACACAAGAAAGTGATCAGTATGTGTGTGGGTGAAGAGAGTGTGTTGTGTGCACGTGTACATGCACATGCGCGCATGTGTCTGTGTAAGTGCCGTTTACTTACATATGAACTAGGGTATTGACAATTTAAAATGTGAAACGGGGGCTGAAAATACCCTTTAAAACTGTAAAAAGGGGGTGAGTATACCCCTTAAGAGAAATGAAAATCAGAAGCCCTGCGTAATATTTATCAGGTAATTTTGTTTAATGAAGACACGATAACAAAACGTAGGCCTACAATGACATAGAGTCTAACCCCTATTATCTCCACTCCCTTTCTTTCTCTGTGTCGAATCCAGGTTTTTGTGTGCATGTTCTCGAAACAAGGCCTATTGTGTATAACAAAATGACAAAGCCATATAAACTGCACTACCAGTTCGGTGCAGGGTGCAAAGAACAAAACTAAGGAGATTATAATCATCATAATGGACATAGTTATTCGAAATAAGCTGCAGTGTACGAACATTGAGGTAGGCCTGTTACGCCCAATCTATGAAATTGCCCATTTCATGAAATGAGCAAAATAGTTTGCCCAGTTCGTGAAACAGCCAATTTATGACTTACAATTGAGAAAGGAAATATGAATGAAAAATAGCTGTCGTTCATTAGCACACATAGATCAAGAATTGGTTCAAACGAATGAGAAATCTCATCTGTAGATGAGTTAAAATTATTTTATTCACACTTAATTTGATAAAACGTTTGATTCAACATGTGGCTCAGGCATGCCCCAGCTTAGCATCTGGTCGAGTTAGGGGGCAGGATAGAGGTGCAAATACAATGTAGAAAAGTGTGTGATACCATTGAATCAATCTTAATCAATGCGCCTGTGTGAATGGGGATTCAAAAATGTGATATACATTGTCCATTTCATAAATTGGGCAAAGCATTTGAAATGGGCAATTTCACGGATTGGGGGTAACAAGGCCTACTCGAAGAGCAAGTTATCTATACAATATATGCAGCACCCTGTAAGGCTTGAGGTGCTGCACTTTCTGCTAATAATATTCGTTAAAAAAAACCCACTGGCATCTCCAGCCCGCGAAGAAGAAGGTAGAAGAAAAACAGGAGGAGGAGAAAAGAAGACAGAGAAGATGAAGAAAAAAAGATGGAGGAGAAGGAGGAGTGAGAAAAGGAGGAAGGAAGGGGAAAAGAAGAGGGGAATGAGGGAACATTATTAATTGATTGGTTGATTGATAGATTGATAGATTAGTTGGTTGAATCAGTGATTGCACGAGGACCGGTCTTAAAGTCTGACGCAACCAACAGCTTCGAACGCAAAAGAATCATCGATTGATTCTTTATTTTTACAACTCATCCCAACAGAGCGTTCAAGAAGAACAAGAATCACGATCAAGACTGCTTCATAATTATGCTCCACATAAGCGTACAGGTCACTGACGCCAGAGAGAAGACCAATATGTGACCCACCAAGGTTTGTGTTGGCCAACGTGACTCTTAACACTCATTGCACTTATTCTTCTTAGTAATATATACTACTCAACAAAAGTTAATGTGCAAAACAAAACGTCTTGTCACAATATGTGCTCATTTTTATGCCTAATTATGACATGCATTCAGAGATCAATGATAGTTAAGTACCTCTTCTTTACAAGACAGGCAAAACCAAAATAGCGCAACCAAACCATTTTATTTTTTACACAAATGTAATTCCGTTATTTGTACACCAAATCCTAAAATTTCATTGCATTCTTGTACTTAGTTTTGAAGCATTAGCTCAACAAATAACTCAACCCCCTAAGTTAACGATCACAAATTGCAGTTACTCAAAACGTGTCAAAATTCACCTACAGAATCCACCCAAACAGCAATAATCCGTAGTTGTACAAGCAGGCTTTCCAGGCTTCCATGAGACATCGTGTAATTATATTTGTTTGACTTGCCAAAAACAGTGGACACACCCAATTGTGACCCTTTTTGAGCAGCCACACGAACTTTCGTGACTTTCAAATTTCGGAGGAGCGTTGTTTTCTTAAGTATTGCATCAAAAGTAATCCCACGAATACAAACAAACTTAGGATGTTAGTAGTAAAAAAAAAGTGGGACTTAAATTCTGTTGAGTAGTAAGCCTTTAATCCAAACGAACAATCCAGCACGTACCAGTTTTATGAAACGAACACCAACCACCGATTGAGTGGCTTTGGCGATTAACTTATTTCCTGCACTCGATGTTGTAAAATCTACCGGATAAAATAGTCTGCGTGAAGTGACCTTCGTACATGTGACAGCTCACGTTCAACGAGTGTAATTTTGAAGGGACAGCTTTCGTTTTGATGTCATACTAGAGCGTGAAAACGCTAGACCAGCCAGCCGCGCGGCAGCATTTTCAGGTCCACTGATCCTGCAGCAACAAATTAAACAGCCCTGAAACTGAAGTCCGATCAAACAGTCTACATCTGCACGTGACAGTACCATTGCGCCAGCGAGGATCTCAACTACAGCTCCTGCATTCTTGACAGATAGAGAAAAGCAGGTGCGCAGCAGCAATTTCGGCTCCAGTGACCTTGACCTTCGACCAATGACCATTTTCGAACTTGGCCTTGATATCCTAAATATCTATCCGCATGCCAAGTTTGAGCCTCCTATGTCGCTCCGTTCAAACGTTATCGTGTTCACACAGTCAGACAGACACACACGCGCGCACACTGCATGCACACACACACACACACACACACACACACACACACACACTCACACACACACACACACACACATGTGACATATCAAAGACTGAGAGTGTGTGTGTGTGTGTGTGTGTGTGTGTGTGTGTGTGTGTGTGTGCGTGCGTGTGTGTGTGTGTGTGTGTGTGTGTGTGTGTGTGTGTGTGTGTGTGTGTGTGTGTGTGTGTGTGTGTGTGTGTGTGTGTGTGTGTGTGTGTGTGTGTGTGTGTGTGTGAGTGAGACGTCTTCCATTATTAATGTACGTAAAATCATACGCACATGAAACGTTAGGCCTATAAGTTTTATCTCTCTGTCTGTCTCTCCTCTCCTCACACACATTCACGCGCGCGCGCACGCACACCCACACACACTGACACGATAGGCGAGCATGGAATTTTGTTTTTATCACCAATATAAAAAATATGTATTTAGCTTGGTGAAAAACAAGAACTGATTGTCCTATCTTTGAGAAAGATACAACTAAGCCTGATTTAAGACAAAAACAATAAGACGACGTGTATTTGTTACATAATGAACCACATGCGCGTGTGCCTGTATGCATGTTATATCTAAACGTACTTCAAGGGAATTTGATTTACAATGATAATGCATAAGTTACAGATTCTCTCTCTCTCTCAGTGAATGTACTCTGTTGTGTGCGAGCTTGACTATAAATGTGTATGCACGCATCTTTGTGTGTTATAAATATATATATGTATATCCTTTATCCTTGTCCTCCACTATCGTTGTTATCAACTGTAATCATGATTGGGGTAGTTGTTCGAGCGTGTGTTGCCTGCTGGTGGGGATGTGGTGGGGGTGGGAAATGGGAGTGATAAAGTGGAGCAGTATGAGCTTTGTGACCTATTTTACCTGTACATGCAATACAATGTCCATCGTTTAATTTTTTCTCATTTTTATTTCCGCTAATTTTAATCATTGTGCATGCGCTTTAGATGTGACTCTTTCTGACATGAGGAGATATGCAACGTCAAAGGACACATAGTCCGAAATATCTGCCGAAAATGAATAAACACAGTTGTTCCCATTTGTTTGTCTTCTGGTTTTTTTAATGCTATATTTTTATGCATATATATATAGCTATAAATCTCAATAAATTGCTGGCACCGTTCCACTGGCCTTAAGGATTCAAAAGTTAATGCATTAGAAATGCAGAATACTTGAGTTTTATCAAATGTATTGTATCCAAGTACCGTGTATTGAACATCTTTATCAAAACCAGTTACTGTGAACTTTGAATCTTGATTTGTGTTCTGTAAAGTAAAAGATTGTGCTGCTTTTAGTTTGTCCTCTCAATATATAGAGAGAGTTGATAAATCATGTATATTTAGTCTTATTTTGTCTTCATTTTTATGTGCATGCCCCAAAACAAATGTATTCCCTTGTTTGGAGACAATCAAATTGTGGAATTGGAATCGGAATTGAGTTGCTCAAGAGTACAGATTCAATCACTTCCACCTCACTTTGCCTGGCACAGACACTGCAGGTGCAGAGACCGTATTATGGGCCCAATATCCAGCCACAGTCAAGATAATCTCTTAGTTATGTTCACTGAAGTGGGTTCAGTCTTTACAACTTCTTCCTACTCGCTCGTTTATTTTTACATTCTCAGTCTTGTATCCCTATCAGGGATGGGAATCGTCCGCCAAACAGCAAATTTCCGCCCAAATGACATTGCTTTTCTGGCAAAAAAAACGTCTGCCCGCAGAAAAACACAAACAAACTCCAACTAAATGTAGCCATTCTAATGCTGTTTAAGGGCTTCAATTACCAAAAAAGCTTCAGCGTTACCCCCTGGACCCCTACTACTAGTGGCCTTCTGCGGCCCCTAGACCCCCGCTTTTCAGCTTGTTAAAAAAAATTCCAATTCCTATGCCTGCCTATAGTAATCCACTTAACTATAATTTCAACTGATAATTTTTAGATGTCCACAATATTTTTAATCAAAAATCGGTCCAAAAACTTTTAAAACAATCTTATAACCCCCCCCCCCCCCCCCCCCCCCCCCACCCCCCCCCCCCCCCCCCCCCCCCCCCCCCCCCCCAAAAAAGAAGACATGATAAACCAATATCTGATATCTCTTTTTATGCCACAGCAAGAAAGCTATAAAAGCGTGCAAACGTTTGCGAAAAGCTCCCATATGACTTCGGTCGAGAGGACGTAAAACATAAACTCGTGGCGAAAAGCGACTACTAGACCACTACTATTAGTCTATATGACGCATATGGAAGAGTTATTTATTTTAATGTTAGAGATATTTATTGGTGTTACTATCGTCTTGTATTGGTATGAGAGTGTGTGTTTTGAACCTTGTATCAAAACAATTATTCCAATTAGCTCCAAATTTTCAAGTGTGTGTGTGTGTGTGTGTGTGTGTGTGTGTGTGTGTGTGTGTGTGTATCAGAACAATTATTCCAAATTTTCGTGTGTGTGTGTGTGCGTAAGTGTGTGTGCGTGCGTGCGTGTAATAATAGCTGTACTTTGTGAAAATGGAAACACAGCAAAGCTTCAATAATTACTTAGCGAGCTCGAAAAATAAGTGTACGTTATAAAGTAAATAGAGAAAAAGGACAAAGGACGAACGAGCAGAAAGAAAGTTGACATATGTAGGAAATGGACACAGCGACTGAATATACTTTTGGATCTGGTATAAGTGGGACTGTATAGTGGACGTGATCAATTGGTAGAAGTAATTTATGTCACAGATAAGCCAACTGAGGAGAGTAAGGGGGAGGGGAAAGCAGAGTATGTCAGAAGTTGGGAGGGAGGGGGAGGGGAAAGAGTGAGGATAGGGAGTGGGGGGAAAGGGTAATTGGGAACGGGAGGAGAGAGGATTGGTCGGTCAGTTGAGCGAGTTGACATTTCTCGACACCAGTATGGGGGTCTCTCTGTCACATGCACGCGCGCACACATACACACAGACCTGATACTCAGAGACATATGCATCTCCCTCACAAACACAGGGGAGGGAGAGAGAGAGAGAGAGAGAGAGAGAGAGAGAGAGAGAGAGAGAGAGAGAGAGAGAGGAGAGAGAGAGAGAGAGAGAGAGAGAGAGAGAGAGAGAGAGAGAGAGAGAGAGAGAGAGAGAGAGAGAGAGAGAGAGAGAGAGAGAGAGAAACCCAAACTCAGTTTAGATGCTCAGTAATGGGACCAACGAATACAATTATGATACACAATCTGTATAACTGTCAACAAGCTTCAATACACAGGTTTGATTGTTGAGTGTGATTAGCAAGGCTATGATCGCACCAAATGGCATAAATCTAATTCTTAACATTGCTGGTCAAAGTTTACAATCCAAAATTCAAATGTATTGTTTGAATTTCTGGGGAAAGTTGTCGATATCAGGGTTGAAGGTTAATTGGTGAAAGAAATGCTAAGCAGAACAATAATAGAAGTCATATCCGAGTGAAGCTTCACACCATGTCCGCTATCATATTTGTCATAACAAGTCCATAGGGGCTTCTATTCTATAAAATCCTGGAAAAAAACCATGAAAAGCAGGGACCAGGGGCCACCTAGGCCCCAGTGCAGCGGGATATAGGGGCAGCATCCCTGTGGAGGGTAAGGGGGACAATGTCCCCACCTCCCTCTGAAGCTGAAGGATAAGGGGGGGGGGGGGGGTGAACATATATGCGGAAACCCCATGCGCATGTCCCATCTGTAATCTGCAAATAAAGTGTAAAAAAAAAAGTAAGGAAAAGGCGGATGGGATATGCACCTTCCCTTCTTCTTTGGTGGCGACCTGCTATTTATAGAAATATATGTACGCACTTTGGGGTGTGACCAAGGACAAAGGAAAAGAAGTAGATAAGGGAAGAAGGAAAGGACAAAAAACCCAAAAGAAAAGAACTTAAAGAAGAAGAAAAAAGAGCCTTTGGACATAAATGATATTTGCTGCAGAGATTTCTTGACAGTCTTGTAGATGAGGAGTTCACAACTTGATGGTGAAGCATTTCTTGTGTACAGCTCTTGAAAGGGGTGGGGGTGTTAGAGAGAAGATGGGGGTAGAGGGGGGGGGGGTAAGACAAGTGAACCATAGGCCTTTATTTGGCAGTATCCAGGCAAGACCAGTCTGGCTACCGTAGTGGTCACCGAGGACAAGCCCTGACGTGACCGGCACAGCCCCTGCCCTTCATTTACTTCTACTTTGATCTATGGCTCCTAACTCCCTAGTATTCAGTCTTGGTGGGTGAGAGCACTGCAGCTGCAGGCTCTCCTCCAGGGGCTGGGGCATCAGTCATGTTGAGGTGGCGCAGCAGTGTGGCTTCAAAGGGTGTCAATGTCGGAGCAGTTGCCACACTTTCTGGAAGATGGTTCCAATCTGGGATCGTGCGGGGAAAGGAAGTTCCCTGTCGATACTGAGTCCGACACGATTTGAAGTCAAATGCCAGGGAGTTGGTCTGGCGCCCACTTTTTTTTTGGCAGGTTATTGTTGGGGCGTGCTTTGTCTCAATTTTTAGGCCATTCTTAAATTTATACAGAGCGGTGAGTCAGGTCTTCTTCCTTTTCTCTCTTGCAGTGAGGGCCAGGCAAAGCTTGTCCAGCATGTTGTTGACACTGGAGGTGGGCTTGTAGATGTCTTCATATTTCTAACTTCCAGATATGCGCATGTGTGCACACAGCCTACTGCTATTTGACAGGGCTTTCACGGGCTCTCTTTGAAGCAAAGCACAAAGCTAAGGCATGGCATGGGCAAGTTGTAGTAGGGACAAAGTACAAGAATGTAAGAATGGGAGGTTTCTCCCCAAGTCTGCAGTGAAGCATCCATGTAAATCAAGTGCTGTAGCGAAACTCCTTTAGGTAAACTGTATAATATAGCTTTAAAAAAAAGGTTTGTATTTTGGAAATTTCGTGCAAACGATTCGGTCTGACTCTGGTGGCCATTACGAAACACAAGTGCCTTGCATTCTCTTTCACTGAACGAATCTGGTTTCCAGCACCTCCGCCAAGGAGGAATCGCCGATTTGATGGTTTGATTTCTAGGAAACCAGAGCAAAGTGAGTGTTGTGATCTCCATAAAGAGTGTTTTCCTGGTGATCTCGACGTTCTGTAGCAATTTTAGCCTAATGCATATGACCATTCACATGATAGGAAAAAAACCTCGAGAGAAGAAATCACACTGAAAGAAATAATATCAAAAGACTAAACTCATTCAGGGATCGTACAGGTTTATTATTCTGTAGACAACAATAGATAAATAAACACACTAAAAATAGTTTCATGCAAAAAAAAGGACATTTTCACAAAGTCAAAACATTCATCAATTTATAAAGATCCATTCAATGAATAAAGAAAAGCAGACAATAAACTAATAATAATAATAATAAAGCTTCTATAGCGCTCTTCAATGAAAACAAATCATCCTCAGAGCGCCTTACACATATTACGAGAGAAAACAATCAAGAAAAACATTATTACAAAACATGAAGTAAAAAAAAAAAAAATGCTCATGCCGGTCAATTTTTTTTAAAAAAAGAAGCATGAACAATAATAATTTCACATAATTTAAAGTAGAAATCAAAATAAACCGGCCGGTCTTTCAATCCCCTACCCACCTTCCCTTTATTTCACATACACACTATAGACACTCGTGAACACTCATAACATAGCATCCGGGGAGAGAGAAAAAAATCACAAAATCACAAAAAAGATCAGATTAACAAAAGTGCATCAAATTGAGTCAGGAGGCACATCCCAAACTGATTTTTTCTTATCAGATCCATCTATTTTGCAAATACCACAGTAGATGTTTGAGCAAATGAAAAAGTGTCATAACAAAAAGGAAAATCGAAATCACATTCACCAGCAAGAAATGAGGGATGGTCAAGGCAAGTGTGTGTTCTCTCTCATGTTTTGCGTGAATATATCTACTCAAAAACACTGGTCTCTAACTGATATGATTGATGCAAGTCCACATAACATTCTGGAAACATCCGTCACACAGGGAAAGAAAAAAAGAGCGGTGTGTGTGTGTGTGTGGTGTGTGTGTGTGTGTGTGTGTGTGTGTGTGTGGTGTGTGTGTGTGTGGTGTGTGTGTATGTGTGTGTGTGTGTTTGTGTGCGCGCACACGTGTGTGTGTGTGTGTGTGTGTGTGTATGCATATGGTGTGTGTGTGTGTGCATGTATGTGCATGTACGTGTGTGTGTGTGTGTGGAACATAATTCTATAGACATTTAAAAGATAATTGAATGAATTCATTTGGATGCTTTTGTAACCGCCTTAAAAACAACTGTGCTGTTCAGCTTTATTGCTTTCAATGGTTCCAGCCAATTTCTGTATTTTACGGACTATCAGACGCACTCCACAAATCGTACACAAAATTCTGATTTTGTTATTACAATTTCATTATAAGGCGCAGGTGTTTCAGTCTAGGAAAAAAGCATCACCGCATAGTCCATAAAATATGGTTATCCTCTCAGGGTCATAGCTGGACTGATAATAATTAACAAATAAAGAAAACAAAACAAAAAACTATCATGTCTTGCTACCTGAATGTCATGTGACATTATAAAAGAGGAGGGGAAAAAAGAATGTCTAGTAAACAATGTCGAGCTAGAAGAGAGGGCAAGAAGGCAACTTTCTCTCAAATTTTGACTGTACCATTTGCGTTCTTTGCATGGGGAAACAATGTTACTGTTCATGAAGCAAAAAGATATTCATGTCTTATGAACATAAACCTCTCATATCTGCACATGACATTACAATAAAGTGTGTGTGAAAAAAATCATGCTACCCAATCAAAATAGCTTCTCAATTCACTTTTTGACAGCATCTTTGAAGACACAGCAAAGACAGGAAGTGATATCAGCCATTCAAAAGCTTCCCAATGGCTGCAATCCACTATTTTGGTAGCTTCAAATTTTGCTGGTTGCCGATTTTCAATCTGCCGAAATAGGCAGTGGCCTGCCATGATGGTAAGCATATCTCCTATGCTAAAGCAATATACAGTCGAACCCTGCCAAACCGTCATTCGCAACCACTACCACTACCAGTCCCAGTGGAAGAGAAGGCTCGGCAAAAACGGTGTTGACCCGATCACCAACTCCAAAGACACCAGCAAACAATCCTCTTCCGGCTGAGGACTGGCCACTGCAATCTACTGGGCCGCCTCAACTGTCTGAAAATCGCCCACACTGACGAATGTCCATGTGGGACTGGACCCCAGAACATATTCTCCAACACTGTTCTGCCCACGGTGCTCTACGACCCAAGACCTGGCCAGGGGGAGTGGAGCTCTACGGGTGCAGCTCTGGGGAAGCCACCGTGACCTGGAGAAGACTGCAAAGTTTGTTGTGGCAATGAGAGACTTAGTGCGATTTTTCTCACGCCAGAGGGCGTGTGTGGTGTGTGTTTCATTATAAGGCGCAGGTGTTTCAGTCTAGGAAAAAAGTATCACCGCATAGTTCATAAAATATGGTTATCCTCTCAGGGTCATAGCTGGAGTGATAATAATTAGCAAATAAAGAAAAGAAAACAAAAAACTATCATGTCTTGCTACCTGAATGTCATGTGACATTATAAAAGAGGAGGGGAAAAAAGAATGTCTAGTAAACAATGTCGAGCTAGAAGAGAGGGCAAGAAGGCAACTTTCTCTCAAATATTGACTGTACCATTTGCATTTGTTTTAAAAATAAGCAGGCGTTCTTTGCATGGAGAAACAATGTTATTGTTCATGAAGCAAAAAGATATTCATGTCTTATGAACATAAACTTCTCGTATCTGCACATGACATTAAAATAAAGTGTGTGTGAAAAAAATCATGCTACCCAATCAAAATAGCTTATCAATTCACTTTTTGACAGCATCTTTGAAGACACAGCAAAGACAGGAAGTGATATCAGCCATTCAAAAGCTTCCCAATGGCTGCAATCCACTATTTTGGTAGCTTCAAATTTTGTAGGTTGCCGATTTTCAATCTGCCGAAATAGGCAGTGGCCTGCCATGATGGTAACCATATCTCTTATGCTAAAGCAAGATACAGTCGAACCCTGCCAAACCGTCATTCGCAACCACTACCACTACCAGTCCCAGTGGAAGAGAAGGCTCGGCAAAAACGGTGTTGACCCGATCCACCAACTCCAAAGACACCAGCAAACAATCCTCTTCCGGCTGAGGACTGGCCACTGCAATCTACTGGGCCGCCTCAACTGTCTGAAAATCGCCCACACTGACGAATGTCTGGGGAAGCCACCGTGACCTGGAGAAGACTGCAAACTTCGTTGTGGCAATGAGAGACTTAGTGCGATTTTTCTCACGCCAGAGGGCATGACGCTCGTGTGGGGCTAATCCTCTCTATATTATTAGTTGGGGATAAAGAAAGAGAGAGAGAGAGTGAGTGGTTCTACCATCACTCTCTCTCTCACTACGCCCAAGTAAGAAAATTGCGTGATAAGCCCCTAGTGCATTGACTGCCCTCCGGCGTGAAAAATATCGCCATAGGTTGACCATTGGTCTGAAGACCTGGCGCTTTGCCAAACAGAATCGACCGCTGAAAAAGAACAAGAAGAACCCTGCCAAACGGGCACCTCAGTATTGCGGACACCCGTTAATCTGGATAGTTTTACTCAGTCTCTTCTTTTCTTTTTTATTACTGAGAGTCTCCAGTATAGCGACCACCTCGCAATGAGCAGCTTAGGACGCACATTTCACTGCCAGGGGGCAATCAAACCAGTAGGGGCTTAGCGCATGATATTCTTAGTTGGGGGTAGTGAGAGAGAGAGAGACAGAGAGAGCGTCCTAAGTTGACCATTACGGACAGTTTTGGCCAGCCTGTAGGGAGGTCGCAATACTGATGTTTGACTGTATTTGGACACTGACTTTTTTTCTTTATGGGATTATAAAAAAACGTTTCACACGAAATTACTTCTGGTAAAATCACTTCCAGAACAAACCATGTTCTGGATGAATTAAAAAGGCCAGTAAAGGGTAACGATTTCCATTGAGAAAGAATTCAAATACCTACTTAACGTATTTTAAACATGCGTTCTGCTTTTACTGGACTATTTGTTCATATTTGTTTGGTTTGTTAATTACAACATTGCAGTGTTATTAGTTATTAGTTCATATTCTTTGTTGTTGATAAATGTGTTTATTGTTGTTTTTCTTATGTGCATCTGGCTGCAATTTCTCTGTAATGAGATAATAAAGATTTGGATTTGGATTTGGATTAACTTTACACAAATGAGGGTAGCAACACAATCCTGAGATCATTTTGAAAGAAAAAAAGTAAACATATAATATTGGATCCCACTGCACATGTCAAAAAAGCACATCCATCAAAAATTACATAGACAAGTTTGGCAAAAACACCTATCGATAAAATGTAAACGGATGACTAGTTCAAATATTTGTAAAACATGTACATATAAAACTATAAAAGAAAATTCAACATACATTTCCTAATCATAAAAAAACCCATACAACAATAAATAATATAATTATGTACATCCTTATTATACAGTTATGAAATCTGCTCCTTCCTTCTCCAATCTACCAGCAATGCGCACGATCAGTTTATCATTTGCAAGTTGCAACAGTCATGACAGAGTCAGAACTTAAAACAATGTGATAAATACCCAAATAAACAAACAAGCAAAAAAAATATCAGATCAATCCCATTTCATCAAAGGAGGAGAACTGAATACGAAACAAGGTCACTCATATTTCAATGGACATTTACTTTTTTGTCACTTGTCATAAGCAAACATGCATAACTCACGAAAATAACAATAACTGTATCCATCATTTGTAAGGCCCTTAATCTTCACTTAAAAATCAAAGCCTACTCACAACCAACATTTATTTTTATGCAATAAACACAAATGTAATGTGCACAATTACATAGCATAGCACATTAAATCATTTGTATGCCCCCCCCCAAAAAAAAAATTCAAACAGATATAAATAAATAAATAAAGAATGAGAGAGAGAGGTAGAGAAAAAGAGAGAGAGAGAGAGAGAGAGAGAGAGAGAGAGAGAGAGAGAGAGAGAGAGAGAGAGAGAGAGAGAGAGATGAAAAGGAAATATTTTTCTTACAAGGAAGGCACCCATTTCCTACATAGCCCTTGCTTAATGCAATATGACAAAGTTATTTTGTTTGTACAATAAGAAACTAAATTATCTACAACTTTAAAGATATATTAAATGCAACTTGAAACAGGATTACACTCATTTGGAATACAATTTTTGAAAGCAGATGAATACAATTTGAAACACAATTATTGATACTTTGCTTTTGAAAATTGGAAGCAAGATAATATAGCTACTTTACAGCAGATGAAAGCAATATGAAACAAGATTACTGATAAATTGCTTTAAAGCAGACGGATACTATGCAACACAAATTATCTATAAACCATATAAACCGACCAATAAAAAAGATGTATTCAAAAGACGCAAGACATCTTTTGCTGAAAGCCCAAATAACGCATGTCTGTAACCCAATTTTATTCTTTTACTTGAAAGAAAAAAGACAGGACTTACATGTACATATCAACAACAAGATTTATCCAAGTAGGGTTGCAAGATACAAGCAGCACACAACAAGTGTAAAGTGACGCTATTTTATTCACAAGAGACACAAGAAGACAACTGGATATTTTGGCGAACGCGCCTTCATCAACATAGACACACAAGAAAACAGCAAAAAACAATACTTCCCCTCTACAATCCAATCTGTGAATACTTCCCTCTACAATCCAATCTGTGAATACTTCCCCTCTACAATCCAATCTGTGAATACTTCCCTCTACAATCCAATCTGTGAATACTTCCCCTCTACAATCCAATCTGTGAATACTTCCCCTCTACAATCCAATCTGTGGATCATCATTCACAGATTGGATTGTAGAGGGGAAGTATTGTTTTTTTGCTCCTGTTGCTATCTTTGCTGTTTGCTGTTTTATTGTGTGTCTATGTTGATAAAGGCGTGTTCACCGAAATATCCAGTTGTCTTGTTTTGTTTCTTGTGAATAAAATAACATCACTTTACACTCGTTGTGTGGGTGTTTGTTTGTTGCATGTTCCAGTGACGTTGCAGTCTGTTTCAGTTTTTTTATTTTTAGGGTTGCAAGAGTGTCAAATGTGCAGATAAAAACAAGCAGAAACTTATTAATACCAGCTAGTCCAAAACTAGATAAAGTAGCAATTTGCTACCTGAAATGTTCCTCAAATGTGTCAACTATTCAGAACCTTTCAATTAAATAGCAACTTGCTTTCTTTTCATCATTCAAATGCATTCAGATACGAATTTATTAATCTACTTTGGACGAATGAGCCGGATCCGGCTCATGACCTGCACAACCGTCTAGGACGAATGAGCCAGATGCAGCTCACGAGTTTTCAAGAGGTTTTGATTTCTGGCATGTAACCACCTTTAAAGAGCCAAGTCGTAATCTATTTTCAGTTTGCTTTGATCTTTCTTTTTTTAAAATCAACCAATCATTGCAACTTTACTTTCAGCTTTGGCTGGTGTGTGCGTGTGTGTCAGAGATTGGAATGTGAAAATTTCCTTCTTTCTATGTGTAAGCTGTTTTCGTCAATAGGAGACAAACGACAAAGGTACGGAACCTGATATTTTACGATCGTTTAGTGCATGGGGTTCATAGTCTTCTCTGAAAATATCGACCCCTAATTTTACATAACTTATTTGTGGTGATGTGTTTTCAAAGCTAACCGAATGGCCAGTCCTAAACGGTTGTGAGGGGAAGCAACCGGCCAGTACAGAACTAACTTGATGGCACATATAAAGCTAAGTCAAGCTTGCACAAATGAACACAATTGTGATGGTGCATGGGAAAACCAGATATTAAGTAACTCAGAATATTATTTTAGCAAAAGCCAAAAATAGTCAACCCCAAAAATATCCATTTTCTATGTAGGGCATATTTATGTCTATTTTTATGTATTCTACCAGTATCTACAGGAAAGACAACTTTGAATGTCTTTTGTTTATTTGATTGCCTTTTAAATCAAGTCAATAGAAAGAAAGAGGCAAAATTCTGTCTTCTATGTCCGATTTCTGCAAAATAATGATCTATGTTGATTGCCAAATTTCAAATAATTATAAAATAAAAACTAGACAAGATAACTCAATTTGGTTTTCTGTGTATTAACAAGGAACCTTTGCTCATTAATGAAAAATAAAAATCTCAATTTATGCCAAAATTCCATTATGTCTGTTTTTCCCATGCACTATCAGTGTCACATATATTGAACATGTTTACAAATATATCATGTGTACGGTAATAAAATAAACAAAATTAAATCTAAGTGGTTATGTGTGTAAAATGTTTCAAAAACAACAATACAGTGCATAAAAAGTAAAAAAAAAAAAAAAAGGAAGTATATTTAGAAAGAAAAAAGAGAAAAAACAATAACGAAACCTTAAAGGAGTTATAAGATGATGAGATCAGCTGTCATCCTGCCATAGGCTACAGACCTTGCATTGAAGTATATTTATATACTCAACAATAATTTCTCAATGTAAAATTCAGGTTTCTCAGAGACAAGAACAGGTAACCCCATAATACACCTACTGACCCATATCTCTGGTTTTGACTTCTTTCCTTTTTTCCATTTTGCACTGTGAACTTTACCACAGAAAATGTTGACACGAATATCATGCTACTTCAAACACTGTAAAATAATAACAGAAACGTCAAGTCTCTAGTAATTACTTCAGTGTACAATCTGAGGAACATTTGTCAATCCTAATAATATACAATTATTTAACCCCTTCCTGTGTCTACTACGGGATGTGTGATGCCATTGATGATGTCATAACTTTTAATGTCATGGCTTGCATGATGGTTTTTGGTTGAGAAAAGATATATCTCCACCATTTTCTCAGATTGAGAATAAGAAAATGGATACTTTCTCTGTTTTCCTCTGGCAGTGAAGGGGCTTATGCTCTTTTAATCTTTCTTGAAACATAGTGATATATAGAACAGGTACCTGAAGACAGCAGAGAGAATCGGGATTCAAAGACAGAAGAAGAAAAGAGACCAAAGAAAATATATTTCCTTCAGTACATTTGTCTTTCCTTTTTTTTTCTTTCATGGAGAATTACCATACGGGGGTGGGGGTGGGGTGGGTTTCAGTGGGGGTGGGGGTGGGGTATGGTCAGCTGATTAACCCCTTCCTGCCAGAGGAGAATCAAGAAATTATCAATTTTCTTACTACCGTATTTTACGGACTACAAGGCGCACCTGATTATGAGGCGCATCCCCCAAATTTTACACTAAGTTCAGATTTTGTTATTATAGTTTCTTACTATATATATTATCAGTCACATTATAAGGCGCAGGGGTCTCAGTCTAGGAAAAAAGTATCGCCTTATAGTCCGTAAAATACAGTATCAAATTCAAATGAGGCCTGTTAGACTCAATCTCAGAAAATGGTCTAGAGATATATCTTTCTTGACTTTCAGCATTCCAAGCAATCAAGACTTTGACATCAAGATCAAAAGTTATGACATAATCAATGACATCACACATCCGTAGTAGATTCTGGGCAGGCAGTGAAGGGGTTAAAAAATATATTGATGCATGCAGCTCTCATTAGGGATGTCTACATTAAATCTACAGAACATTCTGTTGAGTTAGTATTACTGTTGCAGGTTTCTTCTTTCAAACAGAACTTCCTAGATTTCTGACATATTGGAACATCCTAACATACATAACACATTATCTATTTTTTTCAAGAGAGAAATTATAAGCATATTGTTATTGTTAATACAAAACAGATGAATATATCAAATAAAGACAACAACAAGAGTTCAACATCTGAATGACAAATCATAAGTTTTGGTGTTTTTTTTTTTGCTGTCCCATCTTCTGGGCCGTACAGTGGCGTTGCCAATTCGCAGCTACACCCCGGTTTGTTCAAGTCGCAGAATCTGAGACCAGCAGTCCAAGGGGAGCGAATCTATGTCAGGCTGTCAGGAGGCAACCAACCGAGGAGACACTGCACTTCTGCTGAGTCACTTCGGTGGATTTCAGTGGAGCCTGTTCAGGACACCACCTACTAAGCCCCCTACTGACGACACTATTCTCTTAGTCGCGGAGCCAGCGTGAGTGAGGTCCTCCTCTGAGGGCGCCACCACGACCGTCCACCGACAGCTCCCCAGAACACACTGATCCCCATGACTTTGACCCGAACGCACCAAGGCATAGACTGGATTGGAAACCGAAAAAATCATAAGTTTTCACAATCTTAAAAGTAAATAATAAAATCTCCCCCCCTCCCCACTCTCCTACCTTTTCAAACCCCTCTTCTGTCATGTTTACCTGCCTCATAAGCTTTTCAATAAATAACATTAACAACAACAAAGCCCAACACAACAAATGTGTTGCAAAACTTGGCAAGAAACACAATGATGTAAAATTATATCATTATTATGACATGCATTACTGGCCCATGTGAACAAAGCAAAAAAAGAAACAAACTAAAACTTTGGACCTCTATCAATCTGATAATCGATATGAAAGATAAGAGAAGTTTTAATGAAAAGGGGTAGGAAAACGGATACCATATATAACACAAGTATTCAAATGGTAAAATTCTGTTCACTGTTGTCAAAGTGGTGGTACTAATCCTAATGTAAAAAAGAAAGAAAGCGCTAAGCCACACGATTTGAGCAAAAAAAACTATTAGATAAGGGGATAGAACATTCATACAAACATATTCAATGCCATAACTTTACGAAAATTCACACTTCAATCTTTTCTGTAAAGTGTTCAACATACAAACACCACACTAAAGTCATGGTTGATAGACCACACACCAGTTTGTCAGGTGACAGAGTCCAAAACCAGCAGTCCAACTCCAAGGGGAGCAAATCTATGTTAGGATGTCAACCAATAGAGGAGACACTGCACTGCTGCTGAGTCACTTCAGTAGAATTTAACTGAGCCTGTTCTCGGCTAACATACATAGTACACAACCTACTAAAGCCCCTACTGACAACAATAATGTCTTAGTCTTGAGCCCAAGGGAATTGTACACAACCTACTAAAGCCCCTACTGACAACAATAATGTCTTAGTCTTGAGCCCAAGGGTATTGTACACAACCTACTAAAGCCCCTACTGACAACAATAATGTCTTAGTCTTGAGCCCAAGGGTATTGTACACAACCTACTAAAGCCCCTACTGACAACAATAATGTCTTAGTCTTGAGCCCAAGGGTATTGTACACAACCTACTAAAGCCCCTACTGACAACAATAATGTCTTAGTCTTGAGCCCAAGGGTATTGTACACAACCTACTAAAGCCCCTACTGACAACAATAATGTATTAGTCTTGAGCCCAAGGGAATTGTACACAACCTACTAAAGCCCCTACTGACAACAATAATGTCTTAGTCTTGAGCCCAAGGGAATTGTACACAACCTACTAAAGCCCCTACTGACAACAATAATGTCTTAGTCTTGAGCCCAAGGGTATTGTACACAACCTACTAAAGCCCCTACTGACAACAATAATGTCTTAGTCTTGAGCCCAAGGGTATTGTACACAACCTACTAAAGCCCCTACTGACAACAATAATGTCTTAGTCTTGAGCCCAAGGGTATTGTACACAACCTACTAAAGCCCCTACTGACAACAATAATGTCTTAGTCTTGAGCCCAAGGGTATTGTACACAACCTACTAAAGCCCCTACTGACAACAATAATGTCTTAGTCTTGAGCCCAAGGGAATTGTACACAACCTACTAAAGCCCCTACTGACAACAATAATGTCTTAGTCTTGAGCCCAAGGGGATTGTACACAACCTACTAAAGCCCCTACTGACAACAATAATGCATTAGTCTTGAGCCCAAGGGAATTGTACACAACCTACTAAAGCCCCTACTGACAACAATAATGTCTTAGTCTTGAGCCCAAGGGTATTGTACACAACCTACTAAAGCCCCTACTGACAACAATAATGTCTTAGTCTTGAGCCCAAGGGAATTGTACACAACCTACTAAAGCCCCTACTGACAACAATAATGCATTAGTCTTGAGCCCAAGGGTATTGTACACAACCTACTAAAGCCCCTACTGACAACAATGTCTTAGTCTTGAGCCCAAGGGAATTGTACACAACCTACTAAAGCCCCTACTGACAACAATAATGTCTTAGTCTTGAGCCCAAGGGTATTGTACACAACCTACTAAAGCCCCTACTGACAACAATAATGTCTTAGTCTTGAGCCCAAGGGTATTGTACACAACCTACTAAAGCCCCTACTGACAACAATAATGTCTTAGTCTTGAGCCCAAGGGAATTGTACACAACCTACTAAAGCCCCTACTGACAACAATAATGTCTTAGTCTTGAGCCCAAGGGTATTGTACACAACCTACTAAAGCCCCTACTGACAACAATAATGTCTTAGTCTTGAGCCCAAGGGTATTGTACACAACCTACTAAAGCCCCTACTGACAACAATAATGTCTTAGTCTTGAGCCCAAGGGAATTGTACACAACCTACTAAAGCCCCTACTGACAACAATAATGTCTTAGTCTTGAGCCCAAGGGAATTGTACACAACCTACTAAAGCCCCTACTGACAACAATAATGTCTTAGTCTTGAGCCCAAGGGTATTGTACACAACCTACTAAAGCCCCTACTGACAACAATAATGTCTTAGTCTTGAGCCCAAGGGAATTGTACACAACCTACTAAAGCCCCTACTGACAACAATAATGTCTTAGTCTTGAGCCCAAGGGAATTGTACACAACCTACTAAAGCCCCTACTGACAACAATAATGTCTTAGTCTTGAGCCCAAGGGGATTGTACACAACCTACTAAAGCCCCTACTGACAACAATAATGTCTTAGTCTTGAGCCCAAGGGTATTGTACACAACCTACTAAAGCCCCTACTGACAACAATAATGTCTTAGTCTTGAGCCCAAGGGAATTGTACACAACCTACTAAAGCCCCTACTGACAACAATAATGTATTAGTCTTGAGCCCAAGGGAATTGTACACAACCTACTAAAGCCCCTACTGACAACAATAATGTCTTAGTCTTGAGCCCAAGGGAATTGTACACAACCTACTAAAGCCCCTACTGACAACAATAATGTCTTAGTCTTGAGCCCAAGGGTATTGTACACAACCTACTAAAGCCCCTACTGACAACAATAATGTCTTAGTCTTGAGCCCAAGGGTATTGTACACAACCTACTAAAGCCCCTACTGACAACAATAATGCATTAGTCTTGAGCCCAAGGGAATTGTACACAACCTACTAAAGCCCCTACTGACAACAATAATGTCTTAGTCTTGAGCCCAAGGGTATTGTACACAACCTACTAAAGCCCCTACTGACAACAATAATGTCTTAGTCTTGAGCCCAAGGGTATTGTACACAACCTACTAAAGCCCCTACTGACAACAATAATGTCTTAGTCTTGAGCCCAAGGGAATTGTACACAACCTACTAAAGCCCCTACTGACAACAATAATGTATTAGTCTTGAGCCCAAGGGAATTGTACACAACCTACTAAAGCCCCTACTGACAACAATAATGTCTTAGTCTTGAGCCCAAGGGTATTGTACACAACCTACTAAAGCCCCTACTGACAACAATAATGTCTTAGTCTTGAGCCCAAGGGTATTGTACACAACCTACTAAAGCCCCTACTGACAACAATAATGTATTAGTCTTGAGCCCAAGGGTATTGTACACAACCTACTAAAGCCCCTACTGACAACAATAATGTCTTAGTCTTGAGCCCAAGGGTATTGTACACAACCTACTAAAGCCCCTACTGACAACAATAATGTCTTAGTCTTGAGCCCAAGGGTATTGTACACAACCTACTAAAGCCCCTACTGACAACAATAATGTATTAGTCTTGAGCCCAAGGGTATTGTACACAACCTACTAAAGCCCCTACTGACAACAATAATGTCTTAGTCTTGAGCCCAAGGGTATTGTACACAACCTACTAAAGCCCCTACTGACAACAATAATGTCTTAGTCTTGAGCCCAAGGGTATTGTACACAACCTACTAAAGCCCCTACTGACAACAATAATGTCTTAGTCTTGAGCCCAAGGGTATTGTACACAACCTACTAACGCCCCTACTGACAACAATAATGTATTAGTCTTGAGCCCAAGGGTATTGTACACAACCTACTAAAGCCCCTACTGACAACAATAATGTCTTAGTCTTGAGCCCAAGGGTATTGTACACAACCTACTAACGCCCCTACTGACAACAATAATGTATTAGTCTTGAGCCCAAGGGGATTGAGACAATTTGTTTTTAACAATTCTATACATTGCTTAAATAATCCAGTTTAGACACGAAATGCAACAACTGAAATAAAGAAAATGCTTAATCATATATATATATTTTTAATTTCTCAAAGCGTTTACAACCCACCACTCAAGACTACTTTATTATCTCTTAAAGAGAAATTATATGGAGAAACAAGGAGAGATAACAACTTTCTCCAGTCAGTGCTGCTTAATGGATAGTATTCAACATGCACACATACAATCATACACACTCACAAGAAAGCATGCAAAAGGTGGCTTGTAAGAAACGTGTCAATTGAGCAAAATTAATATCTACCTATACACATCAAAATGTACATGCATTATTTAACACAGAAAATTGGTTGACATCACATAGACACATATTAAGACCTGAAAATGCACCACACAGACTGATGAAATTCAACACATGATGAGAAGTAGAATTTTACAAAGAACAAGTTTACAATCCACTTTCAGGTTAAAATCAACTTGCGTTTTCTCTTTTTTTTCTTTCTCTCTCTCTTGATAAAAAAATATTTAATCGTTTTAAATAGTTTCCATGTTACAATTCTTTGCACATTTTTCAATTTACCATCTGTTTCTATTTTTTTTTTTTTTCAATTTCTGTCTCTGCACTCAAGTTCAACTTTAGAAGTTTGATTTTTTAAAAAGAAAAAGAAAGAAAGAACCGATTAAAACTGTACAGCATTTCATATATTCTTTGCTAATAGACTAGGAATAAAAATAGTGACAGATTGTATTAACAAACACATCAACTTCCAACTGATTAAGTGCAACTTTGAGAAAAATGCATTTTTAGACAGACGCGTGGTCTTCAGCACCCAACCATACTGTATGGCACTATTATAAATGTACAAAATAACTTCAGATCTAACTTGTGACCATATTTTTCAGACTATAAAACACATCCCCCCAAAAAAAAAAAAAAAAAAAATCTCAAACAGAACTAAGATTGTGTTACACAACTTTCTTACTTACTTCCATACTTTTTGTTTGGACTATAAGACCAGGGCTCTCAAGGACCCCCCCAGGTCTATGAAGCACTAACATTCTACAGGACCCTCTAAAAGAATGTGCAGGGGGTCCCAGGGATGCACTAGAAAAAAATATTTTTAGCATTCGCTATGCCACTGGGATCCCTCCTCTAGGACCCTCTATCCTGCAAGTGAAGGAGTCCCTGGGACCCCTTGTTTCGCGGGACAATTGGGAGCCCTGATTTAGACGCACCTTATTATATGGTACACCATATTATGTGTAACCCAGCACCACAAAAGGGACACTAAGTATCAAAATGACCATTCTGAGAAAATGGCACAGTTAGAAACTTCAGGCAATAGGAATTGTTCGGAAATAATTAAGGGGAGTAATTTCATGGTGTGTGGGAGTGATCTTGCCTTATTCAATCGGTCAAACAGGGGAAGTTACTCTACCATCAGGAAGATCCCCAGCTCTTGCCTCGTGTGTTTGAGCAGACACTTAGAACACTGTGCATCATTCTAAAATTTATGTCATTTATATTTTTACGACACATTTTGCAAGTTTTATCAGTTTGTGGCCACTGGCCACCCCTAATTTTTCTTAGAAAAATGTTTGCAAGTCGCTGACTCGCATCCTGCGGTTTCAAGCTTTGACCCCATTGTTGCAATGGTATTTGACTGAGTAATAGAGGTAAACAACTCTAATTTTCATAAAGTGCTTTCCCCTAGTTTTTGTCTGGAAATCGTCTATTCAAGAATAAAGAATAGTGACTGCTGTGCCTTTTAGAACAAGTAAACTCTTCTTTGAAACATCGTGTGTTTCCCTCTTCCAGGTACCTTTCTATACCTTGTTTATTTTCTTTCAGGCAATTCACTTTCTAATGATATAAAACCATTCTTGTATCCTTTTTTGTTGCAGAGTTATCGAGCATTTAAAGAGTTGGCAAGGTGACCGTCAGCCATTTTGAGAAATCAGTCTAAAGTCTAGCCTATCATAAGAAAATGCATCAACCTACTAATTTTAAAGCACTTTTTCGAATATTTAGAGACCATGTTAAATGGATATGAAAGATAAGATGTTAGAGAGCACGAAAATACCTATAACTCAAAATGGACAAAACAAAATAAGATTTTTGACTTTGCAAGCCTGCTGTGAGAAACTAACCCAGCGACTTAATGTCCCTTATGTGGTGCTGGAAACCCCCCCCCCCATTTTCTTCTTCTAGTTTTACACAAAACTAAGGTTTTGTAATCATACTTTCTTACTCTATTGTTATTGTTAGTCATATACTGTATAAGGCTCAGGGGTCTTAGTCTGGGAAAAAAGGCATTGCCTTATAGTCTGTCAAATATGGTATATTATTCGTCATATTATAAAGTGCAGAGGAAAAAGACACACTTTATATATATTAAAAAACCACAACTTTAAATAATACTTAACTAGCTTTCACTGTTTTCCTAGACGTAAACATGATCAAAAAGGGTGGGACCAACCACAGGTTCCCCTGCCCTTTTCAGGGTCACTCACGATGTAGAATCAACAAAAGTAACTTTCTCGAAATACAAATAACTAAAAGCAAATAACAAAATCAAGCTCAACAACAAAGGGTTCCTAAATCATAATTTGATCCCATGAATATGATGAATTGAAAAAGAAAATTGGTCATTGCCATACAGGCACTGAGGCAGATCTTGTTATCCGTAAAGTCTTCCATTTTTCTGCCATCAACAATATTGTGTGACTGAAAATGTTTTGAAATTTTAACTGGATTGCTTTTGCATATCATTCTTAGGAAGATCCCCTTCTTCTTCTTTGATCGCTCAGACAGTATCCTGTCAATTATGAGTGCAGATGCGTCATGCTGCTGTTATGCGTCTAACAAAGAAATAGGCCCAGCAAGTCCGACTTCGGCTGGAGGAGGAAATCTTTTTGAAAGGTGCTTTTTGAAAAAAAGGCAGGAGAATGGACCGGTAAGGCAGAAAGATAGTAGATCACAGTACGCAAAGGGAAAAGGCAGAGTCAAAGAGAGTGACAGATTAGAGGAAGTTACAAGCACAGAACTTCCAGAAGGTGGGAGAACTATTTATACAAAAGACCCCCCGGTATCCCCACGGGGGGGATCCCCTTATTATATTTGACTCTTGGGATCATTTTTAGTACAGTGGAACCTCACTATTAACTCCCTCTATGTCTAACTAAGGTGATAAGATTTTTCACCCATTTTTTCCCCTTCATATCCGGACTACTGAGTGTCAACCTCCCTATTAAGACTTTTTTGGGGGCCAATGACAAAGTGAAATTTTATGTCCTCTCGGCCTGGAACAAGGCACATACCTTTTTTGGGGCTGATTTTTCAAGGTCTTATTCTTAATAGGGAGGTTCCACTATACAGTGGAGAACTGATAACTCAAAAACGGGTAACTCAAAAACACTGGATAACTCAAAATAACTTTTGGGTCCTATTATAATAATCTCTATGTTGAAAAGTCAAAATATTGGCTATTTCAAAATAAAATTTCAGTCCCTTCAATTTTGACTTAAGCGATTTTTACTGTGCAACTATTTTGGCTTGTCCGAAAGACTTACAATCACCAGTGACCTTCTGGGCTATCAAGCTTTAGCTCTGTTTTCTCTAGGACCAAGAATTGGCTTGTTTTTCCCTAGAACAATCCAAAAATATGGAGCAACACTGTTGGCTGTTAGACCCACACATATTAAAATTTTGAGACGAATGCCTAATAGAGGCATCATGTCCTATTCACCAGTACTGTTTTGTGGCACAACGCTGCACCAAAACAGATTTTAGACTTATAATGATTGCATCCTAGAAAAGTCTCCAGTATAATATTATGCTTACTGGAAAGACTTGAGTCTTAGATGAAACCCGTAAGTCTTGCTCAGCATAAAGGATAGGAATAGTTAGCACAGCATAGCATAGTCATTTGGCCCTATAGGCTTCTATTTTAAGCCTTTTGCCCTCTAGATATAATTGCCAGTGACATCATTATTGTTTTCAATGGGTTTTTTCTTTGCCCGCAAACTAATAGGCTTTTGTATATATATTGATTTCTAATCTTTTAATAAAAAATCTCAGTGTTGGCAAGACTGCGGCTGACAAGCTTTCACTTATACCTAACTACTCCAAACTTTATTTTATCCCTGTCACGGTATTTTTCATTCTATTTGTCTGTGAAGCGTTAGCAAAATCCTTCTTGCCTTATCTTGGAAGAGAAAAAGCATTTTCCCCACATACAGATATGTTATACCCATTTCAGAATGTTCCTGTCCACAACACTCATGCCTTTTAAATCGTTGTTCATTCATATAGAAGAAATATACACTGTGAAGAATTAACATTCTTTCCATTTGCACAGTCTACATTTTGCGTAGCGTGATTTTGTGTGAACGCATCCTAAACTTTAAGCTTGTTTTTGGAGCTGTTCACAGATAACCAAATTTGGTTTATATTTACTAAATACATTTACCTATGCAGGTTAAAAAGAAAAAGAAAAAAAGAAGGAAAATGTCAAACTTTCTTGATAATCATGAACATCAGAAAGCAAGTTCACATTACCCAACATAACGCCAACATAGGACTTATTGTGAACTCATTGTTCAAGCTGTTAAATAGGAATTTCACAAAGCAAAAAATGTAGGGTCTCTGACCGATTGGACGCTAATCTCATCATCATCAGCAAAAGACTTTCTATTCAACAAGACTTGTCATTAAAACAATGTCCATTCATATGAACAAACCCAACATGCAGCAGCAGTCGAAAAACCCACCCTTCTCAAAAACACTTTCAATTGTAAACCACCACACACTCAGTTTTAAAATCAAAACCGCAATGATGAAAACAAATCAACGCAAAGTTGGAACCACGTACACACATTGTGACCATAACATAAAAGTTAAACATTAAGAAACATCAGTTTACAAGTGAACCATCCATAAAGTAATCAAAGAGGCACATAGATAGATCACCAGGAAGGAGAATCACCATTTCATCCAAGCTTGTCATCACATAATATAATGAGACCTTCAACAGCTGCTTCTTGGCAGCTGAAAACTCATGGGAGACCCAAACCTCTGCCTGAAAAGATATGTCCACGCATGACTTATTTATTTAAGAACATTTATATAGCGCTTCACCTTTAAGCTCTAAGCGCTTTAAAAACTTATACAGTATTCAGACCATGATATAATCATATACGTTGCAGAACATTTCTTTTTTTCCAGGCAGTTCCTTGCCTGAACCAACACAAAATCCCCTGAGTTCAGGCTCCAGGCATAACAACAACAACATACGGTATTTATATGGCGCTGAATCTTGATATAAATCAAATCAAAGCGCACACACACGTTAGCATTCATAACGCATTCAAACAAAAATGCAATACAAAGCGAGCACACACGTTTGACATAAATGGTATACAGCAGAAACAGACCTAAAGGCAAGAGAGAGAGAAGAGAAAGAGAGTGGAGCCTCAATCACGAGGGAACACATGCACCCCTAGCATCATCGCTTAGTTCTCTCACTAGCACCCACCTTGAGGATTTAGATATATATCCGCTCACCAATCTTTGTGTCATCTGCGGAACACAAAACTTCACCAACAGAATCAGGACAGGACGGCTCGGGAACTGTGGCGGCCGTGTCTCGTGAAGCCGTCCAAGCTGTTGGTGCGACGTCGCCTCGACTTGTGCCAGTACTTCATCTTGTCGTCGCACACGCTGGTCATCGCCTGCAACACACATTTTATTGTCCTGATAAGGTAAGTACTATATGAAATAGTGTGCTGATGAGGTTTTATTTGTTTTTTCTTTTCATCAGCAAAGTGTAATTCATTTGGGGTAAAATTGTATTCACCGCATTTTAAGAGCACTCTTATTTTAAGGTATATGCCCCATGTTTGAACAAAATCTGGTTTTGTAGTTTATTTGTTACTTTTTAAATTGTTAGTCATTTTGTACTTGAAATAGTAAATGACCACTTGGACCACCCACTTTGAGGATTTGAACACAACGAAGAATGTATTAATTGCACAAAAGCACACAACGCTAGACAATGAATCAACACAAAGAAGAACGTATTAAAACAAAAACAAAAAACTTTTTTTTTAATGTTTCAAAGAAAAAATGTGTATGTGTGTGTGTGTGGTTATGGGGGGTTGGGGTAGCAAACTTTTGCTCATGCCAAACCCTGACCTCAAGCTTGAAGGCCTGGTCCTTGCTGAGGGGGGATGACGATACAATATAGTACAGGCTGATTCAACTGACCTCTAACTTGAAGGCCCAGCCTTGCTGAGGGGCTGTGGGGGGATGACGATACAATATAGTACAGGCTGATTCAACTGACCTCTAACTTGAGGGCCCGGTCCTTGCTGAGGGGCTGTGGGGGGATGACCATACAACAATATAGTACAGGCTGATTCAACTGACCTCTAACTTGAGGGCCCGGTCCTTGCTGAGGGGCTGGGGGGGGGGGGGGGGGGGGGGGGGGGGGGGGGGATGACCATACAACAATATAGTACAGGCTGATTCAACTGACCTCTAACTTGAGGGCCCGGTCCTTGCTGAGGGGCTGTGGGGGGATGACGATACAATATAGTACAGGCTGATTCAACTGACCTCTAACTTGAGGGCCCGGTCCTTGCTGAGGGGCTGTGGGGGGATGACCATACAACAATATAGTACAGGCTGATTCAACTGACCTCTAACTTGAGGGCCCGGTCCTTGTTGAGGGGCTGTGGGGGGATGACCATACAACAATATAGTACAGGCTGATTCAACTGACCTCTAACTTGAGGGCCCGGTCCTTGCTGAGGGGCTGACGGGGGATGACCATACAACAATATAGTACAGGCTGATTCAACTGACCTCTAACTTGAGGGCCCGGTCCTTGCTGAGGGGCTGGGGGGGGATGACCATACAACAATATAGTACAGGCTGATTCAACTGACCTCTAACTTGAGGGCCCGGTCCTTGCTGAGGGGCTGGGGGGGGATGACCAGGTCGTGGGCGTCGGCCAGGGAGCGCAGGTGGAAGTAGTACTTGGCGTACACGCTGGACGGAACGTTGATGTTGAACTGCAGCAGCTCCAGCACCTGACGCTCCAGCTCGTTCCTGGAACACGCATAAAAAAAATAAAATTATTCTTAACAAAAGACACATAAAGTATGGATAAAGTACACACAAACTGTCAACAAGTAAATGATTCAGAAGACCAGTCGGACCATATGAATGGAAAAACACTCCGAACCTACAGTTTTTGTGTCAACAAGTAGCAGTAGTAGTAGTAGTAATTAGGGCTAGAAGTGGGCCTCGCAGCCCTTTTACGCCCTTTCTCGTTTGTGACATTGATTTGTTTCAGGATGGATTGCTTTCTACAGCTAAACTATAAAATGTAACAAAAATATGGAATGGACTTTTTTTTCTTAAATTTTTTTTTTTTAATTGAAAGTAGTATAAAAAAATTGACATAATTGTGTCTTTGTCCAGAAGATTTTTGAATATATTTATGTTAGGTGCAGCCTTACTTAATGTTAGCTGACAAATTATTCCAGTATTGAACTCGGTTAGAAAAGTAAAACTTGCGAATGGCCCCATTTCACACACACATTCCAGCCCACCTCCCCAGAATAGCAGTCAAAATGTACTTCACTACTTTTTGGACGCTATGCTGATCATGATTCAGGCATGAAAGTGGATGAAGATCAAAAAAGAGGATATTGTTTTGTCCGAGAAATCCTTCCACCCGGATTTTCACCCAACGTCGGAAGTTTTGTTGAGAGGGGGGGGGGGGCAGAACGTTCCTGAATTTTTTTTTCCAGCACAAACATCTTTCAGGCATCAAAGAATGATTCTTTTCAGCCAAGAAAAATCCTTCCACCCGGATTTTCACCTAACGTCCGATGTTTTGTTGACGGGGGGGGGGGCACAACGGCCACAACGTTCCCCCCAAAAAATTTCCAACCACCTTTTCACCTACCTCACGTCACAAGCTTTATTTAGCGAGGAGGGGGGATAATCTATTCCGAAAATTTGGTCGGCACAAATAGCCTTCCACACACATTTTCAGCTAACATCGCTACTTTTGTTGAGCGGGAGCTACTCATTTCGCCTTCCTTCGCACAATTGAAGCGAGTGAGCTAAAGCGACTTCCGGTTAACCAGTTTGAGAATCGCCAAATAGAGACTTGTAGATATAAGAATACAGCAAGATCGGTTCTTTACACGGAATTTTTTTTTCTTCCGCGGAAGTTTGGAAAAATTTCCGCGGATTTTCCGCGAAACACGGAATTCTTTCATGCCTGATGATTATCTATGGTCTAAGACGAAACCAGACAAACAATCAATCTCAGTCTTGAATAAGATGACAAATTAACATTGGAAGGCACCTCTGTGATGTACTCAGATGTCATCAACCTGGATGTCCTTCAGAATCTGGCAGAAGTCGACGTTCCACACGGCCTGGTCGTCCCACACCTTGGAGGCCAGGATGATGGACACAGACAGACAGACAGACCTAATGACACCAGGTACTCACATGTCATCGACCTGGATGTCCTTCAGTATCTGGCAGAAGTCGACGTTCCACACGGCCTGGTCATCCCACACCTTGGAGGCCAGGATGATGGCCCCCAGCACCAGGCGTTTCCAGTTGCTGGGGTTGATGTCGATTTCTGCGTAGGTCAGCAGCCGTTCTAGGTACACCTGGAGTCCAACCAACAGCCCATTCATAATACTAACACTGACATACCATTCATAATACTAACACTGACACACCATTCATAACACTAACACTAACATACCATTCATAATACTAACACTGACATACCATTCATAATACTAACACTGACATACCATTCATAATACTAACACTGACATACCATTCATAAAACTAACACTGACATACCATTCATAATACTAACACTGACACACCATTCATAATACTAACACTGACATACCATTCATAAAACTAACACTGACATACCATTCATAATACTAACACTGACACACCATTCATAAAACTAACACTGACATACCATTCATAATGCTAACACTGACATACCATTCATAATACTAACACTGACATACCATTCATAAAACTAACACTGACATACCATTCATAAAACTAACAGACATACCATTCATAATACTAACACTGACATACTATTCATAATACTAACACTGACATACCATTCATAATACTAACACTGACATACCATTCAAAATACTAACACTGACATACCATTCATAATACTAACACTGACATACCATTCATAATACTAACACTGACATACCATTCATAAAACTAACACTGACATACCATTCATAAAACTAACACTGACATACCATTCATAATACTAACACTGACATACTATTCATAATACTAACACTGACATACCATTCATAATACTAACACTGACACACCATTCATAATACTAACACTGACACACCATTCATAATACTAACACTGACATACTATTCATAATACTAACACTGACATACCATTCATAATACTAACACTGACATACCATTCATAATACTAACACTGACATACCATTCATAATACTAACACTGACATACCATTCATAATACTAACACTGACATACCATTCATAATACTAACACTGACATACTATTCATAATACTAACACTGACATACCATTCATAATACTAACACTGACATACCATTCATAATACTAACACTGACATACCATTCATAAAACTAACACTGACATACCATTCATAATACTAACACTGACATACCATTCATAATACTAACACTGACATACCATTCATAATACTAACACTGACATACCATTCATAATACTAACACTGACACACCATTCATAATACTAACACTGACATACCATTCATAATACTAACACTGACATACCATTCATAATACTAACACTGACATACCATTCATAATACTAACACTGACATACCATTCATAATGCTAACACTGACACACCATTCATAATACTAACACTGACACACCATTCATAATACTAACACTGACACACCATTCATAATGCTAACACTGACATACCATTCATAATACTAACACTGACATACCATTCATAATACTAACACTGACACACCATTCATAATACTAACACTGACATACTATTCATAATACTAACACTGACATACCATTCATAATACTAACACTGACATACCATTCATAATACTAACATTTGATAAGTTCAGGAAACAGTAAAACAACAACAAAAAGAACACACACACAGTTAACAAAAACACTTGATATGCTGAAATATTTTTTTTTAGAGAAACCATTAAAAACCCACCACCCACCAAACAACTCAATACATACATAACTCACATTTGATATGCAAAACAAACAGATAGTACATAAAACACTAATTAGTCTATTTCACAAGATGCAAAGGAAGTGCTACCTTTCTTGTTCATTATCAGATCATCCATTTGTTTAACCTGACCATGAAATTCATTTAGATTAAATTTCTTGCATTTCTTCTTTATGACACTTGAATTAAGATTAATTCAAGCGAAAAGTTTGATAGCAATGAAGTTTTAATGCGTCACTGATGCACATTTGTCGCCAAAAAATGGGAACCCTTCAATTCAATCAAAAGAACACATATCAACTGACGCATCCTTCTAAAATATTTCTTTATTTATCTTGCCTAAAGAAGCAAAAGTTGTGAATATTAGTGGTATCAGTCATTACAATAAAATAAGAAAGGTTCTGCAATGTTTGGTTCTAAGAATTGGCCACCATTATAAATGAAAACACCCAACCGAACAAATAAAAAGGTAACCCAAGCATCCCAGCTATCATGCACTTTAGACACCCCCCCCCCCCCCCCCCCCCCCCTTCCTAATTTCTCAACTGTCCTGGCTTTTAATCTTGCATTTCTTATTGTAGATTGAGCAATTAAAGCTCCATCATTTCAGGTATTTTAACACTAATTTTCTTCCATTTAAACAATTAAAAAAGAAATGAATCCGAAAATATCACAAAATATGGGGAGGTTGACTGGAAAGCAGTGTTGCTTAGTGACCGGGATTGTCCCAGGACACTGTTTCATTGTCACATACTAGGGTGACAGAGACCATTGATTCGGGAAACCCCTGCAATAAAAATGCTCAGCTGTTCAGTCTATTGCACTAAATGGTAAATAATGGAATTAATTATCAGGCCTGGTACACAGTGCATCAGGATTTTCCGTGCGGAAACAATCAATAAGTAAAAGAAAGAAGGGAAAAAAATATACGGATTAGAGAAAATACGGACACGTGCGCTGATTTTCTTCTTCTTTCTTTTACTTATTTACTGACTGCGCATGGGTTTCCGCGCGGAACATCTGTGTGTATGTGTACACGGCCTTACTGACAACACTCATTGAGAAAAGATAGTTAGCTCAAAAAGTTGCTGAAATACTCCTTAACGTTCGCTAAGAAAGGCAAGACTGAAAAAACCTGGGACAGCCGAGAAAGGAGAGAGAGAGAGATGGCTTAAGTACAAGTGTGCCAGCATTCCTACCAGAGTAACAATAGCACACTCAGCAGTAAGTTGTGCAGCGCTGAAGAGGTTGCGAACAAACCGGTAGATGATTTTATGTTCCGGGTCGCGCCTGTCATAGTCTTCGGGCACAGGATCCTTCTGAAGAAAAAAAAAAAATCAGAAAAAAATAACATGTTATCACGAAAACTACTGCTGTATTACACTGCAGCATTCAATCTATACCAACACAGGCTTGTAAACACTGGGCAATCGAAAAACAAACAATAATAATGCATATTTTTATATTGCCTATTCTCAGTAAGGGCTCTAAGCGCTTTACATTAAACATATTTACATTGATTAAAAAGAAAACATTAAATAATCATAAATATTAAACAAGAAAACAAACAACCAAAGAGCTAACGCAAAGTAGCCTTGCACTCTCACACACCGTCAGGACACGCACACGATTGCACACACAGACAGATGCACGAACACACACACAGTACTGTATTTCCTGAAAGCATCTGGTGGGAAAACTAAGTAGGCAGGGCAGAACCTCTCTTGCTGCATGCAATTTGCAGTTTATGAACCAACTTGAAACATCAACTTAGCAGTAGTTATTTCCTGCAGAAAACATCAACCCAAACAAATCTAATGCACACATCCACTCACCAACACAAGCACACTTACCGAGATCAGAGTGACAGAGAAAGATAAACTAAGATAAGAAGAGTGAGATGGAGACAGACAGAGGCCATAAGAAAAAGAGGGGGCAGGGGTGAAAAAAGACAGAAAGATAAAGGGAGAGAACTGTTGTTTAGTTGTTGTTGGTATTGGTATTGATATTGGTTTCATAGTCACAGAAACTCGTCTAAAATTCTGGTTGCTTCTTCCTGGAGAGAACGTCGCAGTTAGTGCTGCACCACCCTACATATCTTTTCTTACAACTGCATGCACAGATGGCATAATCTTCAAACGTCTCACCGACAGAGGGTGGCGTTTCTCATCAAAGATGTTGAGGATCTGGCGGTCAACGTGGTTGGGGCCCCCGGAGGACTGGTCCCTGTTTCGTATATGGAAGAAGACGGCCAGGGCCACCGTCTTGATGGTGTTCTTCAGGTTGGGCTGCGACACCGTCGAGTCGTCGATGAAGATGGTCGAACAGGAGCTGAACTTCTTCAGCTGCCCGTGCTCGTCAATCTGCAAGCAGCAAAGTCACGACATGCACAACATACTCATTCTTTGTCAGGATCAACGGGATATGCATTGGAAATATGGTAAGTCAAAATTAAAAGGACTGAAATGTTATTTTCAGATAACTGATATTTTAGCTAAAAAAAAAAAAAGTTTCTGTAAGTCCAAATTATGAGAAAAAGAAAAGAAAAAGCTTTTTCATAAGAATACCCCTATGGGGATACCGGGCGGTCTTGTATAAATAGATCTCCCACCTTCTGGAAGTTCTGTGCCTGTAACTTCCTCTAATCCGTCGCTCTCTTTGACTCTGCCTTTTTCCTTTGCTTACTGTCATCTACTATCTAATCTTTCTGACTTACCAGTCCATTCTCCTGCCTTTTTTCAAGGAACACTTTCAAAAAAGTTTCTCCAGCCGAAGTCAGACTTGCTGGGCCTATTTCTTAGTTTGGCGCATAACGGCAGCATGACGCATCTGACCTCATAATTGACAGGAAACTGTCTGAGCGATCGAAGAAGAAAAATAAAAATAATGACCATATATTTGTTTTGGGACTATTACTTTTATGGCGATACTTTTTTCCCAAGACAGTGACTCCTGCCTGCGCCTTATATCATAAATATGACTACCGTATTTTTCGGACTATAAGGCAATATTTTTGTCTCCAATTTCGACCTATGCGCCTAATAAACGAGGGCGCTCTAATTAGTGAACAAAATCGTGAGAAGAGAGGCAACGATTGCCGTACTCAGTACAGTCTACTGTGAGTCACAACGTCGAAAGTGGTCACGAGTCGCCGAATACTCGCGTTAAAATGCTTCAAAATCCCTATTATCGTCCGAGATACCGTCCAACAGATGCCACAACCCTTCATTGGATGCAAAAAGCATCGTTATAGAGCTTAAAATGCCATAATTCTACCAGTTTTCGCGAAGAACTGGCCAAACACAACAACCGGAAGTCGCAAAAACGGAAGTTTCGATTATTTGAGAAGGGAGCCAACTCTCGTTTACGACAACAAAAATGGCGGTCGGTAATCGTTTACAGGACGTGTACGGGCTTCAAACTTCGACTTTCTGTTGCGAGGTGTGTATCGCCTTATAAACGAGGGCGCCTTTTACTTGGATTTTGTCAGATTTTTCTTGAAAATTGTCCTATTCGCCTTATACACAGCAGCACCTAATGAGCCGAAAAATACGGTAATCAAATAGTAAGAAAATATTGTTTTATAATATGACTAATAAAATAGTAAGAAAATATTGTAAAAAAATCTTAATTTTGTGTAAAATTTGGGGAGTAAAATACGGTAAGTGTTTTTTTGGGGGTGGGGTGGGGAGGTGAATTATCCTTTTACGTGTTAACTGTTTTTGAGTTCACTATTTTCCATTGTATTAATATTAATACATTAGAGATTCTGTTTAAAAAAGACAGAACGTTTCAGATTCTGTTTTATTAAAACATCAACACACACATTCTCTGTCAGAATAACATAGCAAGATTTGTTTAATTCAATTATAATTATATGAATTATCCTCTCATTTTATTTGACACTCTCAATTGATGCACAGGACCATTGCAACAGTAACACTAACAGTCTGCAGAAAAAGGTATTATATAACTAAAAACAACAACAATAATTGATCATTGTGATTGGGGCAGTAGGTGGATGCCTCGTGCCTCCATACAACCCTACCCCATCCACGAGTCTTTCCCCGTGGGGATACCGGGGGGTCTTTTGTAAAAATAGTTCCACCACCTTCTGGAAGTTCTGTGCTTGTAACTTTCTCTAATGTGCCACTCTCTTTGACTCTGCTTTTCCCTTTGCTTTCTATCATCTACTCTCTGACTTATTGGCCCATTCTCCTGCCTTTTTCCCCGCAAAAAAATCTTCCAAATAACTGTTCTCCTTTGAGCTCCTCCGAAATCGGAATGTGTCGGCTGTACGCAGCGGGGAGACCAATGAAAACTGAAAAACGGACACATATGTGCTTTACCCATTATGGCCTTTTGGCCTGGGAACGCAGAAGAAGAAGAAGATATTGTGATAAAGCTGTTTAAATTTAAAACACTCACAAATTGAGGACATCCTTCTGCAGACAAGATCATTTGACTTCTGCGTCTCATCTTGGTATCTGTCAAGTACATTATTAAAAACATCAACAGACACATTCATGTATTTCAAAAAGTACATAGAGAGACAAAAAAATGAAATCAAAATCAAAATCAAAACGTTTATATACATAAATATATATTTAATCTCTCAGCGTTTCTTTTGTGAAGAGCAATATTATATTAAAATAATAATCCAGCACAATT
>CM065682.1:36816937-36864437 GCA_017654935.2 Phymorhynchus buccinoides | reverse complement strand
TCTGGGGAAAGATTGCTGATCTGCAGTATCCAATGGGATTTCGTGTTACAAAAACCAGTTAACTAGGTGGTTTTCGATTTATGGTAAAATGCCACTTACAGCAGTTAACTGACTTTCTTTGACCGGAGCAGAAATTGATAATATTAGTTAACTAGATAACTGGAATAAGAAAGTCCACTTGGACTACTTAACTGGTATATTAAAGCCAGTTAAGTAGTTCACTGGTATTTTATCACTTTTGAGCCCCATAATTTTTCCCGGTGTCATGAGAAATAAGTATTATGTTCATGTTCTATGTTTAATTCTGATCGCTTCTCGGCCTTTTGGCTACGAGAGAGTGATTCGATCAACATAAATTTTTGTTTATAAACAGGTTGGTTTGTTCAGCCCGTCGTACATGGCGAAAGCCGATACGCGACGTTAAACTGAACTTCCATCCAAATAAGTAGCTCCCTTTATCGATGATTCTGATCGCTTCTCGGCCTTTTGGCTAAGACAGTGATTCGGGAACATAAATTTTTGTTTATAACCTGGTTTGTTTGTTCAGCCCGTCGTACATGGCGAAAGCCGATACGCGACGTTAAACTGAACTTCCATCCAAAATGTAGCTCCCATGAAATATCTACCCTTCGCATGCGAACTATAACCATCCTAACCCTAACCCTAACCACGGAAAGAACCAAGAAATAGAGCAGGAGGGTGTAAATCTACATCTTTGCCGATAAATCGATGCACAAAGCCATGCCACTTAGTTTCGTAAAATTCACAATGGCGGACAAGCAAATGCTTCGAATGAGGAATGGGTACTATTTCATGAGGTACCGGTGTGAAGAGAATATTCTACCTCATGAAATAAGTACCCATTCCTCATTCGAATTGTTTATATCGTCCGCCATTGTGAATTTTACGAAACTAAGTGGCATAGCTTTGTACATCGATTTATCGGCAAAAATGTAGATTTACACCCTCCTGCTCTATTTCTTGGTTCTTTCCGTGGTTAGGGTTAGGATGGTTATAGTTCGCACGCGAAGGGTACTTATTTCATGGGAGCTACTTATTTATCATGACACAGGTGCACCGTTTTAATTTGTCCACTACCTGAAAAGACTCCCGTGTCGGGTTTTGTTGCTGTTGTTGTTAGTCCGTCACCAAGACGGACTATTGCGATGGGCTGGTTTGTATTTTTGTTTGTTTGTTTTTTGTTTGTTTTTGTTTGTTTTTTTTTTTGTTTTTTTTCTGTCTGTCCCAAGGATATCTCCCGAACCGCTTGACCGAATCGCGTCAAATTTTGTGTGAAGGTGTGCCTCCTTAATAGGAAGAGATCGGCGCAAACCATTTTGCCGTCGTGACCTTGACCTTGACGTACGACCTTGAAAACCGAAAATCTATTTTTAGCCATATCTCGGGCACCGATCAACATAGGATGTTGAAACTTGGTATGAAGGTGGTTTGGCTTATGCCCGTTCTGATGATGGCATACCGATCAAGGTCAAGGTCAAGGTCAAAAAGATCGCTGGAGCCTGAAAATCGGAGGGTCATTTTTTTCTCCTTCTGTCTGTCCCAAGGATATCTTTCGAACGGGTTGACAGAATCACGTCAAATTGTGTGTGCTGGTGTGTCACCATGAGAGGAAGGCATCCGCGTAAACCATATTGCCGTCGTGACCTTGACCTTGGCGTACGACCTTGAAAACCGAAAATCTTTCAGGGGCCATAACTCCCACACCGTTAGTGTTAGTCTTCAAATTTGGCATGAAGGTACTTTGGCTTATGCCCGTTCTGATGGTGGCATACCGATCAAGGTCAAGGTCACGGTCCGGGCGATCCGTAGGCCTTGAAAGTGGTAGGGGTCTACACATTGGGTTTTAAGCCATATTTTCCACATTGGTACTTGACAGAAGCGCTTCAGATTGTGTGTGGTACTGTATACCCTAGAGAAGAAAACATCCGAGCATAAATTATTACCATGCTGACCTTGACCTTGAAGTGTGACCTTGAAAACCGAAATTTCCTTCTTTGCGCTATATGTTTCTTCTTCAAGCTGTATCTCGTGAACTAGAAGACAGAATCCCTTCCAATTTTGTGTCAGGATGTGACACTCTACGGGGTGTCGCAAGTGCGTGGCATTGCTGGTGACGGACATGTCTGCCGCTCGGCGACGCCCTTGTTTTGTTGTTGTTTTTAGTTCAAAGCGAGGGCCTGTGCGTCTGTGCTTACGTACATGTGAAAAAAAATAATTGTGTCATATCGTTTTGCCGATACGAGAGAGAGACTCGATTAAGGCTCAAAAAACTTATTTTTAAACAGGAATAATTTAAGATTTTAGGCTGAGCGCAGACTTACAATTTGTCCTTGAGACGAAAAACAGACAGGCAAACAATTATGGTATGTAGCAACGGACAAAACTTAATAAGAAAAAAGCATACCGAAAAAACCCGTTGGATATTATTTGATAAGAAAAGAAGAAAACTAAAACACAAAATAAGTTATAGGCCTACGTATCTTGTATTGTTAAAAATTCGGGACTTTGCTGGTGTTGCACTGCATCCGGACATTGCCTCCAGGATCGTTCTCACCATCTCTATATCTACTAATGTCCCTGTGTGTCGACTGTTCCAGACCGGAGGACGTTAAACGGATTTTCATTCAACACAAAATATAATAAATCAAGGAACGACAACAACAAAACACTTATACGCAGATTCACATAGGTAGGCCTACATTAGTTTGAACACATAAAAAAGGAGAGAGGGGGAGAGGGAGAGAGAGAGAGAGAGAGAGAGAGAGAGAGAGAGAGAGAGAGAGAGAGAGAGAGAGAGAGAGAGAGATGAGAGAGAGAGAGAGAGAGAGAGACACACAATGACACACCGTCACACACACGTACGCGCGCTCATACCCGTTTTGTTACACCACATGTCTTCATCTTCTCCGCCTAACGAAGGAGTGCATTATGAATGTTTTTGTTTTTAAGTAGAACTATGTTACGTTTTGTTGGCTCTGTCCTTGTGTTTGTCTACTTGTCTGCTCACAAACTTAATCAAAAGGTTATGAAGAAAATTGCGGACGGCAAAGGTATAAAAAAAGACTCATTAAAATTTGGTTTTTTCAGTCACTCAAATTAGGGGAGACTGGGGTAAAAGGCCCACCTAGGGTTTAAAAAAAAGCCCCACGCTTTAACCCCTTCACTGCCTAAGAAAATATTAAATAGAAATGATACCTGTTACTAACAGAGTCTGCCAAAACGGCTGGATGTAAATCGCTTTTCATTTTTCCAAAGCAAAAATCCCATTATTTAGTCGTTAACTTCAAAGTGAAAATTTGGCATCAATAATGGCGTCATTTTGCTCCTGTCAGGCAATAGGTCATTATCTTAGCAGGGGACTTATGGTAAAAACCCATCATAATTATGTGGACATACTGAACAAACGCATGAAACTTTGTGCGAGGTCTGTCAAGTCTTCCGATTTAGATTACATTGATTTTCAAGAAAGTTGCAAGACAATACGGGTATCAGTGCAGCATCAAGTCATGCTTTTGTGTGTGAACGTGTCCATTCTCTCTCTCTCCCTCTCTCTGTGGAGAATACAATTCCATCATCAGCACAATGCACTTCAATTTTATTTCATAGTGACAAATGACAAGATTGACTGCAACATTATAGGATAATGGGCATTTCTGAGAAAAAAACCCATTCATTGCCCAAATATTTTTTCTTCAACCAAAAACAAATTTCACATAAAAACAAAGTAAGTAAGTAATACAGTAGTACATTTATATATAAAAAAAGAACATAATAAACACATTACCACGAAGCTACTTCATTTCAACGGTTTATATGGACAAAAACAATTGTCACTTAAAAAACAACGACAAAACCCCCAAACAGTTTAGCTCTGTTGAAATGACATGCACTAACGTACGTGTGCGTGCGTGCGTGTGCACGCATGTGTGTGCGTGTGTGTGTGTGTGTGTGTGTGTGTGTGTGTGTGTCCCTCTTAAGTCCTATTCTTTCCACCTTTAGGCCCTAATAAAATTTAATGATTAAAAAAAAATCATAATTCCATGGAATCAGATACAATATTAAAGATTTCCATCTTTTGGCATAACAAACCATCAGTTGACAAAGGCAAAAACAGTTTACTTGCAATTTTCACTGAATGCTTTAATCATTCTGAATTTCATGATTTTCATTTTTGTATTTACTGTGCAACCACAAAGGAAATTAATTGTTTATAAAAATAAAAAAAAATTGTTTAATCTACACGAAATAGTGACATTTTGTCTTAAAAAACCAAACACTAGCCGTATAACAAAAAAGCAAATACGTTTTTGATCAACAACAAAACAAACACTATCAATGTGAAAAGAAAGAAAAACTTCAGGCGGAGTGGGAGGATGGAGTCAAGCATTTTTTGTTGTTACTAAAAGTTAATGACATCTTGCACATTTGACAAACTCAATGACAAAAGTACAAATTCAAGGCATTGCACGATTGTCTTTTAATTATTATAATTACAACAATTTCATAATTCATCAGAGGAATGACAATATACGGAAACAGCAACAGAGAAGGCAATCAAGTCAGAGCCACATCCTACATTCCACATAGGCTGCTACACAGTTCTTTTGTCCACTTAAAAAAAAAAGTTTCAACACTTTACTCAGTGTGATTATACATCTCATGGTCTGTATGAAAGCATAACTACACCCCACAAAAAAACTGTCAATATAAAAATAAAATATTTCAATTGACAATTTAATCAAGTCCATCGTCAATGATTTGCATGCATATTTAATGTGCTCCATAATCTGAACCCCACTAAAGATCCCCCCACCCCCACAAAAAGGATAAATAAATGAGTTGAATAAATAATCAAGAGTAAAGGGGGAAAACGCAGGGGAAGAGGGAGATAGAGATGGTTAGTGGGATGTGGATCGTTGAGATTGAAAGGGGAAAGGAAGGGGCGAAAGGCAAATTAATTCAAGAGCAAAATGTGGGAATGTCGGTTCACTTTCAGCAGGACTGCGTGGATGAAAAACAACATAAATGGCAATCGTGACCTACGTATAACAAACAAAATGTGTTTTAATTTACAGAGTTGCAAGGAACCACATATGTATTGGCACACGGTACTGAGATATCCACGTTCTTTCTTTTTTGTTTTAAAGAAGAGGAGCGCACTTATGTACGAACACGGTTACAATACAAAGGATCAACTTGCTTAAAACACTTGCAGCTGAAATAACAGGTTCACTAGATTTTCATTCATATGGTGTAGATATTTTAAATGACCAAAGGAGCGCGTTATCAACGATCCAGTTTCAAAATGGAAGTGGTGAGAAGCAGACAATCGAAAAACAGCCAGTGTAGGGAAAGTGTAATCAACAAAAATACAGTAAATGTATTTAAATGTTGACTTTAGGAAAAAAGGCACAGGATTAAGACAAGACATGAAAAATGAAACAATTGAACAGGTTGATCACTACAAGTATTTATGAGTAATCGTGGATAAAAAGCTATCTTGGCATGATAACACCAGCTCTTCTTAGAAAAGTTGACTGCACAAGTATTTATGAGTAATCGTGGGTAAAAAGCTATCTTTATTCTTCTGTCATTAATTTGCAGTGTTTTAACCATTTGTGCTGTGTGCTGGGGTGGGAACGTATCATGACAAAGACAGACTGGAGGAGACAATAAAGAAAGCTGGTGGGGTGGTGGAAATAATCAACATCTTTTGACGGGAGGTGGGGGTGGGTGGGGTGTGAAGAGAATGGAGCGTGTGTGAAGGCGTTTGTTTTATACTTACATTAATTTACTTCTTTCCCTTTTCAGTTGCTTGATGTTATATGTTTTGTACCCTTTCTGTGCCATCGGATATATTTATACTGTGCATGTTTATTGATATAGTTTATGAAGCCTGCGATTGTGCACCTTAATTTCCTCAGGGATTAATAAAGTTATTTGAAGTGAATTGAAGCGAGCTTTTTCTCATCAAAGCAAATAAAAAGGGTGTATGCAAAATAGACTAAAGAGGGGGGCGGGGGGGGGGGGGGGGGGGAGAAAACGATTACAAGCAATAAGCAAGTCATGTTTACAGCCCTGTTAACAACTAAGAAACTAAGACCATGATGTTAGACCTAGCAAGAATAAGCTAAACAATTGATTCAACCAATCCATCTTTCATTCCTGTTAACATATAATGACAGTATTATATAATAGGGAACATGTAAACAGCATAGTCCTATTGTGATGAACCCGTATTTTATGTTATGGACTAGAATCAAAGCAAAACCTTTCAGACATAGACCTACTAAGTTCGTAGATTGAATGTTGATGCATGCTTCAAGATAATCGGTAGAGAGTCTTATTTCTTATTTTTAAAATCATTTAATTAATGTTTCAAGAGATGTTTGGATTTTTAACTAGAATAAAAAAAAACCAACATACACCTGTTGGTTCTCTGGGTCTACCACTGTATGTTCCGCTACATGCGGGTGAAGAGTTTTATAGCAGTTAACATGACAACGAATATTGACAGAAGACGGACATAATTATTAGATACAAGATGAGAAGCGGGTGAAAACACAACGTGGTTAGAGTTGCTAAAAGGTAGAACAAACAAGGCTGCAGAACTTCTCCGGGAATAAGAAATGATTCGCCCATTCATTTGTCATCCCCCGTTTCGTGTTTCAAAAGAAAACTGCGATGGAATTGGTAAAATAAAACTTAAAAGGAATATACACAACAACAGCAAGCCAAACTCTAATAAGGTAAAACCTAAATAAAAAGAAGCATAACCTTAGTTAAGTTAATTTGGCTGTAGGGAGGAAATGCACATGAATAAATCAGGAATGACGGCGGGGGAGGTGTTAGTAAAATGGAGTGGGAATAAGTGGTGGTGCGCCCTACCACGACTTATTCTAACTGGTACAATTAAAGTGTTGACAACGAAATTCTGGAGAGGGTGCATTTTAAAGAAACAAAAAAAGCGAGTGGCAGAGGCAAGTTACACATCCCTTCCCGCCTCAAGTGATATTATTGTGTTAAAATGAAAAGCAAATGTCATAAAAGTTTACAGGTGGGTTTAACTTTGTGATACGGAAAGACTGTAAAGGACACAAAACTATAGCTATCTTAATGAGATGCGACAGATTCTGTTAGAAGGCAGGCCCTGATAAGGAGAGGAACCTGGCACATCTCCCAACCTGCCCTCGCGATACAAGGAGGCAAGAGATGAAGTGCGGCCCTTGGAAATCGGGGAACCACAACAGAAGAATGTGAAAAAAATGGACATGCATGGACGATGAAGGCGGCTACTTATAAGCAATGGAAGAAACCAATGGTATCTGATATTGTAAAGTAAAGAGACAGGGGGAAACACACATCAGAATCAAACAAAGTGGAATAACAAAAGCAATTAAAAACATGTCTCCGGGGAACTAAAAAATAAAGACATGGTATTGAGAAGTGGACGATCCACCGCTCAGTACCATCCATACGACATCTGAAAGAGGAGGAAATGTAATAGGGTGGCGGTTTGTAAAATAAAAATAGGAAGGAAGGTAGGAAGGAAGGAAGGACGATACAGAAAAAGAAAGACAGAAAGAGAGAGAAACGAACATAGAAAAGACAGACATAGTGGAATAATAAGAGCTATAATCACGGAATGACTTGTGGTTCGCATTACCATCTACAAAATATTGCGTGTGAAAGCAAATAAGGGAGTGTTAAAGAAATCAGTTAATCTAAGTCGTGCTCTTTATAGCCCGGCTGACAACTAAGGCCCCATCAGATAAAATTAATACAATAAATTAATAAATTAAGCGAATAAGTTTTTTTTACGTAGTGCAAGCATAGATGGATGAGCAATGGATGCGCCCACTTCCACTGCTCATTACCATCCGTTAAGTGTGAAAGCAAACAAGGGGAATGTTTAATAAATACATCAATAATCATACCAAGAAATAGAGGGTGGGGTGGGGTGTTAAAACAAATAGTAAGGAAGGCACACATAAGGAAAACCAGAAAGAGAGAAAGGAAGATAGAAAGAAAGGACAGACATAGACAGAGCTTTTATCATGGAATGAGCAGTGGATGCGCCCACTTCCACAACTCATTACCATCTATATTACGTATGAAAGCAAACAGGGGAGTGTTATATAAATAAATAAATAAATGAATCGTTGCTACGATTATGAAGTGTGCACAAAATAAGGCCAGGCATAAAGTGACAATCTTTCAGTATTGTAATTTTTTGTTGTTCAGCTTGTTGACATTTTCATTAGTTTCTGCGAGGGTGAGGTGTTATCAGTGTGACAGTGCTGGTGAATGAGGGTGGATGTCTTTGTGAGTGAGAATCATGTTATTTTTGCTACATTATTTCTTTGCACTGGAATGTTGGTAGTATGACTATCTTGATTTTAATGCATGTTTTTAATGTTGATTTTAATGTTGCCTTTGTAAAGCGCATCGAGCATACTACTGTATGGATTTTAGCGCTGCATGAAAATAAATTATTATTATTGAGTGCCCTGGTTAGAGATGACCACACAGAGCGAAGGGAGAAGCAGATAAAGAGGATAGGTCAGGACATTAGTACAACTCGAGGCAAACCAGCTTTATTTCAAACTGGGTTGATTGAACAGTTCAGCACATAAAATAAGAGAGAGAGAGAGAGAGAGAGAGAGAGAGAGAGAGAGAGAGAGAGAGAGGGAGAGGGAGAGAGAGAGAGAGCTTTTGTTAATGCATATTTGCTGATCACAAAGGGCTACTTCTGGGGAAACAGACGAGAATACTTTATAGAAGGGAGCGGGAATGAGAAGGGATACGCCCATTTCCCCACTCATTCTCACCCCTATCATTATAAAATGTCTTCACAGTGTTACGAAACCGAAGGACGAGCGCAACTCTTCTTGCCCCGTGTGGTTTTTGACAAGAGGGGAGCAACTATTTTTTCGAGTGTGCATGCGTTGCTTCAATGGAAGAAACAGTGGTATAACTATATTCTCTAAAAGCAGACGAACACATAGCAGGATGCTTGGCAGTGAATGTCTTTGCATTTGGTGGGAGTGTAGAGTGATGTCTTCGGCGAGTGTATTCGCCCATGGTGCTAGAAGAGTTAAAATGATTATGGGATGGTGGAAAGGCCATGATGAGCTAAAGAATAAATCGTGACATTGTTAGTGATGAAAGGAGAGTTGTGACAAGTCTGTGTGGTGGTTCTCCAATCATTTCAATTTTGTGAAAACTGTAGGTCCAGAAATTTCCGGACTGACAGACAAGAACGACTGAACACTAAGCTTACTAGCCTGGAAGGGACATGTTTACTTTGCGCAATCAAGTGACATTAAAGTTGAAGGCTTTGTTTTCTAGCGACATTTGTGTGTCTGTTTTGTGTTTGTTCGGTTGTTTTCGTTTGCCGTGTCTTTCTGTTTTTGTTTGACTTTCCGAAAAACAATTGAAACAAGATCAACCACTCTAAAGAAAATATGAGAAAGAAAAACCAAGTAAGCAGCACTATAAGATAGATAATGTTAACAAAAATAACAATTAAGGAGAAAAGTGCCTCACAATAGGAAAATAGAATGACAAAAGAACAACAAGAAATTCCATTCAGTTAGAGGTTTTGTACATAATTGGGGCTGCAATATTGATGACGCTCTCTCCAGGTGAGGGTGGTTCCATTTGAACTAAGAGCTATCCACTTGAATATACACTTAATACGATGTTGCACAAGTTTATTAAATGCTACACGCTGGTTTTACTATTTTCAGAACTTATGACCAAAAAATCGGATATACATAATTATGCACTTTGGGAGTGTAGATCGTATTATACAACGGTAAAAATGATTTCATAAAAACTTCGAGACTAAGACAGTAAAAAGAGGGAAGGTGAAGAAAAGTGGGTTTGACGTGTGTGTATGTGGAGGGGGGGGGGGGGGGGGGGGGGGGGAAAAACTGGGGGAGGAAATAGAATGGGAAAGGGAATGGGTATGGTTAAAATGAAAATAAAAAATATTATAAAAGTCGAAAAAAGGGCAATAATAATACCAGAAAAGATACCAGACAGAATGGTTCCAAATTGTGTAAAACAAAAACGGCGAAAACCGACCATAAACAAGGTCAAAATAATACCAAACGATGGAGAGAGAGTCACGAGGTGGGGACCAACTACTGTTGCATGAAAAACAGATGGAGCACCATAATTGTTCTTTCTAGCATTAGCAATAATGATGGCAAGATCCAAGCTATGAGCTGCACAGTTGGAATGAATTTTAAAAAGTCTTGGTTATTATTTATAATAACAAAAATCTTAGGACATGATGGGAGAATAGTCAGCAGTGACTGTGGTCGTATAATACGGAAGGAAGGATGGAAGGAAAGATGGGGGTGGGCGAATAAGCATATCCATGGGAGTTTCAATAGCTTTCATCACATCGATTTCGATCACTACTAACGGCAAAGCTATGCAACGAATCTTGCCTGTATTCCTTCATGCATGCATGTCGTTTAGAGTCCTGTTCTCGTTGTCTAGTGACGCGAGTCAGTAAAGGACGAGTTCAGAACGTTTTTCCTTCACATCTGAATAGCCTAACGAAAACTGCAAGATAGTTGAAAATTCGCTGAAGTATATTATGAGTAAATTATTATGGACGTTTTTTTGGGATAAATTTATCATTGCTTCGTGTTTTTGCTTTGATATTAGTGTTTGCGCTCTTGATGATGAATAAATCAGATTGCCATTTATGGTATCGGTTATAATATCTATGTATGATGTTGAATGTTGCCATTTATGATCATCGATGCTGGTGGTATATATTATAGTACTATAGGCTTACTACAATATATGGTATATATTATTATACTCTGTAGTTCGTTAAAAAAAACCTTTTTTTGGGGGGGGATGAAACGCAGAGTGGAGTCATAACTGATGGCGCTTGTATTAACTTTGGCACAACCCCCCCCCCCCCTTCCCCCCCCCCAGTTAAGTTTATAAAAAAAAGTAGCTAAGGACAAACGTGGCCAAGCGCAAGCAGTGTAGGCCTATAACTTTTTAAAAAGTCAATTCAAGGGCATGAACAAAACTATACCTTGCCCAAGTGAAGACATTTCATCTTAAACATATAACCCAAATGCATGTTAATCCAAAAAGGAACAAGACAAATGATTACGTCTTCATTAAAAACAATAGAAACCTGAGATAAATGAATACATTTTCATCCTAAAATACACATTACAGCACTTACATCTTCATTCGTCTACAAATTAAACACCACACAAACGAATACACTTTCATCCAAAAACATGACCCGAGCGAATACATCATCATTATGAGTCAAATGAATATAATATAGTCATCCCAAAATGAAACACGCTCCAAATGCTTACATAGTCATACAAAGCATTAGCCAAAAAACACACATGACCCAAATTCATTCTCAAAACACATGACCAAATACATAATCCCCAAAAAAACCCATGACCTAAAGGCATCAAAACGTTTAGTCTTCATGTGTTTATAGTCCCGTCAACAGCTATGGTCATTTCAGGACTGTCACCACGATGGTTCAAACCACACATAGCATCCTTACAACGTAATGCATCTTAAACGTACAACATATAATGCAAACAAAACATATGAAAACATAAAACAATGTACAATGTATAGCGTGGTATCTTTATTAATGCATCCTATAGCCCACAAAGTTAGGCCATGCTGAGAACGTCAGCCCTTTCACTTAACTTGTTGATCCCAGATTACAAAACTTCATAAGTGAAAACAAACATGCATAAGTAAACAAAAATACAAAAAAAGGCCATGTAGGCTAACATACACCGGTCATCTAAAAAGAAAAAAATACCCAAATAATTAAAAAAAGAAACATGACCCAACAAAGACATCTTTATCCAAAACTACGACCCCCTCAAAACAGCAGCAGAAAAAAGCAACATAATAACCTAAATGAATACATCATCCAAAACATGACCCAAATGAATGCATCTTCATCCAAAAACACGACCCAAACGAATACATCTAAAAACATTACTTAAACATATACCTCTTCTTCCAAAAACGTGGCCCAAACGAACACAATCTAAACACACGGCCCCAACAAATACATCATTCAAATGTATGGCCAAAATGTATACATTATCCATGAACAAGTGAATATATGTTTGTCCTAAATCATGACCCGAATACATCTTTGTCCTAAAACATGATCCAAATAATACATTTAAACCGCCTCCACCCCACCCCACCCCAAAAAGACCCAAGTACACACATCAGCGAAAAAAGCACGCCCCACACGAATACATCTTCATCCACAAACTTGGCCCCAACGCATACATCCATACTTCATCGAAAAACATGACCTAATTTAATCACCTATCATAATGACCCAAATAAGCATGACCCAAACGAATACATTTTCATCCCAAAACACGACTCAAATCAATAACTCTTCATCCACAATTGTGGCCCAACTGCATACAGCATCCAAAAACATGACCTAAACGAATATATCATCCACATAAACGACCCACATGAAGACAGTCATAATAACCCAAATGAATACATCTTTGTCCTAAAACATTACGCAAACGAATACATCATGCACAAAGATGACCCAAATGAATGTTCATCCAACAACATTACTTTAAATTAATTCATCATTCAAAAATGTGTTTTAACGCTATTGTATTTTCATTAATGTGTCTATTAACATGCATTCATTTTTGACGAGATCCCAATGATCGAAACAGCTGTCCTAGGCTGGATTCTGCCATTGGAGGAAAAAATAGCACTTAAAAAAACAATATATATATTTTCTCGGATCAAAACACAAGTTAAAATTGACCGATTTTGATTCTGATGTTCATATGGATAGACATTTTGACATAAAAGTTGTATCACATTTAACTATTTTGCACTGGAAATGCACCAACCTTTAGCAGTGGCAGTGCTCAAAATTACACTAGGATTTCTTTCATACCTTACTTTTCATCCTCTGATAATAAGTGTTTAAAATTCGAAGATTGTGTTCATTTTTTTTACTCCAATTTTATTTGAGTGCTGGTATGTAGGTGCATTAGCATATGGCAAGTCTGGGTCGAGTTTCTATAGATAACGGTCGCCGAATAACGCTTACGCCAACCGGGGCCTAAGAAACACTTTAGAAAACGTTTGCGGAAGAATATTACAAGCCCTTGTCTGAGTGGTTGGTTTTTTTAAAATTTTTTAAACAAACCTTAATGGACCAATCAACAACAAGAAACGCATTCACCCCCTACTAGTTCCGAATAGTTCGCCGCTTGCTCGGTGTTTGGCAAGAACAAAACGCCACGCGAACTATCGGCAAACGAAGGGCGTTTCTTAGACCGTTTTACGCTCACACTACGTAACGTTAGTCCTTGTGAAACAGCCTCCTGATGATAGGATACCGATCAAGGTCAAGATCAAGCAGATCGCTAGGCCTTGAAAGTGGTTGGGGTCTAAAAGTTGGGTTTTAAGCCATATGTTTCGCATTTGTGCTTGACAGAAGCGCTTATGGTTCTGTGTGCCCACGGCCGCGCTTCCAAGCAGGTGTGTGTGAGAGTGTGTTGTGCGTGTTCTGTGTGGGTATATCTGCTTGCATGTGTATGAGTGTATGCGTGCGCAGGAGAGACTGTTCGGCTAGAGGGGGGGGGGGGGGGGGGGAGGAGTGTGTGCGAGCATGTGTCTGTGAGTACAGGTGCGTGTTTTGTAGATGCGAGTGTGTGTACGCGCGCGCGTGTATGTGAGTGCGTGCGCGCGCGCACGTGTATGCGTGTTTGTACAAGTGCATGTTTGGTTAAGTTTGTGTGCGTTTCAGTGAGAATGTGTTTTCTGTGTGTTTGATGAAATATGTGTGTGTATGTCTGTGTGCAAGAACGCGTGCAAGAACGCGTTCACTACGTGTGTGTGCACGTACGTGCGTGTGTGTCTGTTGTGCGTGTGTGTGCGTTTCAATGCTGATTGTAAAGCGCTTTGTGCTCGATAAAAAGCGCTATATAAATATCCGTTTATTATTATTATATCATAGAGTAAAAGACATCAGGGCATACATTAATGGCGTGCTGACCTTGACCTTGATTTTTTGGGGCCTTAACACAATCCCACCGGCAGCAGTGTCAGGCTTACACTTCCCGTGTGCCAAGCACCCACAGCTGCCACCTATTCCCTGTAGACGGCTGATTTCAGCACTTTTGATTTTTTTTCCCGATAGATAAACAAACACTAACAAGAAAGAGCAAACACTGGACTAAACGGTTATGGTAGAAATAAATCATTAGCGGCTACTGTGGCCATGCTTGTCGCTGAAAGTAACATGGGTAACAGAGTAAAAAGAAAAAGAAAAAAAAGTCTTGTTTCCGTTTGTGTAATGCCAACCTAAAGGTAAAACGGGCAACAAATGATGCTTATTTCTTTATTTTAGTCTTCTCTATGATTATTTATCACTTTTCACTTCGTCTTATAACACCAAGAGGGACGGATTATAGGGGGTTTCCTGGTAGTGGTAGCGTGGAACAACCCCCTCCCCCAGTTGCATAAAACAAAACAAAATGTAATCTCTCTCTCACGCGCGCGCGCACACACGCACGCATGCACACACACACATACAGACTATTGCTCATCCTTACAATTTTTCGTAACTGTTAAGTACTTTGAAATCTGCTGGAAAGCCCCCATGGTGCACAGCATAATCCGCCCCTCTAAAAATCTGCCCCACAACGCATAGTATGGAATCAGTTTCAGCACAAATCAAAATCATTTATTAAAGTTACTAACAGACAAGAGGTAAACTTAATAAGTCATTATGACCTATTGTCTGTAAAAACAATGGGTCATTTGAAAATTTTCATGTGTGAAAGATTGATGATCGGTGCTAAGATGAGTAAGAATGATCCAGGGCTGCAGTGTAGAATAATTGTGTATTAACACTTTCGCCGCCAATCATTTTTCAGCCCCAAAATTCCATTTGATGTGTGTTGGTTAAATGTATTTTTTGTAAAGCGTCATGAGCAGCTAGCCTGGAATGTGCGCTATATAAGTTTTCTTTATTATTATTATTATTTATTATTATGATTTCTGTGCTGTGTCTGCACAATGTTGTTATTGTTGTTGTTGTCTCCTGGCTGAAAGTCTCCACCCAGTCCAGGGATCATCCCAACAGCGGAAGCACTTGGGTAGAGAAAATAAAATATTGCAAATTCCTTTGCTACATATAACATTAGGCCTATCCTGGCTTACCTCCCAAAATTAAGAAAATAAGGTCTTTGGATAACAGGCCCTGATTTGATACCTTTTAGTGACATGGGTGTTAAGCCGTTGTGGTGCTTAAATGCGACATTGGCAGTGCAGTGTTCCCCATGCTTCCAAATTTTTAAGGGTCATCATGACCCTTTGCCCCAAAATTTGAAGGGTCATTTGAAAAATTTTGAGGGTCAAAATAAAAGCTATAATAAATGGACAATATGCTCTAAAATAAAGACATGAAGCCAGTCAAATTCTTCACACCAACTTGACTTGAATTTGTGAGTTACTTTCTTCTTTTCATCACTACTGACAGTTGAAGTAGAACTTGAAGGGCCTGGGACTGGTTCGAGGGTTTTTATCACCTCACTTAAAACTTCAGTCTTTGGAAGAACTTCGCGTCAAAGTTTTCGCAATCCAGCGAAGCAGCGCCATTTTTTTGCTTCCAAGAAACATGCGGGCAGACTTGGCAGCAGTGCACGTGCGAGCAGCATGGGTTGTGAGAAACAAAGGGAAATTACTCTGTGGTTCATGATAGTTTTTGTCGTCTGCTCCAAGCATGGTATAGTAGTGAAAGAATAGGCCCAGTATATTTTGTTGATCGTTTCCCGCAAGCAGAAATGGCTTCGACATTCTGATTGCGGCGAACACGTTTGAGGAAGCAATTGGCTGAGAGAAAAACTGTACGTTACAATGACGTATTGACTGAAAAATGTATACGTCAAACTTGAAACTTTGTACGTAATTTACGTACAGATCTGTGTAATCGGGAACACTGCAGTGAAAGGGTTAAGCCACATTACATTATGAAATTGCCAGATCTATCTAAACTTATAAAACTATTAAAAGATTGTGTGTGTTTTTCTGTTCCAGATACTGCCCTCGTTACCCAATCTACACCAGCTAATCCATCATTCCAGCAATGGAAAGGACAACAATCCTCGATCTGTCGTCTGAATACGATACATTGCTCACATATTTGTTTTTATTGCTGTTTAAATTAATTCAATAAATGACTCATTGATTGACAAAAAGTGATATTGGACACTTAGACTTATCCACTATAGTGTAATTTGTGCCATACATCTACGTGGTGGTGTTCATATTAAATCATAATCTACTGTCAGTGTGTAACACTAACAGACAGGCTCTTATCACCCGATTTATTCATGCTGACACATTGTTGTTTTTCTTGCCGAATAGAAACTCAAAGATGAAATTTCCAAAGAGTAAGCGTCGTTCGCAACATCTGTCAGAAAATAACTGTGACAAACTCAGCAAAGAATCGGACATGCTTGATCGGCAAAGCACAAGCCAGTCCGTCAGAGGAATGAGAGATCCATCAGTTTTCCCATACGGGAAATTACTAACGCCTTTGAATGGCAAGCCCTGCAGCAAGCTTTCAGTGTCGTCTTGCCCTGAAAACCCTGATCAGGACAGAGACTCTGTCATCAGCACCGATGGCAGTCCTCCAAGGAAAGCAGACTGTGTTCCTCCTCATTTGGAAAAGACCACTGACTTTGTGCACGAGAGAAACTGGTCTGAAGATGAAGAACCACCAGTTTTAGAAAGAATAGAACTGACTGTTGTGCACGAGAGAAAATGGACTGAAGAAGAACCACCAGTTTTAGAAAGAATAGACCTGACTGATGACAGTGATAAAGGTCCATGTGCTAAATCTGCTGTTTCTCGCGCCATGCCTTTCAGTTGTAGTTTTCCTTCATCAGCACTGCCATTGGAAAGCATGGAAGATATTTCGTCAGATAAGGACTACTCTGACAACGACTTTTATAGTTACACTTATAGCGACTCTGATAGTGATGGTTGCCCAGTCCCTGTTTGCCACTCAGTCTCTGATAGCGACTCTAATAGCAAATCGGTCTGCGAGAACAACTTAATTGGTTGTGGCAGTGCACGCACATTTTGGACTCTTGCCAGCTGGAAAGAGGCCAAGAATTCTGTGGACGTTCTTCGTTCGAATTACAGAGGGCTTGAGTCTGCTGTAGAAACTGAGCACTCTGCGTGCGGCTCAGGAGCAAATGACTGTTCAACTTCAAGTCAGTGTTTCTGTGCACGCACATTACGGACTCCTGCCAGCTGGAAAGAGGCCAAGAAATCTGTGGACGTTCTTCGTTCGAATTACAGAGGGTTTGAGTCTGCTGCTGTACAAACTGAGCTCTCTGCGTGCGGCTCAGGAGCAAATGACTGTTCAACTTCAAGTCAGTGTGAGTCTGCTGCTGTACAAACTGAGCACTCTGCGTGCGGCTCAGGAGCAAATGACGGTTCAACTTCAAGTCAGTGTGAGTCTGCTGCTGTACAAACTGAGCACTCTGCATGCAGCTCAGGAGCGTAAAACTGTTCAACTTCAAGTCTGTGTGGCTTATGTGTTCTCATCAACTGTCACAAGCAGCCAGAGGGTACTGCAGGTGAGTCGTCGGCCAGCGGACCGTGTGGTTCTGCAAGAGAAGCGGACAAAGAACAGAGTGTCACAGAATACCCTATTCAAAGAGGTGCGAGGATATGGCATCCGGTGCCCCCAGAGAAAAGGATGACGATAAGCCCCCAGAGAAAAGGATGACGATAAGGGATTAAGTTACAGTACTGGCTGATTCAATGTCAGCGCTGATGCCTCTACGATGGGATGGGGAGCTCATCTTCTTCCATCCTATCAGATAGGTCGGTTGTTGGTTCAATTCATAGAAAGTTCTCCGCATCGCCAGCAGGAAGGAAGGTGGCTGAGTGGTCAAAACGTTCGCCTGCCAATTTGAATTCGTCAGTGACCAGGGTTTGAATCCTGGCCTCGCCCTTTCTTTCTAGTTCGACTGGAAAATCGAACTGAATGTCGAGTCCTTTGGGACTTAAAGCAAGTCTGACCCGTGCGCTTTACGCACGTAAAAATCCAATGGTAGTTAAAAGTTGGAAAAAGCAAGTCGACTACTTCTGGTGCACAATCAGTCAGTGATGATTCTGCCTGACAATACATGTACATCATGCTCGTATGTTCGGCATCAAGTAGGTTCGCACTCTCAAGATCTATGTGTATCAGACCTCTCGACTTTTAGCAAATATGTGCTTTTCACAACGTGCATTTGCCGATTCGTCACATTCCCGGCAGGTTGAATGTTACTGCAGACCGTCCGTCTCGTCAGCAGCCTCTAACAACAGAGTGGTCGCTTCATCCGGATGTGTTCTCTTAACCTCTGGAATACTTTCCACACATGGAGATAGATTTTGTTTGCCATGAGGTACAACCACAACTTACCTCAGTACTTTTTTTCTTTTGCTGGACCCTCAGTTTAAAGTAGTGTATTATGGAAGAAGAAACTCTAAAAATTAATATTTTATAACATTGAATAAGATTAAGATTAAAATTATAGCCCCGTCGACAACAATGGCCATGTCAGGGCTGCCACCACGTTAAATCTTACCACGTATTAAAAAGGGATAAAAACACAAGGTAAAAACAAAATCTTTTTGTTAAAATACTGGTTAAAAACCATTAATCAATCACAAACTTAAGTAAAAACATGACATATCTAGAATTAAAAACACCACAGTAGCTTACATCAAGTGAAAAATATTAATGTCGTTCAAGTAATTAAAGATCTGTCAGGCGGAATGTCATGGAACAAAATTTTAATTGACTCGGCAGTGTAGTGTTTCCTTCTAATGTCGTATAAATCCCAGCAGTCCAAAAGGACATGAATGGAAATTGGAGAATCGCATGCTACACAGTAAGGCGGGTCCTCTCCTTTCAATAGAAAGGGGTGCGTGTAGTATGTGTGTCCCGTTGTAATCTACATAAAACCGTTTCTTCCGTCTGACCGCCAGCAGCCGAAGGAAGATGTCAACATGAAACGTTTTTTGAGAGATGGGGGATCTCAAACTTATTTCTACCAACCCTAGTTATCCGCTTATTTTCCATTTTATTGGGATCTATTGCATAAATGCCTGTAGGTCTTGATATGTATCGCACTAGGGTTGGTTCTTATGCAATAGCCCTTAAAAAATCCAGATATTTATATTTTTTAGATGGGTCGGTCATTTTACAGTTTTTAGTCATGAATTTTTTTTTAGAATACCCTCATGATGTTAATGTCTCCGTCTTTGTGCATTTTCTTTCTACGGAAAGCAAATTATGTCAAAATTGTCAGTTTTTCACATTCAAAGAAAGTTTTACTCCAGCCATTCAAACAGCTGGTAAAAAGGAGGTGCAAAATATTTGCTTTACTTTTATTAATAAATCTGTCGATATTGTCTGGTGACATAGAACCAAATCCAGGTCCAACCTCAAAAACAGATATAAAAGTTGAACAAGTTTCTTATAGCATAAGAAACAAAGTTGATCTACTGGAAGCCAATTACTGCAGTGTTGACATCATTAGTCTCTGAAACATGGCTCACAGCTGCTGATAATGATTCAATTCATTTAGCAAATTTTCACCCACCAGTTAGACTTGACAGACCAAATGACCCTCATGGAGGTGTAGCTATTTATGTAAAAAATAATGTATGTTGTAAACCCCGTAATGACCTTCACACAATTGGCTTAGAAGCAGTATGGATAGAGACAAGGCTAGACCAAACTCGCTTGTTAGTAGGATCCTTTTATAGACCACCTAACTCTATGTTAACTATTGGAGGCTTATTGAGGAAAGTATTCGTAAGGCTAATGACACTTCCCTTAAATTTCGTATTCTCGGGGACTTCAACACCAATTATCTTAGTTCACCATCAAATCATTTATTAGATATTTTGAATTATTTTAAACTGACTCAACTAGTGATTGAACCAACACGGATTACTGAATTAACAAGTTCATGTTTAGACTTGGTTTTAATACCAAGCCCAGATATCATGTCAACTAATGTGCTACCCGATATATGTAGTGATCACAGTGTCCCTTGTATTGTTGTTAGAAATACAATAGCTAGAGGAAAACCATTTAAAAGAACAATATTTAATTACCATAGGTTAGATAGCAATAAGTTCTGTAACCTATCACAGGAAATTAATTGGCATGAAGTTATTTATAGCAATACATTAGATACAAGTGCAGAGCTTTTCTCTGAAATCATCATGCATGCCTGCTAAAACAATGCATGCCTGTTAAAACGGTAACTATCCGTCCTAGTTGATTTCCTGTTTAAAGTCATTCAAGTACAAACTGAATCGAAAAGCCTTAGAAACAATGTATAAATCCTTCATTTTACCTAATTTCGACTATGCTGATGTATGGGACAACTGCACTATTACACTATGTAAATCTCTGGAACTCCTACAACTAGAAGCAATCAGAATAATAATTGGAGCTGTCAGGGGAACCAGTCATGAGAAATTATACTTAGAATCAGGATTTTGTACCCTTAAAGAAAGAAGAAACAAGCACAAATAAATATACTATTTCAAAATGGTTAATGGTCTATGCCCCTTATACTTAACTGAACTGGTTTCATCTCAAAACCCATATAGTAGAAGACCTTTAGATAGCTCTGTTCCAAAGTTCAATACAGAGCTTTATTGTAATTCTTTTATTCCATCTACTACAATCCTGTGGAATAGTTTACCTGACTTGTGAGAAGAAGTACTTTTTTAAGCCAATTAAAAAAATATATTACAAGCTAACGATCCGGTTATGCCAGACTACTACTTTGGCAAGAGAAAAGAACAAATTTTACATTGGAAGATGTTTTAAAAGTTGATAATGTACCTGGTCCAGTCCAGGAGAAGAGTCATGACACGTCTGTAACGCAGTTTTGAGCTCATAAATATTGAATGGAAGATTGTAATACTCCTCAGTGGTGGTGGTAAAATCATTTTTAGGTTTTTAAGCTGTAGAAAATAAGCTGATTTTTGAGCAAACGAAGAATTTTGTTTGATGGTTGAAGCCAGTAGATTAGTCACAGCTTGTTTGTCAGCTATAAGTGTATCAGAAAGCTTTAGATGATGGAATAGATGGGCAGGTGTTCTAGCCTTTGACTTTTTTAATGACTTGCCAGACTTTCTTTTTAGATGTTTTAGAGGTGAGGCGGGTACAAAAAGCTCTCCAGGATTGACGTTTACTTTCTTTGCAGATGTATTTTGATTTAGCTTTCAGGCGTTGGTGAGATCGAACATTCGGAGCCATAGGTCTCCAAAACACCAGACACTGGGCTTATTTGCGAGCTTTACAAGTTTGTTTACATTATTGATTATACCATGGAGTACTGGGCAGTTGCAGACCAGGTTTTGTTACAGGAATTATTTCTTTAGCACAGTTTAATAAAATAGAAGTGAATGTTTCCGCTGGATCCTCAGACTGAAGAATTTCGGTTTCATCAAGTCGGCTTATAACAGTTGAGCGAAAAAGGTCCCAATTGGCTTTGGTAAAACAAAAGTATTCAGGAAGAGGAATAGGTTCTGCAGTAGTGGGTTCTTCTTCTACCATTGAGTATCCACAATCATCAGTTTGATTTTATGATACTATATGCGGTTGAGGTCCGAAGTCGGGCATAAAAAAGAAACAAACAAAATAAAACGTGAACATAAGCTCCACATAGTTTGACCCAACCTCACGCAGAGGCAGCCCATGTACACCTCCTGTCTTAGAAGAAGTCCAAGCCAAAAATGACGTGTTGAGAGCCATGGGCCCTCTCAATCACCAGGATCTCATTCCCCCTCATTACAGCTCGCACATCATGCAAGCATGGCGGGCCTAAATAAGACCGCAGAAAAAAGGAGAAGTGTGCAAAAGGCTTGATGGTTAGCGGATGACAAAAAAGGCCCCAAAAAGAAAGGCAGAAAGATAGAAAAGGGTAAACATGATGATGAAGAATGGAGAGAATAAGTGGGAATGAGGGCCACTCTTAAGTTCTGCCCTCCAGAACTTTTCGTTCAACCGTCAGAAGTTTCCCCTTCCCAAACAATGCACCACCACCGAAAAGCAACGCCAAATCAGACCAAACACAATAAACACAAAACCAACTCAAGAAACCACACCACATATCCACCTTCGACGGAAAATAAAAAGGACAAGAGGCCAGCTAAGCTCCCTCACCACGGCAAGGTAGCAACCATGAGGGAGAAGTAATGCAAATAACAGTTCATTTTGCTCAGCATACTTTGAGAATTTTATAATATGACGATCACAGTTCATGTTACTCAGCATGTTTGATTTAGAAGGGTAAAATATTATTAATAATAGTTAATGTTGGTCAGCATGCTTTGATTTAGAAGGGTAAAATAATGCTAACAGTTCATGTTGCTCAGCATGCTTTGAGAATTGTTTATGACAATCACAGGTCATTCGCTCATCATGCTATGATTTATAAGGGTAAAATAATGTCAACCACAGTTCGTGTTCCTGAGCATGCTTCCATTCAGAATTTAACAATATCACTTCACAATGCCCAGCATACTTCGATTCAGAATTTGATAGAAACAATACTGAGTCATGTTGCTCATCAAACGTCAATTTAGAATTGCATAAATACTGTGACAAGGCACAGTCCCAGGCCCCTTGCTCTTCCTTTGCCACCCAAATGACCTGCCAAGCCTGATAAAGTCAAATCTACAGTGCAGCTGTTCGCAGATGACTATTTACTGGGGAAACAATATCTTCCAGAACCACTTCACACTTTAATTATGATCTTCAGCAGATCGTAGACAGAAACATGCGGTATGCGTTTCAATTCGTCAAAAGTCAAAGTATATCTACTGATTAGGTGGTATTAGTTTGTCAATGTCGAATTTGGTCAGAAAATTGAGGTATTATGGTTTTTTTTAAAAGACAGTGGGTTATATCCTCCTCCCGTACCAACCTATCTATACGAAGACTTAAGTTGTGACAGTGATACGTATATAAATGAATAGTTACTTAAATGGGGTAGACATGAAAGAAAAATTAGCCCAAACAGGCACAGGTGTTGGTAATATTTCAGCTGACATGGCTAATTCTTTACTTCCCTAAAGACGTAATTCTGGAGTACCAAAGGGAACGCTATTCAACTCGATGGATAACTAGTAATCAATAGATTCTTCAAAATAATGAAGGCAGATAATTCAAAGAAAAAGAACTACAAGTAAAAGAGAAAAGAAAGAAGTTTGCCGCGGAACGCATACACGATTGTATTTTCATGTTTCACGCAAGTTTCTGACTTTCCAAAATAATTGCTGTACTTTGAGAATCAGGGAAAAAACTTCGAAAATCAACAACCCTAAAAACAGAGGTTTACCTACGTTGCAATTATGTTATCTGAAAGCTGTGGTTAATTGCAAGATCTACGTTGAAAACATTTATACGAAAGCCATGGTGCATTGCAATATGTAAGCTGAGAATGTTTTATCTGAAAGCTGAGGTTCATTGCAATATTATATCTACTTTGAGAACGAACTATCTAAAAAGCTGAGGTTTATTATAATATCTACGTTTAGAATGCGTTTTCTAAAAGCTAAGATTTGTTGCAAATACGTTGGAAATATCTTATTTTTACAAAACTAAGATTCGTTGCAACATCTACGTTGACAATGATTTTTCATTAAAAAATAAATAGATTCATTGCATTGTCTACATTGACATTGTGTTGTTTATTAAAAACCAATTTTCATTGCACTATTTACATTTTCAATGCGTTATTTCACACAAACTGAGATTCATTGCAATATGAATGAGGGTGTGCTGTCATTTCAATGGCTACTGCTTCAACAATGTGCCATCTACAGGGGTGTTAGAGCGAGGAAATCCAGAAACCTGAAAGTAGAATGAAATCTACAAATGCAATTCCTGCATACCTAAAACCTGGAACTAATCGTCATGAATTTTTGTTGAAGGGTGGGGGTAGATGGTGGCACACATCTCTGAAAACTGCAAACTATAATTACATATTTCTAAAATTTTGTTGAGGGCGGAAGGGGTGGGCGGGGGGGGGGGGGGGGGGGGGGGGGGGGGCTTTTGAGAGTGTCGCAAAGCCTCAAAACTGAAAAATTATTAACAGCAAAACTACGATCTAATACTGGAGCACAATGACCCAGCCAGTCAGGACCCCTTCAGCAGTTCTGAGCATGATGCGCCAGGGCTTTGGAACTCGGGTTAATTGGTAATTATACAATGGAGTGGGAAGAAGGGTTCAGAGGGGGTGAAGGTGAGAGGGGATGGGTGTTATGTTTCTCCATTTAGCAAGTCTGCAGCATTCGACACAACAAAAAACAAAAAAAGGACAGGAGTGTTCTTGAAGGGGTGTCTTATCAGCTAGCAAGAAAATGCAATTATATGTACTTTAAAATAAAAATGTATCACACAAAAAAGAATCGTAGTTTTACCCTTGAAAGAAAGTAGTTTTATGATTTCCGTTTTCCCCCACAAATATTTATAAAAAATTGCTTCTTAATTATTCTTAAGATTACAACAGAGAACGCATTTTTTATTGGAATTATTAACAGCAAAACTACGATCTAATCAACATTTTTCATTAGCATGTCAATTTAACACTAGCTGAAACTATGAATATCTATTGTTACAGCTTGTTGAGGGGGGGGGGGGGGGGGGGGCGCTATTGGGGAGCGTCTCAAAACTTCAACACCAAAAACCCCTTAACAGCAAAACCAAGATGATCTAATACTGGAGCACAATAACCCAGCTAGTCAGGACCCCTTCGGCAGGTCTGGGTATGATCTGCCAGGGGATTGGAACCCCGGGTTAGTAAATATGCTTAAGGGTTTGGATGGTATGATGGGTTTCTGTTACTCAAGCCTGCAGCATTCCACACAACAATAAAAGGACGGGAGTGGGTTAGAAGTTCTTTTATCCGCTAGTAACAAGAAAGCAGGTAAGAATAAAATGTTTACTCACATAGAAACAATTGTAACTAGCGACATGCCATCTAAAGAAGAAATTGTGTTTCAAACATTTCCACATGCAATGAACTTTAAAAAAACGAATTTTAGCTGTTGGTATTGATACGACTGCAAATAATAATTTAAACAAATCATTTTCGATTTTATTTTTTTTCTTTAAAAAACCACTATCCAAATAATTTTAAACTCTGATGAAGCAACAAAACATGTGCCCTTTTGAATAGGACCCTGCATAATGCAAAAACGGACTTTTGAAAAAACCCATTGACGCTTATTTCATGATAGAATTTGTAAAAAGACGGGAGTAGGAAGGGGTGGGCGAATCCCCCGCCAAAACCCACCTTTGGAATACATTTAAATCCTACAGTTCAAACTGTTTAACATATTTTCGCGAGAATTTGTTACAAAGAGAAGGTGGGAGAAAGGCAGAGCGGACGCAGCTCTTCCCCGAGCCCACCTGAATTCTGCCAATATGCAGATTTGTATCCGTTACGTTCTCCACAGAGATCGTCTCAAAACAAAAACCCAAGATGGAACACATGCTTTGTTGCTATGCACTGCTTATCAGATTTGTTTTTTAGACATGAGAACGCGATAATTTCTGGAAGCTATATTTTCTCTTGGTAAACAAGGTGCGTGGTAATGTTTGGAAACAAACTGATGACTGACATTTACTTGCCGAATTAACAGTAGCCGATGTATGAATATCTATTGTTCGTTTACATTATAAGATTTGTCTAAATGCTTGCTGTGAGCTGCTCATATATTCTGTATTAAAACTAAAAAGTTTGGAAGGGGGGGGGTATGATGGCTTCTGTTGCGCAAATGTTCAGCATTCGACACAACAAAAGAAGGAAAGGACAGGACTGGGCAAGGAGGGCTGTCTTATCTGTTAGCAAGAAAATGCAATAACAATATTTAAATCGCCACTCCTAGTAAAACAAATAGCATGATCGAAACAATTACCCTTAAAAGAAAATGATTTCCAATTTTGTCCACAAATCGTTTTTAAAAAAATAACATTTTCAACATGGTATTGTTATGTTAAGTTTATAATAGATAACGAAATATGTTTTCGATTTTGCATTTATAGGCCTGACGTGAGTAAAAAGAACATTAAAATCATTCTTAAACTGATGAAGCACCAAAATATACGCCTTTCAAATAGGCTCCTGTACGTAGCAAAAAAGAGACTTTTTGAAAACCACCTTGATGTTCCTTTCAGGAAAACAAATTGAACAAAAGAGATGGGGATAGGAAAGGGAATCGCCCGCCATAAACCACCTTTGGAATACATCTTAAAGGTAAATTTCAAACTTTTTTTGATAATTTCGCAAGAATTTGCAACGACGAAAGGTGGGAGAAAGGAAGAGTGGATGCAACCCTTCCCCAAGCCCACCTTGCCCCATTGGTTCAGAACTGGCAATATGCAGATTATTTACATCTGTTGTGCTCTTTAAACAGATTATGTCAAGCTGGAACATCTATTTTGTTACTATGCAATGATGATTTCAGCGATAGATAGTGTGTAAACTCCAGGAAACAAACTTTTTGGGGAGAGACTTTGTTCTTGTTTTGATTTGGGTGGGTAGGGGTGGGCGAACAAGATCCGTAGACATTTCTGGAAACAAGCAACACTACATTGGCTTGATTTAATATCACTTGGATTTTTGAGTATTTGTAGTTACAATTTGTTTACAGAATAAAATTCACAAATTGTTTTGTGTGAAGATACTCTATACCGATGTTTATGCTAAAACGGAAAGAGAACTAAACAGTTAAAAAATGAACATGACACTGTATGGATTGTCACAATGTGATAACGGAGACTTGTGAATGAAACGATATCAGTAGCAGGGTAATCTTAGAGTATGGAAGGGAAGGGTTGGGCTAATGTAATGACCTTAGCTCTGATGGAATCTGCAGCCTTCAGATTTTAGATACTGCTTCCTCAATGTAGATGCAATGAACCTTGGTTTTCAGGTAACATACCTTTCTTCTAGATGTAGCTCTAAACCTTGGCTCTCGGATTACATAAGCTTACACCATCACGTAGATTTTGCAATAAACCTCAGCTTTTAAACACACCTTCCAAGCAGATATTGCAAAACCTCAGCGTTTAGATAACATACCATCCACGTATTACTGTAATGAACCTCCTCGGTTTTAACATAATCTCAATGTACATATTGCGATAAACCTCAGCTTTTAGATAGTATGTCTCAACGTAGATGTTGCAATGAACATAAACTTTCAGATAATACAATTACATAGGCATTGAAACAAACCTCAGCTTTTACAAAGCATACCCCAATGTATATTTTGGAATGAACATTTTCTTTAGATAACACACCTTTCACTCAGATATTGAAAAAGCAACCTCAGCGTTTATACAACATACCCTTAACATCCCCATTTGGATCATAATCAAATATTGTAATGAATCTTAGTTTTTAGATAACATACCTTTCACGTATAATATATTGAATGAACCTCCGCTTTCAGATAACACACCCTTCACGTAGATATTGAATGAACCTCTGCTTTCAGACGACATACCCTTTACATAGAATCGAATGAACTCCCGCTTTCAGATAACATACCATTGACGTACATATCGAATTATACTAAGTAATATCAGACAAGAATTATGGTGCTTAGTCCACTGCACAAGTATTTTCATTCGGACTTGTGCTTTCATCTTCTCTCGCCTCTACCCTGCCCTCTTTTTTTAAAATTCGTTAATGAAAATGGTGATGTCAATAATACTGCAACATATAAATCTACAGCTGTTACGAGTTTTTGGTACATCGAGTTGTCTCTATCCTTTTTAACCTTAACTTTCCCCCTCCAATCCCCTTTTTCCTTCTCTTCCTTTTTTGGCATAGAAAATCTTTGTTAAACTAATTCTGCTAACGACAAATTATTCTTTAGTTGGGATACTTTAATGTTTAACCAATGTGTGTTTCAATGACTCGTTTGATAAATGGAGGACTCTGATCATTGTAATGTATTATTTTGCAAATCTGGTGGCTATCATGTTTGAAACACTGCTTATAAAAGAAAATCTTCAGTGCAAGAGGACAAAAAACACTTGTGATAGTAAAGTTTCAAACAAAGACAAACATTTTTTTTTTAAACCCAACTAGGACTCGTCCCATTATGCAGGAATCAGATGGAAAAAAGTACAGCTTTAGTTGGAAACAACATTGTGTCAATATCAACAGCCCCCCAAAAAGTGATAACATTGGTGAAGCAATAACTTGAAGGGAAGATCATACACTGAGGAAGAGAGACTAGAAATGAATACATACAACAATAAATCAGAGCAAGGAGAAAAAGGAGAATGCAAGAACAAAATAAATCAAGTTGAGGCCTGAAATATCAAAACGATGATACAGAGCAAAACGAGAACCCCCAAACTGGATAGTACACATTCACATTAATAAGACCGTCAATTGCACTGGAGAAAAATCTGCTATCATGAACTTGTGTTTCCGACCTGTGCCTATTTTGTCCGATTACATAATAGTCATTGCATTTAACATTTTGATCTTTGGTCCAATGATTTTCAGTACAAATAATTTTGTTCTTCAAGGCCTGCAATCGAGGCGTTGATAACTCTGGCGCAATCCAAGCAGAAGGAGCATGAATAAAGAAAGGATAGCTGGGGGTTCATGAGAATGTCTATGTCCAGGATGTGTTGCTTACAAACTGTGTTAACAATGATGGCTCCCCTTGGTGCCCAGTCATAAATAATTCAGCGGGACCTAGCATGTCTGTCAGGGAAGTGGGATTTGTGGACTGAGCATCTCTGGATCTGTGGGGCGCGATGTTCTGTGATAAAATGCAACAGTATATTTTTTGGTAATATTTTATTTGCTTTGTATAATAATGTGCTTTTGATCCAAAGTATACATTTATATTGATGATACATACTGCTTGCACAGCAGATAAGGCTGAAGAAAGAAGATCGACACTATCCGCCGTTTTACACGAGAGTAAATTGTTTACATTTCTGTTTTGGGTTTAATAACACGCTTTATGAGCAACTTACTTTGTGATATGATATAGTGTTTTCATCCGTTTTAAATACTTCACCCCATACCCTTCTATTGTGGTTTTGACAGCACTTCTGCGCCTGGCCTAAATTTGTTTAGACAAGTTAATGAAGTATTGATTTTTTTGTTTTACAATTTCCTCTTCATTCTCAATCCTCTAACAGGTAAACGACAGAACGCGGGTGGAATGAAAGAATACGTTTTCATGAGATATGTTTGAGGGAAACATTGTGACTGAAGCACCATGTTGAAGCAACACACATGGCTTAGGCCAGCAGGGAAGGAAAGTACTTGTGTATTGTGCGCACTTGACAACTGTGAACACAGGGTGCGAATGTACTATAAAGGTTACGTTGCATGCCAGAGGATTTCAATGGATAAGACCACAATCTATTCAATCCATCATCATCATCCTAGTCTTTCGTGGGTGCGTCTTTTGACTGTTGACCATAAATGGTGCATGTTGAAAGCATGGCTAGATGTAGGATATTCTGTGAAGCCTAATGCCAATGGGCAAATTGGAAAACAAATCATATTGATATCTTGATCTATGTAAACACGTAACATAGAATTAGAAAGCAAAATTATATTTGCCAACTTCTCATTGATCTCGTCCCCCACAGGCTCATTCTGCTTTCTGTACTCATTTTTGATCTCTAAGATAGAACTCCATGCTGGTTCTTTATCGAGTTTGTTAGAGGAATCTTTGTCATGAATGCTCAAAACATCGCAGTTGGAGGTTGAGTTGGAATCCGCGTAATGGCATGTTTTCTGCCTCTTGTGCAGGCTCATCTTCGGGCTCATTTTGGCGGACTTTGAGTCGGAGGACTCTCGTTTCTTTTGTAAGATTTCAAACCTTTTGGACCACCTCGCTTCCATTTGTAGAATAAGCATTTTTAGCTCGTTTGTCTCGTTTTCCGCAGGCTGAGAGCTGCCTTCGTCATTTTTATCTGTATCAGAGGTTGACATCGCAACTGGAATTTCCCACCGAGCTGAGAGCGGCGGACGAAGTTAATAGCACTGAGAGAGTTGCGGTAAAAAAGTGACAACTAATATAATAGGTTCCAACAAAATTACACCGCTGAAAGGGCTTGAATAACAATTTTTTTCCCTCTCTTTTTGCACAATTAGCTTCGCACAGCAACACTTAAAAAGGTTAGATTTTGAATTATAGATTTGTAGGCCTCGCACAAAATCTGGACACGTCTGAACCCAGCAACGTTCTGGCATCGACTGGCTGTTCCCGCGGCATCACTCAAGTCAGTGCGATTAGCCAATCGCAAGGCGACAAACAATTGTCGCTCATTATCAAGCGTTGGAGACGTCAGTTTACTCAATTGTATCATACATATTGATTGCGATTAAATCATTCTTCAAATGATAAAATTAAATGCTGCAGATATGTATCAATAAAACTTAAGGTATTTATTTATTTTTACATTGTTTATAGCACTGTTTCGAAATGAAAATGGAAGTAACAGACGAGTTGTGTGCCCGTTAGGACACTTAGTTCCGGTTAGGAAATGCTGTCAACACGGCATGGCTGCTCCGTAACTGAAATAGAGGGGTGTTTAATTGCTCAGTTACCAGTTTGTAGATTTAATAATATTAAGTCCTGTTTCATGTTTCTTTCTTAAAGTGTTTACATTCGTTGACTATAAACAGTTATGTTCTTATTTGTTTACTTGATACGACCACATTAATACCCTAAGACTTAAAGACAAGAACAAAATATAGTTGTTTAAGGTAGGTAACTTCCATTTTTTAATTCTAATTTTGAACCGGAACTACCCCAAACCGACTTCAAGACGAGACAGTAGGGAAGGATAACCCCAAAAGACCGAATTATGAAACAGTGCTATGGTCCTGTCAACAGCAATGGTAAATGACACTCTGCATTAGTTCACAAAGACATCAGCAAGGCCACTTTCGAATCAGCCCAGTACCTTTTTCGCGTCAGTCCCTTTATTTGAATTCATTCAGTTAATAATGATATACGTTGGAAAGAGTAATGTTTTCCATAAACTTATAATTCTGCTTTTCTTTAATTTTATCCCGAGTCATCTTGTTTCTGGTTTCGCCTTTCAATATGGCTTGGTACAAATCAGTTGAGCAACTCTTGAGGGTCTTTTGGGCCGATTTTATAAACTAAGTTTATATCTTTCGGATATACATACCATTGTTCTCATTAAGACATCCAGGTAGTTTAATATAATGTTTAAAGTTAACAAACATACTTTCTCAAATCGTACTGAAATATAATAAGCATATTGCGTGTTAAAATGAGGATACCAGAAATCTTGTTTGAAAAACATCTTCAATTTACTTGGCGACACCTGCACTCGAGTAACGAAGCGCCCTGTTTGATCAAAATACTCTGTTGCAGTGTGCAATGGCAAAGGCCTTAGTTTGTCTTTCCAGTCTTCCTATTTTTCCTCTTCCAACCCATATTAAATAACATTTAACCATTAAAAAATATTGATGCGCTTTTATAAAAAAACCAAATGTTATTGCCGATGGTTTTAAAATTTCATATTTTGTAGTTTTTCTTTCTCGCGTTGTAGGCATTCTTACCTTCCATGTGTGAGGATGTTTTGCTTATCACAGGACAAATGTATTTAGTCAAGTTTTACCAAACGTAAAAATCATGTTCGTCCAAGTTGCATTTTTGTGGGCTCACACGAAGAATCGTTTTAATTTTTGCTCCAGTGATGGAGACGTCATTTTCATCAATTGACACTATGCGTGTGATCAAACCATTTTTCAAATGATAAATTAAAGCACCACTTTCAGTTTCCTTAAGCACCGCAGATTTGTTTCCTTTGTATCAATAAATATTCAAGTTAACTGATACTCTGCATTCTTCATTAGTTCCTAACTAATCAACTGACCCAGTCACCCAAGGTCATTCTCTAATTTCGACTCTTTCTCAAGCCAGTCCTTTATTTGCATTCGTCAGGTGATGACAAGGATAAAGTTGGTAAAAGTGATATGCAAATTCCATTATTATTTCGAGGTCCAGATATTTTAAAAAATGTTTAAAGGTTAAAATAAACTCATCCACAAACTTCAATTAAACTAATTGTAATAAACTTAATGCTAAAATAAGCACTCCATAAATCTTGTTTGAAAAACAAATTTTATTGCCGAGTGTAAAATTTCATTTACATTTTCTAGTTTCTCTTTCTCGCATTGTAAGCACTCTTTCTTTCATTATTAGCCCTCTTACTGTTTTTATGATGTGGGGATGTTTTGCTTACGCCTTGATCACAGGATGTGAGTGTGCCAGATCAGGTTTTACCAAACGTTTAAAGTTCTGAATGATGGACCATACTTTGCAGGTTCCTGAGCCCATCTCCCGTCAACTCAGAAAAAAAGTGATAGAATATTAGTAAATGGTAGATTTGTATACTCTTTCTGGGAAGACGAAGAAGGGAGAAATCTACCTTGCTGGTCTCTGGGGCTCTTCTTGGCCGCAAGAGACTTGGAAAGAGAAGAAGCAGAGATAGAAACAGCAGAAGAGCTGCTCACGGGACCAGAAGTCGAAGAAGAAGTGAATATGACGGCCAAACAAAGAGAGAAACTGAAAAGGTGAAAAAACCGGTTCAGCCAATACACCATGAACTCGATACAAAAAAAGTAAAGAAAATCAAAAGTGAAGGTATTCAAAAAGAATAACACAAAATGTATTGTGGTGGTACCATAGCCGATGTGGTTTAACCGAGGCATGGTTACTGCTACACATATCTGTATTATTAAAAAATCGGGACTTTACTGGTTTAGCACTGCCTCCGGGCATTGCCTCCAGTATTGTTCCCACCATCTTTGTATTTACAAATGCCCCCACATGGCCGAAAAACCCTATTTCCAGTTCACTTCATTCAAAAAGAATACCAATAAACTGAAAGAACTAGTGCTTAAACTAGAGTAGAAGAAGTCGAAATGAAAAGGAAAGAACCAACCAAAACGACAAGTGAAGTAAAAGTAAAGCTAGGAAGGGTCCCAAATAGGTGTTTCCACGGAGGTGGAAAAATGAAGAATGACACTGGCATGTGAAATGACCGTGTCCCCGGATGTAGGGGGATAACTCCTACTTCTGGATGACGAGAGTAGCGGCCCTTTGCTACTTTCGTTTTTCTATATACTATGGTATGGGTTCCAGGTTGGTAAAATAATGCTATTGTTTCGAGTGTTGGTCAGTATGTTTGGAATAGATATGGTTTTTAATAACACTACATTGAAATTCACAATGCTCTTCATATTTTGGCATTAAGAATTTTGGAGAAAGTTTTGTTTATTATGCATTTTGACTAATTTCAATACATTGCAATGTTCCCTTTCTCTGCACACGAGCTTGTTGTAGCAACTGTGGACTTGGGTATTCTCGTACAATACTACATCTCTTGGTTTCCGTTTCATTGTAATTTTGTTCTTTATTCATATTTATGTTGTTTTTAGTGTTCTGGTAAGGTTTTCACAACATGGAAATCAAGTTTTATACATGACCCTTTTCTGTTAACTGGCATGACAGCTTGAAAGATGTGGGGAAAAACAGTTTGTTGCAAGTATGGCTATTACAAAAACAGAAAACGGTCTTGTTAGTCAGACCCTTGAAACTGCATTTCAGTGCTGGGCTTATCAACCGTATTTCCCTGCCAGGCGCATAAACCGCATTTTCGTGCCAGGTGTATCAATCACATTTCCGTGCCAGGCGTATCAATCGCGTTTCTGGACTTCCGTGCTCGGTGTATCAACCGCATTTATGTGCCAGATCAACCACATTTCCATGCGATGCATATCAACCGCATTTACGTGTACACTACTGGAGCGCACGTATATTCACTGAGGAAAGAGAATGATTGGTTGGTTAGTCATAGTCCCATCGACAGCAACTGTGGTCATCTCCGGATTGTCATGACGTAAAGTTCAACCACGTATTACAAAACACAAATCAATGTCTCACGCATAGTTTGTTGGTGTAGGTCACAATAATATATGTATTGTTAAAAATTCGGGACTTTCCTGGTGTTGCACTGCCTCTGGGCATTGTCCCCAGGATCGTTCCCACAATCTTTATATTTACTAATGTCCTATATGTGTCCGTTTCAGACAGGAGCACGTTAAACAGATTTTTCTTCTTCACACCTACGTTGATGTGCTGAAAAGATGAATGTTTAAATAGTTTGGATAAACCTTTTTGATTAGGCTTGTCTGCTTTGTATTTTTCAATAACCACCTTGCTTCTGCTTTTATGATCGATTTTCAATATGCTTTTAAAATGACCGCGTATACAAGTCAAAGGGAGGAACTCTGAGCGTCTTTAGGGCTGATTTTGTAAACTAAGAATATCTTGCTCGCATAGGTATTCCGTAGGTATCGAATAAAGATCCAGATGTGTTTTTTAACGTAACTTGCTTAAGTTACATACCCACATTCTCAATTTTAATGAAGCCAACTATATATTTCTTGCTCCAGTCTGTATAATGTGATAAGCAGAAGCGTCCATACAATTTTTTTAAGATTATGATCCAGTGAATATCTGGACGAGTCAGAAACCGTTAAGTTTCCGTCATTGATTCTGCGTTTATGTCAAGTTGTGCTTGGGGCTGTTGTTCTACCCAAAGCCCATATGTTTAGGCAGTAAATGTAGCTTGTTGTAAAGAGAAGGGCTTCCAGAATTCCCACATATTTCGATTTAATCAAACTTTCCATCAATTTAAAGACAAAATAGAAAACGTCCTTGTAAATTGCATATATTTTGCCAATCCAAAATATTTTGAATTGGTCCTCATAGAACTTACACTGGAGAGCATCATATTCTCCCAGGCTGCATTTTGGTGGGTTGCGTACCAAGAAACGTAATTTTTGCTCGTCACAAGTGGAGGTTACGTCAATTTATTGCGACCAAACCATTGTCCAAATGATAAATGTAAGCACCGAAGATTTGTCTCCTTTGTATAAATAAAGATTTAATGTAACTAACACTATGCGTTAGTCCACACCAAGTCAACTAACCCAGTCACTCAAGGTTACTTTGTCCCTAATCGTGACTCACCCCAGTATCTTTCTCACGTTAGTCCTTTTACTTGCATTCAGTCAGTTGATAATAAGCGTTGAAAGAGTATTGTCCAAATGTTTTCCGTAAAGAGTTACGATTATGCTCATCTGCATTTTACTCCTCAATAATCACAGTTTCTGGTTTCTACAGCTGGGTAAACAAGTCAAAGGGGAGAATCTCTCGAGTGTTGTTTGCGCTGATTTCATAATACAAGATTATACCTCTCTGATAAGCATTCAATTGGTCTCATTTGAACATTCAGAATATTTGAAAATATTTTTGTATATTAATGTATGCTCATTTTAAAAGTTTAATGAAACAGATCTTCAATTTAGCGGCCAACACCTGAACTCGAGTAGCGGTGCTCCGGGTTTGAATAAAGTACTCTTTTGCAGTTTTAAAGGCCGAAGTTTGTCTTTCCAGTCTTCGTATTTTTTACCTTTGCAAACCAGTATAAATAACATTAAAGGAAAATCCATATTAAAAAATAGCTTCATTTCGTGTTCCTTCTCAGTTGTTTTTATGCACAAACACACATTTTATGGCTGTTGTAAATTTTAAATCATGTTTTCTAGTTTTCCTTTCTCGTATTGCAAGCATTCTTCCCCTTATTATTAACTCTTGTTTCCATAATGTGAGAATGCTTTGCTTAGACCTTGATCACAGGATGGAAGTGTATTTAGGTCGGAGGTCTTACCAAACGTTCAAAGTTCTGCATATTTTGTAGGCTCCTGAAGCCCATCCCCTGTCAAGAGAAAAACCTGGGTCTTTTAATAATACTCTAATTCATTGAATTCGACACTTTCCCTCAGATTTCTGATTTAAAGTTTCTTTACAACATAAAAAGAGGCAATTCCTCTTCCTTATTTTGACTATAAAGTGTAATCTATTTCAAAACATGATCTCTCCATTTCTCTACACGTGGGCTACAAGGCATTTAGGTCAGCTTCCATGAAATCTTTGTAGCAATTTGTGGTCTTTGATATACCCGAATGTTATTACATCTCTTTAGTTTCCTTATGGCTCTACTCTGCATTATGCAATTAACTAAAGGGTCCCCATATTTTTAATCAGATAATCGTCTGGTAAACAGCTGGAACCAAAACCCGTTACGTGTTGGCCTTCGAATCAGTATTTTTATGTCAAAGGTGTGTGTTTGTGGCTGTATTACTGAACAATCCAGATGTTTAGGTAGTAAATGTAGTGTGTTGTATACCTGTAGCCAATCCTGTTACTTGAACCAAGGCCAAATTTATGGTTTTAACCAAACGGCAGTGTTGTGGCTTCAACCAAAGCCATTTTTGTGCCTTCAAGGAAAGTCAATGTTGTGGCTTTAACCATAGCCAATTTTATGCTTCAATCTAAACCAGTCCTGTGGCATCAACCAAAGGTAATGTGGCTTAAGCCATAGCCAGTTTCATGCTTCAATTTAAACCAGTCCTGTGGCGTCAACCAAAAGTAATGTGGCTTAAACCATAGCCTGTTTTATGCTTCAACCTAAACCAGTCCTGTGGCGTCAACCAAAGGTAATGTGGCTTAAACCATAGCCAGTTTTATGCTTCAATCTAAACCAGTCTTGTGGCGTCAACCAAAGGTAATGTGGCTTAAACCATAGCCAGTTTTATGCTTCAATCTAAACCAGTCTTGTGGCGTCAACCAAAGGTAATGTGGCTTCAACCGTAGCCAGTTTTATGCTTCAACCCAAACAACTCCTGTGGTATCAATCAAAGCTAACGTGGCTTCAAGTAAAAATATGTCAACTTAGCAGATCGCGCACATTAGTTTCCATCATAAGTCGCATATATATTATGTTGTTGCATAAGCAGAACTCGTGGCCCATAAAAGCCTTCTTGAGACTTACGAGATTTCTAACACCTCTATTGGGGTCTGCAACGAACACCTTTTGCAAGAGTGAATGCCCTTGGAGGGTGGGGTAAGATGGTTCAGTACTGACCAGACAGGGGGATAACTCTCGCCAATAACCCCTATTTGATGCCACTAAATGGCTGCCTTTCGCAAGAGTGAATGCCCTTGTCAGTACTGACCAGCAAGAGCAATGAGACTTAGTGGGATTTTTTTCACGCCAGAGGGCATGACGCTCGTGTGGGGCTAATCCTCTCTATTCTTAGTTGGGGATAAAGAAAGAGAGAGAGAGAGGGATGTGTCCCACCATCTCTCTCTCTCTCACTACGCCCAACTAAGAAAATCGCGTGATAAGCCCCTCAAAAATAAAAAGAGCACATGGAAATGAAAAACGCGCTTTCACCCCACCCCACCCCATCCCCAGCACACACTGACAAATAATTTTCTCCACAAATAATAGTTTTGACAGTGTTGCTCTTTCTCGTTCGAGCGTGGCAAACATATTTTGCCTCTTATTTGACCAAGGGAAGTAATATAATCCCGGAGAGTGATCCCCGGTTAGGCAACCAGAAGCGCTCATTGGCCACTTATTTCTAAATTTGTCATAATCTTCAATCATCATTTCTGAAAGATACTGAAACAACGCATTAAATGAAATTTTCATTTAAAAGTTAGTAGAGTGGGATGATAATAGCCTTAGTACATGATGAATACGGCTTCAGGGATTAATGACAAAGCTGATGGATGGTTAAAAAATACTACACCAGTCTAATTTCTTGTTTGTCATTAAAAAAAAAAGGGAGAAAAGGGGAAGTGTCATAGAAGAAGCAAAAGGGCGTATTTGCAAGCATAAAAGTAAGGAAAAACAAACAAAATCAACGTTTGCTGTGGTTCACCATCAGCAGCAATTATGCCGAGCCTTACATGTTAAGCCTAAATGTGCTTAAGGATGTATCATTTATTTGTTTCAAAACACGTGGTTTTTAATCTATGCCCGTTTCTTGCTTTAATGTTTGTGTTTGCATGCACCCTGTTATTTGATACACTCTGGTTAGGGGAACACGGAAGATACCATACTAGGCCTACTTATCTACATCACCATCAGGGCAAATTTTAGTGTCATCTTAAAACATCGCTACATTTTGCTACAAGTCAGTGGGCCATGTCTCGTGCATTATGTACGATATTAAAAAAAGAAGCTTAGCAAGTACATCAAGAAGACGTTTCCTCTTCATTTCCCTTGACTAAACATAATAAAGTTAGTAAACTATCAATCTGTTTTACCTGAAAATCCTTGCACAATACTTTTGCGACTGCTTAGTTATTTTTTTAAGGCTAGAGTACATACCTGTGTTTTGCCCGTAGAAGATCTTTTGGCAGAAAAAGAAACCCGTCTGGTCTTTTTCCGTCATTACATTATCTTCCCTAGGAGCAAAAATGTCCATATACCACACATTGTGACAATCGTGATTACTACAGCAAAATATAGAATGTCACAAATGTAAACCAAATTGCAAAAAAGCAAAAACATAAAATAATCATGAAATTGACAACTGGCAATATAGCCCTACATTAAGTCAATTCTTTGGATAAAAAAAGGGTCATGCTTTACAACAACAAAAACCTTGGGAAAGAAGTCAAGACAAGAATTTATACATCGACATTTTTTTCCTTCGTCTGTATGCTTCATGATCATGGACGTTGGTGCCGCTGTTGATGTCGTTTTCCGATGATGGAGAAGTCGTCGTTTTCCAATGATGGAGAAGTCGTTGCTGGAGACCTTCACTGTTAGTTCGTCGGATCCTTAGCCATGAAAACCACCGTAGAAAGAAGCGTTGAGTCCAGTTCCATGTGCGGCATGAAGGTCTGGAGTGCTGCTTGTCCGTTACACGTTGTTTCTGCACAATAAACCAATAAACAAGTCAGATTTCTGAAACATGTTGACCATAAACTGCTCATAAATCACTTTGAGAAACAGTCAATATTTTGCATAATCGTAAAAGAAGTCTTTTTACACTGCCGCATGAGATTCACTGGTGCACTTATGGGAAAATGATATTGATAGACGCAAGACTAATTCATATTCCCTAGGCAAGAAAGAAAATGTACCCTGTGTGAACTGAATGAAATTGGTGATGAATTTCACTATTTGTTTGCTTGTTCTTTTCCTTTGATAAAAAGAGCATAGGTCAGAGCTACTACCCACATATTTTCAGTGTCACCCCAATGTAATTAAATTTAGTACTTTAATGAATACCCGCAGGAAATCTAAACTTGTCAAACTCGCAAAGTTTATCCATATACTTGTAACTTTGTTTTCTAAAACTTTAAGAAACACAATTAATATAAATGCGGAAAAACCCCTGTGAAACCTACTTACTTTTTATTTATTTTTTAGTTTAAGCCACTGCTCTGTAACCAATGTCTTTGTTATTCTTTTTCTCGTTTAAAAAAAAAATAGTAGGTAGTTTGTATGTGGTACTTTTAGTTTGAATTTTATTTCTTAGATTATTAAGTCTTTTTGTTGTGAATTTTATTTCCTAGATCATTAAGTCTTTTTGTTGTTATTCATATTTGAATGTATGTTTTCTTATTTTCTTTTTTGACTCACCAGTGTGTCTGCCATTGTGTTTGTTGTTATCTATGTATTAGCTTAAAAGCCCCCCTGGGGTCAAAGCTCAAATAAAGCTGTTTCCAAACTGTTTCCATAAAAATAACACTAAGTAGTCCTACATGAAAAAGCAGTTAAGCCTATGTTCAGTGTATTTCCCCGTTCACCTTAGCTGGTTGTGCATAACGATTTCACCCAAAAATATAATGTAAAGAATGTCGAGACGTATTTAAATTCTGTCCTTTTCAGTTTGATGAACACGTTTGTCATAAAAGCTGCGTTTAGTATCGTCTGTGTAATAAACACTGCACTTGTAAAATAACATCCCACCTTCTGAAGAAGCGTTCCTCCTCATCCACGTGTTTCAGCTGTCACTGTCAGGTGTTGTCAATCAGTTGCATATTTTCAATCCGCATTCTCCAGGCTGCTTGCTGACTGTGGCGCTCTGGTAGGGTGATGCAACTGGCTGGAATAAACAACATTGATTCGAATGTTACACAGCTAGGCCCTACGTCAAGAGCATCAACACATCTGTTAAACCTTATGTGCTCTTGTGGATTCTATTGCATTGCACATCTAACTATGCTGCAAGAACATATTACCAATAATATAAATGAAAGGGAAAGGGGAACAATTAGCAAAACCGATCAACGTGACGAGAGACAAGGACACAGCAATATACAATTAACTATACATTTAAATCAGATATTAGATATATTTGAATGTTTTAAGTTCACCAAATGCTTAACGCCACAAGTATCACTTCCACTCATTTAAAGACCCAGTGACGCACCACGATTAAGTCCCTTGTTTTTTTCTGGGTTGCTGTGACCCCACAAGCAAATGTCCCCATATTCAAATTGAGGCTGCTCTTTAAACTGATGTGTCGGTTTCAATTTCGGGCCATTTATATGGGAGTCAGACTTGGTCAAAACAAGTTTTCTTTCCAGTTGTAAGAAAGAAAACACGTGAAACCCGTGATTTTGACACGTGATCGGGTGGATCTCTAAAACACATTCACAAAAACTGAAAATATACCATTTGTTGGAAATTAATTTATGAAACAGCTTCCAACATAAAGAATATCATTTTAACTGGCATAGCATGTACAGTTACCTGCAAGGGTGATGATGTCCATCATTCCGAATAGCCTGTCTTGGGTCCAGCTGATGTCCAGTAGACTCCAGGACACGATGAGCCAGGTAGAATGGTGAGTGAGGCGATCATCAAGGACTACATGTCCTGCCATCAGAATGTGCTACAAGAGGCGAATCAACATTGAATCGAATTACAATCAAAATGCTTTTGCACCTCTACTTATTTCAAACACCTTCAAAACAACCTAAAAAATCAACCATTTGTATTTTTTACAAATCTATCAACAGCTTGTAATATTACTTTTAAAATGTGTGTATTTTGGTTACCTGTGGTTCGTGGGTAATGCAAATCAGGACAGGTAATGTGGGTTCAGCTGATGCCCAGGTTGTTCTCGGGAAATGAAGAGCCAGGAAGGTAGGTAAGGCAAGGACCATCGAGAACAAGCAAAGACTACCAAGGACGCCATCATGTCCTGCATCTGGTCCTGTCAATGTTACAAAAGGCGAGTAAACATTGGATTACATCACATGAATCAAAATACGGTTGAAAAAAGAAAACAGGTTATCAAAGTTGACACATGGAATGACAAAGATAAATTGTCAATAGCTCAGTGTGGTGATTAAGATTGTACAATACAGAAGCAATGTAACAAAAATTAAAACGCCAATCAAATGCTGCAACAGCAATGTGCACAAGCAAAACAATGTATGGTTTTCAAATAGACACAAAAAGCATCAATATGTGTTCACTTTTTCAAAATTATATGTCCATAATATTAATTACTTTAAATTCTGTCGAAGTCGAGCGCGCCTGCAGTTCACGGGTGAGGGCCATCAGGACAGGCCGTGTCTTGGCCCCAGCTGATGTCCACTTGTCCTCAGGACATGACGACCCAGGGAGAATGGCGAGGCAAGGACCAGCAAGGGCACGTTCTGGTTCTGGTCCTGTCATCATATGCTATAAGAATCGATTAAACACTGGATCACATTACGATGCACAGTTACCATCATATTACAATAACAGTTCTTTTACATTGCAGCTAACGAACAATCTGCAGTGAATGGATACCTTTCATACACAATATAAACCATCACAAGACCACTTTTTGGTGAGTTGTGCAAAGAAACGCATTGAAAGAAAACACTGAGATCCTGCTAAGCCAAGAGGCTAAATGACAGGTTGCATTAAATTAAAGGATGACATCCCAAATTCGACAGTCAAATCACCATACGACACAAAGCATGAGTGCAGAGAAAGTTGTTTTAAAAATGTAACAACTGGAAAAGAAACATGTCATAACGTAATGAGAAAAAAAAGTCATACACCTAAGCTGACCAGTAAAATGCATTACATTTGAAATATAAATTCTGTTAAGATGATCGCATAATTAAACCTCACACTTCTCTACAAATGCGAAATACAAGTACTGGCTATGTGCATGAAGATGCGCGTTCACTCACACAAAGCACATGATCACGCGCTTGCACAAGCTCGCATGCACTACCACGTCTTCAATAGCAGACACCTACAACAGCGTTCATTTAACACATAAAACATAGCAACAAGTCACAATGTTAGCAATAATTCTTGCCATGCAACAAACGAGCATGCAGTGCGTAAAAATAGGTACGCCCATAAAACAAAAGTATTCTTACCCAACATACAAACCATCCATTATAAATTAATTTCAGTACTTACGCCCCAGAACATTGCTAAAATTGTATTTTCATAATTTAAAAAAAATCGCATATACGCGGTATTAAGGTGATAATCGCAAAGGCATTATGTAGGCCTACTCAAGACAAATATTAACTAGTCACAAAATAAATTTCGTTCAAGAACTGGTATACAAAAATAGGCCTACATTTATAACCACCACAAGCCCACCAACATAAATGATACAATTCTGATAATTGTATGAAATATAATGTTTGTAAGTTGTTTCTCCTCTTCTGTAAAATGCTATATGCTACAACCCAATTCCTACTAAAGCAAAAGAAATACCTTTTTGACAGCCGATGTTGATGAATGAAGAAGCACCTCGGGGCATCAAAGATCCATCACACCGTTGGGCTGGTTACAGTATGGGATAACAGGTAGGAACAAAGCTTGATGTGTGCCTGCACGTTGGACAGAGAGATGTTAAAGCATTGCATGTCATGTAGTAACATTTTATAAATACATCACATCAACAAAGGAAAACATTAAAATGTAAGCACATGGAAGGTTAAAAACAAAAACAAATGTAAGAGCACACACACCACAGTGGCAAAATATTCAAAAGTACAGATGCATTGTGATAGAAACCAAACAAAATAGAAAAATTCACACCGTCCATATACACAAATTCGCACAAGCAAAACAATGCATGGTTTACAAATAGCCACAAAATGCACGAGTAGCTATGAAATATGTTCTATTTAAAAAATAACTTCCAATATTAATGCATATACTTTTAAGTTCTTTCAAAGTCAAGAGCGCACACGCACGCACACACACTCTCTCTCTACCTTTTGCTTAGCCAAGCTGACGCCTTTAGGTTTCATGACGTAGAGCTGAAACCTAACTGGTAGCCTTTCGAGTGGACTGGGAGGATCTTGAATGGAGGTATATTTTGAGGACCACTCCATTTCTCTGTGAAGGAACGCAGCATGGATAATTTGTCAGGACTGGTCATCATGCTGCTGGGTTGGTTGCTGCAAATTGACCAAAGTGGATATAACAGAGCATGTCATGGATTTGGTTTCTTGTTATTTTTAATAAACTACTCACAAAAAGTTAAGGATCACTATGAGAAAACAGGTGCGCAAGAAACTCCGTTCGCTCCTGTTATTGTTTTCTCAGTCAAGCCAAATTGTTATGAATTCTTGTTCAGCTGTAAGTGGGCGATGTTGTGTTAGTGGAAACATTGCACGTGATTCTCTATTACTGAGCTTGGCAGCAAAAGAAAAAGCGGAAACTTGCGAAAAAGGACCTTGTTTTGGATCGTTCTGCATGAACACATTGCACAAGCCAGATGGAAAAACCTTTATGCACGTGCAAGCACTGCTGTTTATGTGTGAGATGCTGTCTCTTGCTTGGCTTTATAAGAAGACATACCACCAGTATTAGGCCTGATTTGACAATGCCTCCACGACGAAAATTGAGCGAGTTGGATAGGGGACGAGCTGTTGCATGGTTCCAAGATGGTGTTCCCAAGCGAGAAGTGGCCAGGCGACTTCAGGTGTCCATCTCGGTCATTGTCAGACTGATTCAACGCTTCACAGCCACTGGGAGGGTCCATGAAAGACGCAGATCTGGTCGACCGAAGAAGACAACTCCACGTGAAGATCGTCTCATTGAACGACAAGCCCTGCAGACAAGAACAGCCTCTTCCAGCATCATTCGAAGGCAGCTGAGGGTGGCTACTAACATCAACATCAGCCAGCAGACCATACGGAACCGCCTTCATGGGTTTAACCTCCGTTCTCGTCGCCCAGCTGTACGGCCACGCTTAACTCCAGCCCATAGGGCAGCACGCCGCGCCTTCTGCAGACGTCACGTGAGGTGGACACGTCAGCAATGGTCCCAGGTCCTGTTCAGTGATGAATCACGCTTCACCCTGAACCACAACGACGGCCGACTGAGGGTCTGGAGGCGCCCAGGGGAACGCTTTATTGACGCCACTGTCCAAGAAAAGGTGGCCTTTGGTGGAGGTTCTGTAATGGTCTGGGGGGCCTTCAGCCTTCACCACAGAACACCCTTGTATCATGTACAGGGTAACCTGACTGGCCTCCGATACCGGGATGAGATCCTTCGACCGCTGGCTGTGCCTACACTGCAGCAGATGGGACCGCCGGCTGTCTACCAGGATGACAACGCTCGCCCCCACAGGGCAAGGGTGGTCAACGACTTCCTGCAGCAGTCTGGAGTCAACAGAATGGAGTGGCCAGCATGCAGTCCCGATCTCAACCCGATTGAGAACCTCTGGGATGAGCTGGATCGCAAAGTGAGGAGCAACCACCCCCCTCCCAGGGATGCCCAGCACCTCTACCAGATGCTGCAGGCTGAGTGGCAGGCGCTTCCACAGAGGATCTTCACCACCCTGGTCAACTCCATGAGGACTCGCTGCGTCGAGTGCCAGAACAGCCATGGCGGATACACGCATTACTGAACTTTTGGGAGCATCAGAATGCCCTGTCTTGTGTGATTTCAATGACTTTGAGAAATCAAATTTCGATACGTACCCACTTTGATCAAATGTACAGACCAAACGATTGCTCGAAATTGAAGGCAATTGTGTATCGTTATCACTAAAGCATTGAATTAAATGTTGGCCAAAATTCAACGCATTGGCTTTCTTATTTGGAAAGTTATGAATTAGTTTGCAAGTGATCCTTAACTTTTTGTGGATAGCTTACATCCCCTTACAATAAAAATAAAGAAAGGAACACAATAAGGTCCTACATGGACAGAAATGGTAATTGGTCATACAGAGCAGTGGCAACTACTTTCTAGGAGCAGGTGTGATCTGAATGTGAAGGTAATGTCAGTCAAAAAGTTTATTAACAAAAAACCCAGGGGGCACAATGAAACACACACACACCTTTTGGTCAACAGCAGTGGAGCCTGCAGGCTCCATTATACGGACCTACAACCCGTGAAGCCCATGGCGAGGATCGTCCCATTTCTTGTGTAGGGGTGGCAGGATGAACTCGCAACCAGGAGGGTAGATCACAGTGCAGGGTTGACAGAGGCCTGCATAGATTACACACAATGTTAGTAAAATGTTAATGTTGACATACAAGTTTTAAAAAGTGAAGGGGAAGGGGGGGGGGGGGGGGGGGGGGGGGGGGGGGGGGGGGGGGGGGGGGGGGGGGGGGGGGGGGGGGGGGGGGGGGGGGGGGGGGGGGGGGGGGACCTTACAGATTTCGTCGAAATTCGTGAATATTTGTTTCTTTCAAATGTGGAAAGGTAGCTGGAGTTATGCAGTTTGATGGAACTTAGTGAATTATGGAGTTTGTGTCTAAAAAAGGCGCAAAATGTTTTGGGGGTTTTAAAGGTAGGCCAATATTTTCTTTTCGTCCCACATGGATATGTATTATTTATATAATGTGTATATGTTTCCGCTTGTATGCCTGTGTGTGTGAATCACATTCATTGCTTAAAAAACAACTTTTTATTGTTTTTGTAAAACGCATTGAGCTTTAAAGATCCACAAGATCACGTGTCAAAAATCACGGGATTCACGTGTTTTTCCTCTTATAGCTGGAAAGAAATCTTGTTTTGACCAGGTCTCACTCCCATACAAATGCCCCCAAATTCAAACCGAAACATTTGAAAGAGCAGCCTCAATTTGAAGTTGGGGACATGTGTATATGGGTCACAGCTACCCAGAAAAAAACAAGGGACTTAATCGTGCTGCGTCAGTGTATCAAGGTAGTGCGCTACATGTATAAAACTTTCCTAAATAAATAAATATACAACGCTAATACATTCAAAAATCTTCGAAATAATCATCCAAATTTTATAAATATATTTAGAAGCATTGATTAAGATTGCATGATAGGAAAATTCAACCGTATTGCACCTTGATCAAAGATATATCCAAGTTGATACGATGGGACTGCCAAAAAGCTTGACGGCTTATCGAGTCCCTACCCCCCCTACTACTACTACTAACGCTGCATAGTAGGCCCCTAACTTTGTGGCGCCATTTGAAAATAATATGAACTGCCCCTCATTTGCTTTCTCGTGTGTGTGAACATACGAAGGGAGTGGGGGGAAGGGGTGTGGGTGGGGCAGTAGATTTTGTTGTTTTAAACATGCAGATCAACACCCCCTCCTCCATTTCGCGATTCTTACCGGGTTTTTTTCAGTCTTGCCTTTCTTATTGCAGATTGAGCACTTAAACCTCTATACTATCGTTTTCTATGCTTAACGTTTATTTTCATCCATTTACACAAACATATGCATTCAAGAATACATGTAGAAAATAAAGGCAAGACAGAAAGAACGCAATGAACCAAGACTGACAGGGGGTGCTGATCTGCATCTTTACCCCTTTTTTGAGTCTCGAGTCTGATTCCTCTATTGTGTAACATCTCAGAATGACTTCAATGATCTATCATTTTAGCAAAAATGAAATAATCTTGATATAACGTCGTCCTGGTACGATTGAGATTGATCCATTTTGATGTTTGTCATACAATATGGAATGTGAAAGTGCAATTTTACTTTTTGTTAAGTATGACAACAATGTATGGCAATATGTTGACAGGAAATCGCATAATTAAAAAAACACACAACAGTATTCATGTTATGATGTAAAGGAATTTGCGCTATCCACTGCTACCATTTCCGTTCGTACCCTTTCAGACCCGACACGGCAAGCTTCACATTTTTGTCCCTAGGGGAGATAATTTGTGACAGAAAAGAGCATAGACGATTGCTTTTTCAGTCAACAGTTTGTGTTTATGGGTGCATTTAGAGCACAACACGGTAATACAGTATTCACATTTCTGCCCGACAAGAACGATAATCTGTTGACTGAAAAAGAAGCTATCGTCTATGCTCTTTTGTCAACAGTTTGTGTTTATGGGTGCATTTAGAGCACAACACGGTAATACAGTATTCACATTTCTGCCCGACAAGAACGATAATCTGTTGACTGAAAAAGAAGCTATCGTCTATGCTTTTTTCTGTCAACAGTTTGTGTTTATG
>CM065682.1:36809437-36811937 GCA_017654935.2 Phymorhynchus buccinoides | reverse complement strand
CTCTTTCCTACCCACACCCCTTTAATTGTCCCACCCAGGCAAGCTTTCGCTTCTCTTTACCCGAATAAAAGCTAAAGTAAGCCTACTTGTCTTTTCTCTTGGAGCAAGTTTTCAGAAACTAAGTAAAAAATATCGATTGTGGGCAGCTTATATACCCCTCCCAAATTAGATTGCTTCCTGTAAGAGGTAGGGGTTGGGTGGCAAATTGGGGGGGGGGGGGGGTGGGGGTGGGGTGGGGGTGTGTGTGTTCTGGATTATATCCTGCATTTTTGATATAATAGGCTACACGTATCCCATTGGCTGATATGACGGTCGAGTTTGTTTCCTCCGTCAAGGAGGTTATGCTTTTTTTTATTTATTTATCTCCGTCTGTCAATCTGTCTGTCTGTTTGTTTTATAGTAATTTTGCTTTGACCACAGAAAAAGAAGTCACATGCGGGTTTTCATAAGCCTTTGTATCGTATCGTAAATTTGGATTTAACGTCCTCTCGACCTGGGAAGGCACATATGGGACATTTATTTAGATTAGCTGGAAAATCATAAGCCATTGTGAAGACTTAAGATATAATAATAAAAACAACATTCAATTAAACTTAGCGTTGGGTATATAATTCAAATTAAAAAAAATAATCACTTTCACAATCTCACTTTCACATGCGAAAAGCAATCAAGTTTAATATTTGAATTCATTGATGTCATTGAAGTTCTTGAGTGAAAGAAATGACATGCTTCTCAATAATAATAATAATAATAATAATAATAAGAATGCATATTTTTATAGCGCCTATTCTCAGTAAGGGCTCAACTTAATGAATAAACTGGAAAATCTGAGAGGGTCTTAACAGGTAACCTAAATCTGTTCTTGCAAGCTTGATATATTATAGTGCATACTTCCCTTTTGATAACTTTGCTTAAAATGCGATAAGAACGGATCGTGCACGTTTTGTAATATTTGAGCACCAGGAGGACGGCTTAGGGCGTGCTGGGAGATTGTAGGCCTAAACTTCTTGGGATAATATTATTTGTATAATTCTTGTTTAAACTTTGAACATTGCTCATTTGAATATGAATATTTACTTTTAGCCGCAGTTTCGTCGTGACTATCCCCCGCCTGTTCTCAGTTAACCACACAAGTGTGATTAATTATCATATTATATAATCTATAGTAGGGGTAAGACGGGGTAAAAAGCCCATGGGCGGGTAAGAAGCCCTTGCCAATTATCTCATGAAATAAAGCAAATTTCAGTCACATTTTGCCCATGAGACGAGTGTTAGGCCTAATGTTTAGCATTCGTCTCATGGGCAAATTTGACTGAAATTTGCTTTATTTCATGAGATAATTGGCATGGGCTTCTTACCCGCCCATGGGCTTTTTTACCTCGTCTTCCCCTAGTATAGTAACCTCTCTCTTCATATCTCCTTTACCATGAAGCTCTGGGTCCAGAGGGTTGGGAGAGAATCAGCCAGGTATCTTTGAAACGAGGAATAATAATAATAGTGAATCATTTACATAGCGCACTCCTCCACCAAATGTGGAGCTCTATGCGCTTAACAACAACAAAAATTAAAAGCAAGAAATTCAACAAATAATCGCTCACACACATGCAAATAGGCATGCACATACACCCCCACCCCCACCCACACATACACGCAGGCACGCACGTATGCACACATACACACACACAAGCGCGCGCGCGCGCGCACACGCACGCACGCACACCCACACCATTACCATCACCACCACTCACCCCACCCAAGAACACAATACATAATACAATCAGTTGAATAAAGCATCAACACTCTCTCTCTCTCTCTCTCTCTCTCTCTCTCTCTCTCTCTCTCTCTCTCTCTCTCTCTCTCTCTCTCTCTCTCTCTCTCTCTCTCTCTCTCTCTCTCACAGTGAAAATAACATGGGGGGTGGGGGGGTAGGGGGGAGGGGAGAGGTGTGTGAGACTGAATAGAATCGAGAAGTAATGTGGCCTAAAGGTTGTGATGTAGCTTGAATAGGTGCGTCTTGAGAGATGATTTGAAACATTACAAGGACTGGATATGGCGAATTTCGCGTGGTAAGGAGTTCCAAACTGATGGGGCCGAAAAGGAAAAGAAGCGCTCACCAAACATTTTTGTTCGTGTACTAGGAACACAGAGAATTTTGGAATCTGAAGATGACCACAATTGCCTTGATGGAGTATAGACAGAAAGCATGTTAGATATGTAGCTAGGGGGCATTTCCAGAGAAGTAAGAATGACATAGAGTGGACATTTAGTAGTCACACACACACACACACACATGAAATCAGCTAGATAGCCTCACTTTGACATGACAAGACAGTGAACATGATGGTAGGCTGATTTTGTAAGCATATTTTCCGACCATTCATCAGACTTTACTCCCGCTATAGTACTACATGAAATCCAGGTCCCTCGATCTGAGGTTATATAAACAAATCGTTTTGTAGCGGCGGACTATGGTTTTACACACACACACACACACACACAC
>CM065682.1:36801937-36806937 GCA_017654935.2 Phymorhynchus buccinoides | reverse complement strand
TTGATAGAAAATGCTTTTTCTTTGCAAACATATTACAGGTGCGCTTTTTGCCCCGTAGTCGGGAATACGCGCACCCCAGGTCGGGTAAAAAGCGCACCCCCCCCCCCTCTCTAAGTTGAAAAGTCACCGTCACTCTCCCAACGCGCCATGCTAGGCCCTACCATCGACGCCATTTTGTCTCGACTGAAACAACGAAGTTCTACGCGTGTTGCCGTTTTGACACAGTGTGTATTCTTCAATCCCTGTTGTAGGCCTACTAAGTTAAATAGTCTGCTTCAGTTCAAGATATTTAGAATACAAAAACTGGATCGGATTTGCAATTATTATACACTTATAAATGTCTCCATTACATTAAAAAAAAAAAAAAATGAAAAAGGAACGTACACTCACAAAACTTTAAAAAAAATGTGGCCTTGCGCAGTATCGAACTCACAGATCCGACATGCTGCAACATTACGAGGCACGCATTATACCATTGTACCAAGGAACCGTCATACGATGAGGAAACATTTTATATATTTATACATTCGACAATGGAAGATTAAATCGGTTGTGAATGGATGAAGCAGTGCGCGGAATAAGATTTTCACTTAAATTCAAAGCTGAAACTGTCATATAATTGATCTTAATGAATAATGCTTGTGCTGATAGGCACCTTTGAACATTGCAGAACGTGTTCGCTAATCATTTAAAAACTTAAATACAACGTTTGTCAGGATATGTGGCAATAAAAAAGATGACCATCACCTACAATTATAGGCGTGCAAAACGCGCATGGGCTTCTTTCCCGTGGGCGTTTTTCCCCGTCACAGTCAGCTAATTCATTTCAGTCTGTGTAGCTGACAATCACAGTGTTGTTAAAAAAGAAAAGTATCGTTCAAAAGCCCATAGAATAAGCTTTGTATAAATATAAAAATATGGAGGTAGTTTGCTGTTGTTGGTTTTTTATTTAACTTTTCCAAGGACAGAAAATGAAGAAAAAAAAGAACGTCAACAAATATTCAAAGACTCATATTATTGACCACAACATCATGAAACTTAAATATGAGGTATTTTAAAAGACGTGCAAAGGAACATGGGCAAAATTTAACTGAAATTTGCTTCATTTCATGAGATAATTGGGGTGGGCTTCTTACCCGCCCATGGGCTTCTTACCCCAGTAGGATGCGCTTTTTACCCCTCTTTCCCCTACATGTAATAACAAGACATTACTGAAGTGCTTGCAGAGCATTGTGCCTGACTATATGTATTATACACGTATTTACAAACTCTAAGAACTATATTTTCATTTTCATTCGACAATAATAATGTCATCTTGTTCAATGAAGGACATCGGAAGTATTTACGAGGTATCAACTGAGCACACAGAGAAGTGTATTTTGGACATATTTAAAGGAAAAGAGAGAGAGCGAGCGAGAGAGAGAGAGAGAGAGAGAGAGAGAGAGAGGGGGGGGGGGGGGGGGCAGAGAATAACTGTGATTATTCTAGTTCTGTTATTCTATAGACCTCGTACAAGGATTATCAGCCTGATGGCTGCCTGTATCGGTATTTTGCTTGATGCGACTCTGTCCTAACAACGAAGACATTAACAACACCCTCAAGAAAAATGGGAAATAGGTCTTTGAGGTCACGTGGTAACGATACGGTCCACTTCCCCTATCCGAGTGTCATCTTTTCCCACCCCCAAGCCCCAAAATAAAGAAGTAAAAGAAGAAGAGGATAGAGGAGGAGGAAGAGGAAAAAGAAGAAGAAGAGGAGGAGAAGAAGAAGAAGAAGAAGAAGAAGGAGAAGGAGAAGAAGAAGAAGAAGGAGAAGGAGAAGAAGAAGAAGAAGAAGAAGGAGAAGGAGAAGAAGAAGAAGAAGGAGAAGAAGAAGAAGAAGAAGAAGAAGAAGAAGAAGAAGAAGAAGAAGAAACAACAACAGCAACAGCAGCATCAAGAACAATACAACAGCGACGACGACAATTACAAACCCATTTTCCCTGTCTTCAAATATATTACCCTTTGCATATAGGCTACATACATGCGAAGGAGTTCATCATACACACCAGCATGTTTGCCCTTACACTTCTAGGTACATTTGTACACATGTACGATTTATGTCGAGTATTTGACAGTTCTAGCCTTAACCCCACCCCCACAACCACCTCCACCCACCCACCTTTCGTTCCCGTTCTTTAAACTGCCTTTATCAACATTCTTAGACACTCCCACCCCACTCTCTTTGGCAACCAACCACGCAAGATATATTCCTCTGTCACGGGGCCTAGTAGTGATAACACCCCTGCCATGCCGATAAGACATTCATCGATTTAGACCAGTATTTAAGAGCCGGGTTTCAGGTGCGACAGGGAACATTGGACGAAAACCTCCAGACTACAGTCTGGGTCACTTTCGGCTCCTGGGAAGATAAGGTTTCTTGGTGAAGGTTTCTGGGGCGTTGGCAAAGAGAGACAGTGTTCGTGGTATCTATCTACAGTTTCGTCGGAGTTTTATTTTAAAGGTAGGCCCATAGGCGATAACAGTATTGGTTGCTTTTTGTGATTTTGAGCGGAATAGAGTTTGACTCGAAGGCAGTGCATTATTATTTGTTCCCAGTCTCTTTTTTATATATATGTTAATTTAGTAGTGATACATAATTTGCAACAGTCTTATACAGGGTCCGTTGGCCTACTGGCACCCCCCCCCCCCTTTCCTTTCTCTCTCCCTTTTCCATCGCATGCAGTGCCATTTCTGTTGAATCTTTATTACTAATTTATTTTCTCTTTTCTCACTCTCTAAACACTTTAGCACTCCCTCCCCCCTCCTATTCCTACTTTTTGTTTATTTATAATAATTGATAAAGCATTAGAAAGGAGGACTGTCTAACGTAACTGTCACGAACGTTCTTTTGTGCTGTCACATGGCTGGTCAATCGCCGGCTAAGCGGTGTGCGTCATGTCATGGCGATTCATCCGCTTCGTGAGTAGGATATTATATTTTCGATTTTTGTATGTGTGTGTGCAATTTGAATTTGAATTAGTCATAGTGAGTGGGGACGTTAATCAGAGAATGTTTCTTTGTCTGACTGTGTAGAATATTTGTTGTTAGAGCTTTGGAAATGGGCATTATTTTTAATAATTGATAAAGCATTAGAAAGGAGGACTGTCTAACGTAACAGAGCTTTGGAAATGGGCACTGTGCAACTAAGCATAACATAAGAAAGGGGCATTCAATGGGTAGGCGCTGCGCTTGCGGCGACGCGCTCTCTAGGGGAGAGCAGCCCGAATTTCACAGAGATAAATATCTTTGACTAGAATACACACAAAAAATCCATACTAACGAAGCATGAAAAATGGATAAAGAAACATAGCATTAGACAGTGGTAGTATTCAATTTAATATAATACTATAAAGCGGCAGTGTTCAGCCTAATGTAGCGTTAGAAAGGGCAGTGTCCGGCCCAAGGTAGCGTTAGAAAGGGGCAGTGTTCAACGTAACATAACGTTAGAAAGGGACAATGTTCAACCTAATGTAGCGTTAGAAAGGGGCAGTGTTCAACGTAACATAACGTTAGAAAGGGACAGTGTTCAACCTAATGTAGCGTTAGAAAGGGGCAGTGTTCAACGTAACATAACGTTAGAAAGGGACAGTGTTCAACCTAATATAGCGTTAGAAAGGGGCAGTGTTCAACGTAACATAACGTTAGAAAGGGACAGTGTTCAACCTAATATAGCGTTAGAAAGGGGCAGTGTTCAACGTAACATAACGTTAGAAAGGGGCAGTGTTCAACCTAATGTAGCGGTAGAAAGGGGCAGTGTTCAACGTAACATAACGTTATAAAGTGGCAGTGTTCAACGTAACATAACGTTATAAAGTGGCAGTGTTCAACCTAATGTAGCGGTAGAAAGGGGCAGTGTTCAACGTAACATAACGTTATAAAGTGGCAGTGTTCAACCTAATGTAGCGTTAGAAAGGGGCAGTGTCCAACCTAATGTAGCGTTAGAAAAGGGCAGTGTCCAACCTAATGTAGCGTTAGAAAGGGGCAGTGTCCAACCTAATGTAGCGTTAGAAAGGGGCAGTGTCCAACCTAACGTAGCGTTAGAAAGGGGCAGTGTCCAACCTAATGTAGCGTTAGAAAGTGGCAGTGTCCAACCTAATGTAGCGTTAGAAAGGGGCAGTGTTCAACCTAATGTAGCGTTAGAAAGGGGCAGTGTCCAACCTAATGTAGCGTTAGAAAGGGGCAGTGTCCAACCTAATGTAGCGTTAGAAAGGGGCAGTGTCCAACCTAATGTAGCGTTAGAAAGTGGCAGTGTCCAACCTAATGTAGCGTTAGAAAGTGGCAGTGTCCAACCTAATGTAGCGTTAGAAAGGGGCAGTGTTCAACCTAATGTAGCGTTAGAAAGGGGCAGTGTTCAACCTAATGTAGCGTTAGAAATGGGCAGTGTCCAAGCTAATGTAGCGTTAGAAAAGGGCAGTGTCCAACCTAATGTAGCGTTAGAAATGGGCAGTGTCCAAGCTAATGTAGCGTTAGAAAGGGGCAGTGTCCAAGCTAATGTAGCGTTAGAAAGGGGCAGTGTCCAACCTAATGTAGCGTTAGAAAGGGGCAGTGTCCAACCTAATGTAGCGTTAGAAAGGGGCAGTGTCCAACCTGATGTAGCGTTAGAAAGAGGCAGTGTCCAACCTAACGTAGCGTTAGAAAGGGGCAGTGTCCAAGCTAATGTAGCATTAGAAAGGGGCAGTGTCCAACCTAATGTAGCGTTAGAAAGGGGCAGTGTTCAACCTAATGTAGCGTTAGAAAGGGGCAGTGTCCAACCTGATGTAGCGTTAGAAAGGGGCAGTGTTCAACCTAATGTAGCGTTAGAAAGATTAAGATTAAAATTATAGTCCCGTCGACAACTATAAAGGCCATGTCAGGGCTGTCACCACGTTAAATCTTACTACGCATAGCGTTAGAAAGGGTAAGTGTTCAACGTAACACTAAGAAGGACACGGTACTGTCCAATGTAACATACAGAGCATG
>CM065682.1:36791937-36796937 GCA_017654935.2 Phymorhynchus buccinoides | reverse complement strand
CCAACTGGTCAATCCTCACAACCAACTGGTCAATCCTCACAACCAACCAGTCAATCCTCACAACCAACCGGTCAATCCTCACAACCAACTGGTCAATCCTCACAACCAACTGGTCAATCCTCACAACCAACCAGTCAATCCTCACAACCAACTGGTCAATCCTCACAACCAACTGGTCAATCCTCACAACCAACTGGTCAATCCTCACAACCAACTGGTCAATCCTCACAACCAACTGGTCAATCCTCACAACCAACTGGTCAATCCTCACAACCAACTGGTCAATCCTCACAACCAACTGGTCAATCCTCACAACCAACTGGTCAATCATCACAACCAACTGGTCAATCCTCACAACCAACTGGTCAATCCTCACAACCAACTGGTCAATCCTCACAACCAACCGGTCAATCCTCACAACCAACCAGTCAATCCTCACAACCAACAGGTCAATCCTCACAACCAACCAGTCAATCCTCACAACCAACTGGTCAATCCTCACAACCAACAGGTCAATCCTCACAACCAACTGGTCAATCCTCACAACCAACTGGTCAATCCTCACAACCAACTGGTCAATCCTCACAACCAACAGGTCAATCCTCACAACCAACTGGTCAATCCTCACAACCAACTGGTCAATCCTCACAACCAACTGGTCAATCCTCACAACCAACCAGTCAATCCTCACAACCAACCAGTCAATCCTCACAACCAACAGGTCAATCCTCACAACCAACTGGTCAATCCTCACAACCAACTGGTCAATCATCACAACCAACTGGTCAATCCTCACAACCAACTGGTCAATCCTCACAACCAACCGGTCAATCCACGCAACCAACAAGTCAATCCTCACAACCAACTGGTCAATCCTCACAACCAACTGGTCAATCCTCACAACCAACTGGTCAATCCTCACAACCAACTGGTCAATCCTCACAACCAACTGGTCAATCCTCACAACCAACTGGTCAATCCTCACAACCAACTGGTCAATCCTCACAACCAACTGGTCAATCCAACAACCAACTGGTCAATCCTCACAACCAACTGGTCAATCATCACAACCAACTGGTCAATCATCACAACCAACTGGTCAATCCTCACAACCAACTGGTCAATCCTCACAACCAACTGGTCAATCCTCACAACCAACAAGTCAATCCTCACAACCAACTGGTCAATCCTCACAACCAACTGGTCAATCCTCACAACCAACTGGTCAATCCTCACAACCAACTGGTCAATCCTCACAACCAACCGGTCAATCCACACAACCAACCAGTCAATCCTCACAACCAACCGGTCAATCCTCACAACCAACCAGTCAATCCTCACAACCAACTGGTCAATCCTCACAACCAACTGGTCAATCCTCACAACCAACTGGTCAATCCTCACAACCAACTGGTCAATCCTCACAACCAACTGGTCAATCCTCACAACCAACTGGTCAATCCTCACAACCAACTGGTCAATCCTCACAACCAACTGGTCAATCCTCACAACCAACTGGTCAATCCTCACAACCAACTGGTCAATCCTCACAACCAACTGGTCAATCCTCACAACCAACTGGTCAATCCACGCAACCAACCAGTCAATCCTCACAACCAACCAGTCAATCCTCACAACCAACTGGTCAATCCTCACAACCAACTGGTCAATCCTCACAACCAACTGGTCAATCCTCACAACCAACTGGTCAATCCACGCAACCAACAAGTCAATCCTCACAACCAACCAGTCAATCCTCACAACCAACAGTCAATCCTCACAACCAACTGGTCAATCCTCACAACCAACCGGTCAATCCTCACAACCAACTGGTCAATCCACACAACCAACCAGGTCAATCCTCACAACCAACCAGTCAATCCTCACAACCAACCGGTCAATCCTCACAACCAACTGGTCAATCCTCACAACCAACCAGTCAATCCTCACAACCAACCAGTCAATCCTCACAACCAACCGGTCAATCCTCACAACCAACTGGTCAATCCTCACAACCAACCAGTCAATCCACACAACCAACCAGTCAATCCACACAACCAACCAGCCAATCCTCACAACCTACCGGCCCATCCACACACACACCCAGCCAATCCTCACAACCGACTGGCCAATCCAGGCAACCAACAAGTCATTCCACACAACCGACCGGCCAATCCACACAACCAACCGGCCAATCATCACAACCAACCAGCCAATCCTCACAACCGACCAGCCAATCCACGCAACCAACAAGTCATTCCACACAACCTACCGGCCAATCCTCACAACCTACCGGCCACTCCACACAACCAACCGGCCATTCCACACAACCAACCGGCCAATCCACACAACCAACCGGCCAATCCACACAACCAACTGGCCAATCATCACAACCAACCAGCCAATCCAAACAACCGACCGGCCAATCCACACAACCAACCGGCCAATCATCACAACCAACCAGCCAATCCTCACAACCGACCAGCCAATCCACGCAACCAACAAGTCATTCCACACAACCAACCGGCCAATCCACACAACCAACCGGCCAGTCCTCACAACATACCGGCCAATCCTCACAACCAACCGGCCATTCCACACAACCAACCGGCCAATCAACACAATCAACCGGCCAGTCCACACAACATACCGGCCAATCCACACAACCTACCGGCCAGTCCTCACAACATACCGGCCAATCCTCACAACCTACCGGCCAATCCACACAACCAACCGGCCATTCCACACAACCTACCGGCCAATCCACACAACCAACCGGCCAATCCATGCAACCAACCGGCCAGTCCTCACAACATACTGGCCAGTCCTCACAACCCACCGGCCCATCCACACAACCAACCAGCCATTCCACACAACCTACCGGCCAATCCTCACAACCCACCGGCCAATCCACACAACCAACCAGCCATTCCACACAACCAACCGGCCAATCCACACAACCAACCGGCCATTCCACACAACCAACCGGCCAATCCTCACAACCAACCGGCCATTCCACACAACCAACCGGCCAATCAACACAATCAACCGGCCAATCCACACAACCATACCGGCCATTCCACACAACCTACCGGCCAATCCACACAACCAACCGGCCAATCCATGCAACCAACCGGCCAGTCCTCACAACCATACCGGCCAATCCTCACAACCCACCGGCCAATCCACACAACCAACCAGGCCATTCCACACAACCTACCGGCCAATCCTCACAACCCACCGGCCAATCCACACAACCAACCGGCCATTCCACACAACCTACCGGCCAATCCACACAACCAACCGGCCAGTCCTCACAACCACCGGCCAATCCTCACAACCTACCGGCCAATCCACACAACCAACCGGCCAATCCACACAACCAACCGGCCAATCCTCACAACCTACTGGCCAATCCTCACAACCTACCGGCCAATCCACACAACCAACCGGCCAGTCCACACAACCAACCGGCCAATCCACACAACCAACCGGCCAATCCACACAACCAACCGGCCAGTCCACACAACCAACCGGCCAATCCACGCAACCAACCGGCCAATCGACACAACCAACCGGCCAGTCCACACAACCATCCGGCCAATCCACGCAACCAACCGGCCAATCCACGCAACCAACCGGCCAGTCCACACAACCAACCGGCCAATCCACGCAACCAACCGGCCAGTCCACACAACCAACCGGCCAATCCACGCAACCAACCGGCCAGTCCTCACAACCTACCGGCCAATCGACACAACCAACCGGCCAGTCCACACAACCAACCGGCCAATCCACGCAACCAACCGGCCAATCGACACAACCAACCGGCCAGTCCACACCAACATCAGAGCCCATGACTACAGATGCTACGACCAAGTACCCTACAAAGCCGCCAGTGTTGGGTGAGTGTTTCTTTCTCTCTTTCTTTCTGTGCGCCTGTTTCTCTCTGAACATCAAGATCAATATAAATATAAATACAAAGATCTCTCTCTCTCTCTCTCTCTCTCTCTCTCTCTCTCTCTCTCTCTCTCTCTCTCTCTCTCTCTCTCTCTCTCTCTCTCTCTCTCTCTCTCTCTCCCTATATCTCCTTCTTTCTTTCTCTCATTCTCTCTCCTCCACCGTTCTTTGAAATTGGTGAAATTGAAATGCATTCGGTTAAATTACTATGGAAGAAAAGGAGAAACGAGTCCAGAATTAAAACAAGCGCGAAATCGCAATAGTTTGTGGCACGCGGTCTATTTTTACCACTCCAATCATGAGTCACCTCCCCTGCCTTTTCAATAATTTTAATCTGTAAACCAGAATGTTATCTCTGCACCATTTCGTAACTTTTTATATCTTTTGGAAAACATTTAAAACTATGTATCCTACTTATGCTCATCGAAAGAAGCACCGCATACTCGTCGTGTCTGTTGTAGTGTCTGTATTACGTATGTTTATTATTTTGTACGCTTTTAAAATACATCATTTTAAAGAGGGCCTCAATTAATTTTGAAGTGTAGCCTCGATTTGAAGTGCGACAATTTTGGACCGACCGACCGACAGACCGACAAAGTGAGTTATAGGTTTGTGGCTTGAGCCACAAACAAAAAGGATGGACAGATACAAGAAAAGGCTGATGTTCGTCATATAAAGGCCTATAAAAAAAAAGTATGATTAGTTTCTGTAAGGTTGATTCCAATTTAACTTCACCCCAAATATCGACCTTTATGACGACTTTTATCGTTAGATGTTTTAAACTAAACATCATCATCATCATCATCATCATCGTCATCATCATCATCATTTTCATCATCATCATCATCATCATCATCATCATCATCATCTAAAAACAGCATGCATTACAATATATCACAAATCGTTGCTTTCATCTGCAGACCACGCCTATTTCATGTTCGTGTTCACTATCATCGGGGATGCTGACGACTTTGAGGACGTGTGGACGCAAATGAGAACTGAGGTAAGCTCACGTGATTGAAAGCGGATGCCACATGTGA
>CM065682.1:36774437-36779437 GCA_017654935.2 Phymorhynchus buccinoides | reverse complement strand
AGATCCGTCCATACCGAGGGGTACTTACCAGAAGGTACTATCGCCCTTCCTTTTGTGATTGTCATTTTTGGCAAATACCCCTCGCCTGAATTCATGTTGAGTGCCTTTTCACCGCCAATGTCGCATTTATGCACCACAAAGGTTTAACACCCATGTCACTAAAAGGCATCCAGACAGGACCTGTTATCCATAGAGCCTTTTTTTCTTCTTAATTTTGGGAGGTAAGGATAGGCCTAATGTTATATGCATGTCACAGAGGAATTCCCAATATTGCAGAAACGTGGTTTTTTCTCTCTACCCAGTTAAGTTTAATGGGTTGCTTTTTTTTTTGCTGGAAAAAGGCTGGCGGCGAAAGGGTTTAGGTCTCTGTCTCTGTCTGAATCTACCTGTGTGTGTCTCAGACAATAAATGTGGGCTAGCGTAGATAATAAAACCACCCTGTCTTGTTTCTCCATTACTATCTCATCTTTTTAACAGTTAATATCATGCATTCTCTAATGTATTAATTTTCATAGAGATGTATGGTGAGGATACGTGAACCAGTCTGTTAGAAATGTTTGTACGAATGGTGAGTGAAAAGCGAATTGGGTTGCTTAGCAAGATTATGCGCTATATAAGCATTATTAATTGTTTTTGAAAATTTAATACGCATTTTGTTAAGATATATAAATTGTTCGTGTGTGTGTCTGGGGAGGGTGGGGTGGTGTGGGTGGGTAGAAATGAGGGGAGAAAGAACAGGAGGGGAAATGGGAAAGTCAGATGTTAGTATAGTCATATTTGAAATCACCGCGACATTTTTTTCTCTCTCATTTCCTATGAATAAGCCATAACAAAAGTGTGTGTGTGTGTGTGTGTGTGTGTGTGTGTGTGTGTGTGTGTGTGTGTGTGTGTGTGTGTGTGTGTGTGTGTGTGTGTGTGTTGTGTGCGTGCGTGCGTGTGTGTGTGTGCATGTGCGCGCGCGCGCGCGCGTGTGTGTGCATACGTGCGTGCGTTCTTGTAGCCTATTGATGTGTGTACGCAACGCTTGTGTGGGTATGTCGTCGACCAACAAGAGAAAACATGCGTGGTAAACTTACATGGAATTATGACAAATATCATTATATTTTTTAATATTTTCAAAACATTGAAGGTATGCCTGCTGTTTGTCTAAGGACTTCTGTAAGAAAAGAATATAAGCTGCTGTTGTTTTTTAATTAAATATGAACTAATGACCAATTATCTATATTTGTATACTTGAATAAAATTATTGAAACAAAAAAACCCGCACGTTTACTTTCTAAAGATGAAATTTATTTTAAAAAGTGGAAACACTATTTAAAATGCACGTTTTTACATAGATTGTTTTCTCTCTCACGAATATTTGATTATTTGGCTGACTATGTTTACGCATTTTTTGGTACTCTTTTGTGTCCCCCTTAAACGGAGCCATGTTTTTGTTAACAAAAGTATTTTAACAAAAAAACTTTGATTTTGTTTTTACCTTGTGTATTTATCCCTTTTTAATACGTGGCAGGATTTAACGTGGTGACAGCCATGACATGGCCTTTGTTGTCGACGGGGCTGTGATTTCAATCTTAATCTTTAATCTTAAACGTAGCCCAAAGAGTATTAAATCGTATTTTCTAAAAGCCGTGTGTTAAGGTGTGTATGCTAGCATTTGTATGCGTTAATGCGTGTGTGTGTGTGTGTGTGTGTGTGTGTGTGTGTGTGTGTGTGTGTGTGTGTGTGTGTGTGTGTGTGTGTGTGTGTGTGTGTGTGTGTGTGTGTGTGTGTGTGTGTGTGTGTGTGTGTGTGTGTGTGTGTGTGTGTGTGTGTGTGTGTGTGTGTGTGTGTGTGTGTGTGTGTGTGTGTGTGTGTGTGTGTGTGTGTGTGTGTGTGTGTGTGTGTGTGTGTGAGTGTGAGTGTGCATTTGTATTTTTGTGTGAGATATAGCATGAATTACCGTTGACACGATGACCTCCTTACCATTCTATCTGAACCCTATGAATTAATTTTATATTTTTGACTTATAATTGAACACACACAAAAAAAACATCAAAACGCTACACAAAGAGACGAAGATGAAAAAATAACCGAAGGAATTTAAAATAAAAAAAATCCTTAAAAAGATGAAGATGAAAAATTAAACGAAATAAAAAATAATTTAAAAAAATATGTTTTTGACATATATGACGAATACCATAAAAATCCACCGCTGTTTTCAAGAACTCTGCTCTAAACCTGCTACCGGTTAAACAGTACGCGTAGAAGTTGACTGCATTGCTAAAAGCCCCAAATGTAACAACGATTATGCATTACAGAAATGTATACATTATCTGGTGACACGAAAATAAGCTGTAAAAACTCAAACAAATTTGATTTTTAAATCAAAGTGACCACTGGGCATTGTCACTGACCACTGGTCATTCTCAATGTACAAGGTGCAGTAGTACTCATAACACACATATACGCTGATAAATAGTGAAAATGTGGAATTTACGTCAAAGTGACCACTGGTCGGTGCCAGTGACCACTGGTCATCTGCATTATACAAGCGCATAGATTATCTGGTGACAGGAGCAAAGCTGTTAAGAATCAAAATTTGATTTTTTTTTAGTCAAAGTGACCACTGGTCATTGTCACCGACCACTGGTCATCTACATTGTAGAAGGCATAGTAGTACTCATGACACACTTACAAAGCAGTTAAATAGTGAAAATGTAAAATTTACGTCAAAGTGACCACTGGTCATTTTCACTGCCCTGACGACTGGTTATCTATATTGAACAAGGTACAAACATCACTACAGACTGCCGTGGTTTTTGTCCAGCAGGTTCCATCCCCATCGTTAACGCCCGCCCCCCTCTGTTCTCTCTCTCTCTCTCTCTCTCTCTCTCTCTCTCTCTCTCTCTCTCTCTCTCTCTCTCTCTCTCTCTCTCTCTCTCTCTCTCTCTCTCTCTCTCTCTCTCTCTCTCTCAAGTCAGACTTCACTTGTTCCCTTCATTATCCTATATTAAAAACACTTCCTTGCCCAAATGTAACAATATGTTATTGTTACATTTTGGGCAACATCTTTTGGGCTGTTATAATATATTCTCTTTAAATGTAACAATTGTTACAGTTTGGGATTTAACACTACATTGCTAAAAGTCGACAGCGTGCCCCCAACTACAAAAACACACAGAAGCTTTCTGGTTTGAACGGGATCATCCCAATCAAGAAATCCGTCGAACAGGAGATATATAATGGTGGAAGACGATGTCAGTAAGAAGTCGACTTAGCTGAATCCTTTCACTGCCAGGTGGCGCGACACTCAAGTGGTCAAAACCTAATAGTAATCTTTGTTGGGGAGAGAGAGAGAGAGAGAGAGAGAGAGAGAGGGGGGGGGGGACTCCCCCTCTCCTCTCTCTCTCTCTCTCTCTCTCTCTCTCTCTCTCTCTCTCTCTCTCTCTCTCTCTCTCTCTCTCTCTCTCTCTCTCTCTCTCTCTCTCTCTCTCTCTCTCTCTCTCTCTCTCTCTCTCTCTCTCTCAGATTGGAAGAATAGGCGTTGCCTAAAATCTATATCCTTGGAAAATAAAGTTTAAGTTTTCAAGTTTTTAAGTTTTCAAGTTTTCTCTCTCTCTCCCCAACAAACATTACTACTAGGTTTTGACCACTTGAGTGTTGCGCCACCTGGCGGTGAAAGGATTCAGCTAGATCGCTCATTAAGGCGACAGTCAGTGAAGACACTCTCTGTTCTCGGGAATCCTGTGCGACTTTTTGTTGCGTATTAAGAATGAAGCGCTTTTATACACCACAGCTTATAATTATATTGATCGGATGAGACGATAAACCGAGGTCCCGTGTGCCCATGTACTTAGCATACGCTAAACCCAGTGGCAACGAAAAAGTTGTCATTTGGTCAACATTTACACACACCCCTTTCCTTCCTCATCAGTCAGACAAACATCGCATGCAAAAAAAATAAACTGGGCGGCGCGCGTCTGCCTGCGACGCGCTCTCCAGGTGGGAGCAACCCGAATTTCACAGAGACGCCTCTGTGACTATAAAGTACCTAATACCTAATATTTTTTAATTTTCTTGATTGTTAACAAGTCTCGCCCAACCTTCACTCTCTCTCTCACTCAGAGAACAAGTGTCTGTACGAATCTTTATTAACAAACAGACATATTTAAGACATCTGCATACTTTCTGAACAACAAATGAAAAGCAAAAGGGCGTATTGCCCGAACGCCGTGGTTCAGATGCCAGACTTGATAGTGCTTCGTCTGCAACGTAAAACAAAGTTAGGTTAAAACGTGATTTAACTTAACAACAGAGCTTTGGTGAAATTATGAGCTTACATCTAGCCCCCCTGTGGCGGCACGGATTGTCTCCGCTGCACAAATTGTCTCCGAGACAATCCGTGCAGGGAGACAATCCGTGCCGCCTAGACGGCACGGATTGTCTCCGCTGCACGGATTGTCCACCTGTGTCGACCCTTACAGCACGGATTGTCTCCAGTGCTAGCTTTCTTTCTCTTATTTTTCTGTCACTTTCTCTTTGTCACTGTCTCTCTCTGTCTTTCTCTGTCCCTCTGTTTCTGTTTATCCATGCAAGCGTGCCTGCGTGAGTGTGCGTACACGCACATATGTGTGTGTATTAAATTATCTTCTTAGTTTTCCATTTTCCATCTTTCAGATATTATTTTGTGTTGATTCAAAATCTGTCTTACAAGCCTTAAAATATTCCCATACAAGAGTGAGAAGAGAACTTATATAAGAAATTCACCATTTAATTAATTTTTTGTCTTTGCGTGGTTCTTCTAGGGGAAGACGGGGTAAAAAGCGCATGGGCGGGTAAGAAGCCCACCCCAATTATCTCATGAAATGAAGCATATTTCAATCTCATTTTGCCCATGAGACGAGAATGTCTAGCATTATGGGCAAATTTGACTGAAAGTTTCTTTATTTCATGAGATAATTTTTTGGGCTTCTTACCCGCGTGGTTTTTACCCCGTCTTCCCCTATTGACTTTTGTTG
>CM065682.1:36759437-36771937 GCA_017654935.2 Phymorhynchus buccinoides | reverse complement strand
CTGGACACTTGACACAAACACTTAACAATTAACATTATGATGAATCGACAGAAACCTTCAAGCAAAGCCTTTTTGATCTAATCAATCTTTGACTAAACCCTGATGTAGAGAAAATATGAAGAAAGCTCCGCTGATGCCAACTCACGATCTGAGCTAATAAAAAAAACCCCACAATAATAACAACAAAAAACAAAAACAAAACTTGTCATATAGATTTAGAAGAGACATTAACTGAACATGAATTTTCAAGTCAACTTTCTGGACCTGTAGTCATGAGTGCGTCTTAGACAGTCAACACGGGTAGTAGTATGTAAATTAGGCTAAACAGCCAATCGTTTTGGGAGTTTAGTCTAATTTACATACTACTACCCGTGTTGGCTGTCTAAAACGCTCTCATGACTACAGGTCCTGATGTAGACCCATAATTACCCTTCGAAGAACTAACGTGAGGAAAAAGGTTATCTTTGATACCGCCATTTTGTTTTTTCAAGATGGCCGCCATAATATTGATGAAGCGAGATGGCATCTCATCTACAAATGTTCACCAGCATACGGCTGCATCCCATTGAAGCATCCAGCTGGGATGCCTGCTTTTATTAGAAGTTCTAATACGCAAACTTCATGTTTTCATCCAGTTCACCATTTCTGGAAATTCCTGCCCGACTATCAAGCAAACTCTTCTGATGTAACCTTCACGCGAATGTTCCCTATTGACCTCTGCAACTAGGGTTATTAACGCCCTTGACAGTGAGAGTGAAGCCCTTGCTGGTCAGTACGGACAAGGGCATTCACTCTTGCGAAAGGCAGCCATTTAGAGGCCTCAAATAGGGTTATTGGCGAGAGTTATGCCCTTGTTTGGTCAGTGCGCAACCATCTCCCCCCACCCACCAAGGGCATTCACTCTTGCGAAAGGCAGCCATTTAGAGGCCTCAAATAGGGTTATTGGCGAGAGTTATCATCCTTGTTTGGTCAGTGCGCAACCATCTCCCCCCACCCACCAAGGGCATTCACTCTTGCGAAAGGCAGCCATTTAGTGGCCTCAAATAGGGTTATTGGCGAGAGTTATCCCCTTGTTTGGTCAGTGCTCAACCATCTCCCCCCACCCACCAAGGGCATTCACTCTTGCGAAAGGCAGCCATTTAGAGGCCTCAAATAGGGTTATTGGCGAGAGTTATCCCCTTGTTTGGTCAGTGCGCAACCATCTCCCCCCACCCACCAAGGGCATTCACTCTTGCGAAAGGCAGCCATTTAGAGGCCTCAAATAGGGTTATTGGCGAGAGTTATCCCCTTGTTTGGTCAGTGCGCAACCATCTCCCCCCACCCACCAAGGGCATTCATTCTTGCAAAAGGTGTTCTTTGCAGTAGCCAAAAGGTACAACGTGAACTTAAAGATTAGCACACTATTCTGATGTGTAGACTCACCATCCAAGGTAAACGGTCAAGAGGATAGGTTTGATAGATTTGGGCCTTGTGTTGAGCTGACACCAGTAAACCCCTTCGTCCATGTTAGTGACGTCACGGATGACGAGGTTCCAGTCTTCTGGTGAAGTGTGGTTCAAACTGAATCTGTCAGACAGATAGATACCATTCTTTGCACTTTATTTTGGTATTTGGTATATTCTAGTCACAGACACGTATCTCTGTGAAAATCGGGCTGCTCTCCCCCGGAGAGGGCGTCGCCGCAAGCGCCTGCCCATTTAAAAAAAATTGGAGGGGGGCACAGGGTGAGGAGGGTGTGTGGGCACACTTGGAAAACCTAGCTATCAATTTGGCCATACCAGGCAGCGGGATTTCCCCTGCTCTTACCGACTTTCAACTGCCGTGGGATTTTTACGTGCGGAAAGCGCACGGGTCAGACTAGCGCTAAGTCCCCATCCGAAGGTCTCGACGTTCAGTTCCATTTTCTTGTCAAACTAGAAAAAAAAGGGCGAACCCGGGTCACTCACGTTGCAGTCACGCATTACATTTGGCAGGCGAACGTCTTAACCACCTCAAAAGAAAGAAACTAACGAAACAGTGTTAATTCTATCTTCGAAATCAGAATCAGAATCAGGGTCAGAATCAGTGCATGAAATGTAACTCGAGATTTTTAGAGGGCCACCTATATAATATTCTAAAGGGGCACCCCGGCGGATTAGTTTTTGCAAGAAACACGTCGAGATCACCAGAAAGACAGCCTTTTCAAGGATTGGAACACTCACTTTGCTCTGGTTTCCTAGAAATCAAACCGTCAAAACGGCGATTCCTCCTTGGCGGAGATGCTGGAGAGAGAAGACATTTTGGATGGGGTGGGTGGAGGACACTCAGAGTGGTTGAAGCTTTTTCTTCTTTGTAGTGCAGTAAAAAAAAAAGATCTATTTCCTTTGTTGTGAGCGAAACTCCTATTGGTAAACTAAATAAAATGTGTGGAAATGTCGTGATTTGGTCTAAGCGACTCAGGCGGCCATTTGAAAAGAGAAGGTAAATTCCTTCTCTTTCACTGAAAAAATATGACTTCCAGCACCTCCGCCAAAGAGGGATCGCCGATTTGACCGTTTGATGTCTAGGAAACCAGAGCAAAGTGAGTGTTGCGATCTCTGTAAAGGGTGTTTTCCTGGTGACCTCGACGTGTTTCTTGAAAAAACTCCTCCAGGGTGCCCCTTTAAAGGGTCTCTTGGTACAACTGTTCATAGTTCTTTTTCAACTGTGCGTCAGGTAAAACAAAATGTTATATTTGGTGACGCACTGGCCCGAATCACAATGCATCAGACTGGGCGTCATAGATGCACATCCGTGCATAAGAATTAGACCTGCAAAGCGGCAATCAGATCTTTAACAAGTTAAAATTACATTTGTTTATATTTACTTATTCTTGCTTGTTCCTTTCATTCACCCAGTCAGTCAGTCATCAATTCAGCCAATTAGTTAATTGCTTATTTCTTTATTGTTATCTATTTATGCATTGGACTGTAGAGGGGAAGTATTGTTTTTAATTTTGATCTTGTTGGTTTTTTGCTCCTTTTGTTGCCTGCCTTTCGCTCCTTTTGCTATATATTGCTGTTTGCTGTTTAATTGTTTGTCTGTGTTGATAAAGGCGCATTCGCCGAAATATCCAGTAGTTTTGTTTTGTCTCTTGTGAATAAAATAACGTCACTTTGCACTTGTCGTGTAGTTGTTTGTTTGTTGTATATTTATGCATTTACTTTCTACATTTCTTTAATCAATTAACTTTTTAGTCCATTCTTTTTGCTATATTTATTTAGAATACTAGTAAATGTAAGGAGGAGGAGGAGTTCCACCTGAAGCAGCAAAGTGAGCTGGTAGTGAGAGAGTAAAGTAATGTGAAGTGATGATTTCTGTGTTATGCATGTTTTGTAGTGAGAGAGTAAAGTAATGTGAAGTGATGATTTCTGTGTTATGTATGTTTTGTAGTGAGAGAGTAAAGTAATGTGAAGTGATGATTTCTGTGTTATGTATGTTTTGTAGTGAGAGAGTAAAGTAATGTGAAGTGATGATTTCTGTGTTATGCATGTTTTGTAGTGAGAGAGTAAAGTAATGTGAAGTGATGATTTCTGTGTTATGCATGTTTTGTAGTGAGAGAGTAAAGTAATGTGAAGTGATGATTTCTGTGTTATGTATGTTTTGTAGTGAGAGAGTAAAGTAATGTGAAGTGATGATTTTAAAAAAAGTAAAGTAATGTGACTGCAAAAAAAAAAAAATGAAAAAAAAAAGAAAAAGGAAATTTTGGCTGGTAGAGGGTAAAAGGAGAAATAAAGGAACAAAGAAAATGACAAAGAAGGGTGGGGGGGGGGGGGGGGGGGGGGTGGGGGGGGGGGGGGGTGGGGGGAGGGGGGGGGGCGGGGAATATTCAAGGTTAGATACATTAAACAACCAACCAAGCAATCAACCGACCTACAAACAAACAAGCCGGCATGCAAACCAACAAACCAAGCAACCGACAGAACGAGGAAATGAACAGAAAAAACTGTACCTGTTGTCGCGTGTTTTAATCATTTCCTTGTTAGTGATGACCGTGCCTGACGCTGGGCGTAACCACTTGATCTGAGAGAGAGAGAGAGAGAGAGAGAGAGAGAGAGAGAGAGAGAGAGAGAGAGAGAGAGGGAGAGAGAGAGAGAGAGAGAGGAGAGACGAGAGAGAGAGGGAGAGAGAGAGAGAGAGAGAGAGAGGGAGAGAGAGAGAGAGAGAGAGAGAGAGAGAGAGAGAGAGAGAGAGAGAGAGAGAGAGAGAGAGAGAGAGAGGGGGGGGGAGGGAGAGGGAGGGAGAAAGAGGAGAGAGAAGAGAAAGATAGATAGAGAGAGAGAGAGAGAGAGAGAGAGAGAGAGAGAGAGAGAGAGAGAGAGAGAGAAGAGAGAGAGAGAGAGAGAGAGAGAGAGAGAGAGAAGAGAGAGAGAGAGAGAGAATGAGAGAGAGAGAGAGAGAGAGAAAGCAGAGAGATGCAGACAGGGGGGGGTGGGGAGAGAGAGAGAGAGAGAGAGAGAGAGAGAGAGGAGAGAGAGAGAGAGAGAGAGAGAGAGAGAGAGAGAGAGAGAGAGAGAGAGAGAGAGAGAGAGAGAGAGAGAGAGAGAGAGAGAGAGAGAGAGGAAGAGAGAGAGAGAGAGAGAGAGAGAGAGAGAGAGAGAGAGAGAGAGAGAGAGAGAGAGAGAGAGAGAGAGAGAGAGAGAGAGAGAGAGAGAGAGAGAGAGAGAGAGAGAGAGGGGAGAGAGAGAGAGAGAGAGAGAGAGAGAGAGAGAGAGAGAGGAGGAGGAGGAGCTGATTTACGAAAGTTGATAGATCATTTTGTTGGAACATGTGCTGTCCTTGCCTCCTATTATGTCTCCAACGTAGCCATACAGTGCTTATCAATCAATTTTTGTCTCTCACCTCAGCGAAGAACTCACTCACTTACGGGCCAGCCACACGTCCGCTAAAATCGTACGACTGTACAATACGATTCGATCACGTGGTCTCCAAGAACAAATGCGATTCGCGCTTCGAGATCACGTGATCGAATCGTATCGTATCGTAGTCGTACGATTTTAGCTGACGTGTGGCTGGCCCTTTACTCCTCCTGCACACCAGGATGAAATACAGTTTTGTTAGCTTGTTCTTTAACTTTTCGACTTGATTTGACTTATAGCTTCATATTCACTCATCACGGCCAACGAGATACAGGCGAGGGTGGAACAACGCAACAAAACAATAAGTTATAAGCTATAGCACATATCGTGTTATTACCATACCACGCACCACGAACTGCACGCATCTTTCAACGTATGTACAGAACAACATAGAACAACAAGCTACAACCCAGAACTTCATGATTCATGTTACCTCACCCACCCCCGTGGGGATACCGGGGGTCTTTTGTATAAATTTCCCTCCCCCCCCCCCCCCCACCTTCTGGAAGTTCTGTGCTTGTAACTTCCTCTCATCTGTCACTCTCTTTGACTCTGCCTTTTCCCTTTGCTTGCTGTCATCTACTATCTTTCTGCTTTACCGGTCCATTCTCACATAATTTAACGCGGACTATTTCATTTCTGTATGCCATGCAATATTGCCTCATTTCATCAAGCTTCTCCTGTACGTTTACAATGTCCACAGGTCTCATCAACAAGTGCAATTCAATAGAGGTGGGGGGGTGGGGTGGGGTGGGGGGGGGGGGGGGGGGGGAACCGGTTTGAACCGAAAAACCGGTGCTAAACTTTCGCGGTTCGAAAAAACCGGTTCGAGTTGCTGTGAACCGGTTTTTTAACTGCAAACTGAAAGTAAGTTTTTCTTAGAATAAGACATTCTTTCCTAAAACAACACTGATTCTCATCGCAGATTGGGTGTTTGTAAACCAAGAGTAGCTGTTTCTAGTTTGTGGTGGTCTATGGCTTTGACTTTGACTGAGTGTTGAGTTGAGTGTGTGTGTGTGTGTCATAAGTCATAAGTTTCTTTATTGTGTGTGTGTGTGTGTGTGTGTGTGTGTGTGTGTGTGTGTGTGTGTGTGTGTGTGTGTGTGTGTGTGTGTGTGTGTGTGTGTGTGTGTGTGTGTGTGTGTGTGTGTGTGTGTGTGTGTGTGTGCGTGTGTGTGTGCGTGTGCGTGTGTGTGCGTGTGCGTGTGCGTGTGTGTGCGCGTGCGTGCGTGTGTGTGAATATTCTGACAAATAAATATGTGTTTGCATAGGTGAAACTAGTGATGCGAGTACTGGTTTAAAATACCGGTTCGGTAAAACCGGTTTGAAGAGGGAAAACCGGTTAACACCGGTTCGAATTTTTGAACCGGTTCTCAACTCTACAATTCAACACGAAACTTTTTGTTTACCCTGTAGCGTTTCTGTGCAGTGTAGCTGGGGTCTGCCGAGCAGGGCAGGACTGCCGTGGACCCCCAGGTGGTGATGACTTGTTCGGGTCTGTCGTCCAGGGGCTTGGACTCCCATTTTCCTGCTACATAATAATGGGCAAACCGGTTGCATTTTAACCCTTTCGACGCCAGCCATTTTTCAGCCAGGAGATACCATTAATCTTAACTGGGTAGAGAGAAGAAAACAAATCTGCAATATTGGGGAATTCCTCTGTGACATGTTTAACATTAGGCCTATCCTTACCTCCCCAAATAAAGAAAACAGGGTCTTTGGATAACAAGCCCTGATTGTATGCCTTTTAGTGACATGGCTGTTAAACCATTGTGGTGCTTAAATGTGACATTGGCGGCGAAAGGGTTAAAGGGACACCCCGACGGATGAGTTTTTGCAAGAAACACGTCGAGGTCACCACAAAGACAGCCTTTCCAAGGATCGGAACACCCACTTTGCTCTGGTTTCCTATAAATCAAACCGTCAAAACGGCGATTCCTCCTTGGCGGAGTTGCCAGAAAGAGAAGCCATTTTGGACGGGGTAGGTGGAGGCTAATGAGAGTGGGTGAAACTTCTTTTCTTCTTTGTAGTGCAGCAAAAAACAAAAAAAAAATCTTTGTTGTGAGCGAAACTCCTTTTGGTAAACTGTATAAAAAGGCTTGTATTGTGGAAATTTCGTGCAAACGATTTGGTCTAACTCAGGCGGCATTAGAAAAGAGAAGACACATGTCTTCTCTTTCACTGAAATAATTTGATTCCCAGCACCTCCGCCAAGGAGGAATCGCCCATTTGACGGTTTGATTTCTAGGAAACCAGAGCAAAGTGAGTGTTCCGATCTCTGTAAAGGGTGTTTTCCTAGTGCTCTCGACATGTTTCTTGCAAAAACTCATCCGTCAAGGTGCTCCTATAATGCCGCCGATTTCAAAATTACTCATGCGAACATCTGGGATTGACACATCTAGCTAGAGCACCGATGTATTGTTTTGGAAACGCGGTTTAGTTAATCAATATCCCTTACAGAACTCCGCAGCCAGTGTGTGGGGTTGCGGTGCCCCGAAACACCCTGGGAAACGTCTGCTTGTGTACGTTATGTTTTCAACATTGTCTGAGTTATGCATTAATACAAAGAATATTACAATCTGCGCAATTGATGATGGGATAGTGGCGCAATTGATGATGGGATAGTGGCGCAATTGATGATGGGATAGTGGCGCAATTGATGATGGGATAGTGGCGCAATTGATGATGGGATAGTGGCGCAATTGATGATGGGATAGTGGCGCAATTGACGATGGGATAGTGGCGCAATTGATGATGGGATAGTGGCGCAATTGATGATGGGATAGTGGCGCAATTGATGATGGGATAGTGGCGCAATTGACGATGGGATAGTGGCGCAATTGACGATGGGATAGTGGCGCAATTGACGATGGGATAGTGGCGCAATTGATGATGGGATAGTGGCGCAATTGACAATGGCCAAAACGAGTACAGGGCTAATTAACCCTTTCACCGCCAGCCATATTTCAGCCAAACATTTCCATTAAATTTACCTGGGTAGAGAACAAAATCCATCTGCATTATTGGGGATTCTGTATGTGTGTGTGTGTGTGTATGCGAGGAAATTTTTGACATTCTCATATTTTCTACTGCTTTTGTTGTTGTTGTTGTTGTTGTTGTTGTTGTTGTTGTTGTTGTTGTTGTTGTTGTTGTTGTTGTTTGTTTGTCTTTGTTTTTGTGGGGGGGGGGGGGGGGGGGGGGTTTCATTTATTTGTTTGTTATTGTAAGCGCTTAGGGCTTGTTTAAGATTAAGCGCATATAAATGCTCATTATTATTATTATTATTTATTCTGTGACAAATATAAAATAAGATTTATCCTTACTTCCCAAAACTATGACAATAGGGTCTTTGGATAATAGACCCCAATGTGATGCCCTTTAAAGACATAGGTCTTAAATCACTGTGCTGCTGAAATGCGACTTTACCGGGCAAATTGAACTTCAAACCAACTTCAAACAAGTCAATTTCAGTTCCAATTTGTTTGCCTATCACGTACTTCATATGCCCAAACCGGCTTATGATTTGTCTTAATTCACAGTTATTCTAAGACAAATATTCCATTAATCATCCGCCTTCATCCATTTGAAGATTCTGATGATGAGTTGAAATAATAATTATTTGGAATCGCGAAACATAACAAAACTTTCGAGTATGTCCACTTACAAATAATATATTAATTTTCAAGCAAATACCTACGGTATATGCATAGCCCATATAAGACAGAGTTTAAACTGTGTTTTGTGGAGATTAATCATCTGCTCAGTTGAGGTGTTATTTCCGGATGGACTTAACTGAGTAAATCAACCATTTCAATTATAAATACGGACCCTCCCTGCACCAAACCACCCACTGTTTTCCGCCTCCCGACCCTACCCCCCTTCTCTTTCTATCTTCCAGACCCCCCCCCCCCCCCCACTTCACTTTCCTTTTCTCGGGCCTGCTTGTCCGACTTCACAGGTCCCACCTTACCATCAGTAGTGGAAGCAATGACCAAGAGAGAGAGGATGAACGTCCACATGGTGAGGTCGTGTCTGTCTGTATGTCTCTCTGCACAGCAGAATGCGGTTACCACGATGAATCAATGGGAATAATGCTTCAGACTGGAAACAAAACAAAAACCGAGGGTGTCGCCTATCGGCAGACATGTTCCTTGCCCCATTCCTCCACCACCTTCCCTCTCCCCACATCTCACCCGGGCACCCACTTTGCGTGATTTGGGCGATGATAGTCAAGGCTATGTGGTTATGGGGATGCGTGTTTACTAGCTTGCAGCCTATGGCCACTGCTCTGCCCTATCTTTCACTTTAGATATGCACAAGGTTAAAGTTCAAGGTCAAGATCAAGCTTCAAAATGTCTCCTACTGCATTCCTTTGGGTGATGCCGATCAAGTATATATAATATGGTTATATGGGTGCACGACCAAATGTTCCCAGACTCTAAACAGCCCCAAGGTTAAAGGTCAACATCAAGGTAATCAAGCTTCCAAATGTCTCCCACTGCATTCCTCGTATGATGCCGTTCAATAATTTGGTTACATAGGTGAACGACCAATGGTTCACAAAGTAAGGCAATGCCAGAAAAACACATGTCAAAACTCAAGGTCAGGGTCATCAAGGCAACCAATACTTTGCAGAATGCATGACCCTGCACCTTTGTACCAGCTTACCAAATGTGAAGCCTGTAGGGCCTACAGCAAAAATAAAGAATGTAATGCCCCAAACAAAAATCCAACATGCCCAGGATGAAAGGTCAAGGTCACCACGGTAATCGCTACCCGGTATTATGCACGGGTACACAACAAGCAGGTAATAGCCTACTTACAGCTACAATCTATAGCTTAAGTCAATGGACTGGTGTAGAGTGGCACAGTGGTAACGCGTTCGCTTCGCGTCAAGTAAACCCGAGTTCGAACCTGGGTACAGGGGATTTTTCCTCTCACTTTGCACTAGGCCTTACGGTCTGAATGTGGAGTCTTTCGGATGAGACGATAAACCGAGGTCCCATGTGCCCATGCACTTAGCACATGTTAAAGCCAGTGGCAACGAAAAAGTTGTCATTCGGTCAAAATTTACCCCCCCCCCTCTCCTTCCTCATCAGTTACACAAAAAATCGCATGCAAAAAAAAGCCTCTGGCTGCGACGCGCTCTCCAGGTGGGAGCAACTCGAATTTCACAGAGATGCCTCTGTGACTATAAAGTACCTAATACCTAATACCTAATAATACCTAACATAGCTTACAGTTTACAACACTCACTACAGAAAACCTAAATTGTGCTTCAGTGTTTACAACACTCGCTTTGTAGAAAAAACAAGAATGAATTAATGAAAATCTGTTTAACGTCCTCCTGTCTGGAACAGACACATATGGGACATTAGAAGATATAAAGATGGTGGGAACGATCCTGGAGGTAATGCCCGGAGGCAGTGCTACACCCGAATTTTTAACAATACAGATACTGAATATTTATCCGAACTGAGATGAATTTGGTTAAGCAAAAACAAGAACAATAAATCAATGTTTTAAATAGCAGATTTAACAGCACTCACTGTTATATTATAGAGAAAAGTATATTCCCCAATTTCAGATCTTCCACAGAAGCAGCTTTTTTAAAAACACCGAGAAGGCTCGACCAACGTGATAGCCCTAAAACCCATTGAATTAATCGCTATTTATTAAGTATCTGGTTAAAAAAAAGTCACTCTCTGCAACATCTGGTGGTGATTGTGGGGTAAATGGTACTCATCTTGGCTGTTATATCAGGGCTTTAGTCGCCTCGGCTCATACGTAGTGACTAAATTACTAATTTGGCCAACGTTTTAATGGAATCTACACGACTACTTTAGCCTAATAGCATATGTGAAAGCTCCTTTCAGTTCATGCTTTTTGTTAGTACTCGTCACCAGCATAAACCAATTTAAAGTGTTTTATCCATTAGGCTTGCATTGTTTTATGGTGGCATACCACTTGTACCACTTGCGCAGGAGAGATTGTGTTCACTAGAGGGGGGTAGGGGGGGGGGGGGGGGGGAGGGGGGGGGTGTGGGGTGAGAGGAGTGTAAGTATGTGTCTGTGAGTGTGAGTACACGTGAGTGCTTTGTGTATGTGAGTGCGCGTGTGTGTATGTGTGTGCGTGCGTGTGCGCGTGTTTGTACAAGTGTATGCTTGAGTAAGTTTGTGTGCGTTTCAGTGAGAATGTGTTTTCTGTGTGTTTGATGAAATGTGTGTGGGTATGTTTGTGTGCAAGAACGCGTTCACGCTCGTGCGTGCACGTACGTGCGTGTGCGTCTGTTTTGCATGTGTGAGTGTTTCAATACTGATTGTAAAGCGCTTTGTGCTCGATAAAAAGCGCTATATAAATATCCGTTTATTATTATTATTATTGTAAGGTCTTTTCCTACCCCTACCCAAAACCAATGATAAGAATATTTGCCTCTGTTAAAAAAAACCTTGAAACAAATAGCTCTCTGTGGAAAACTGAAAGGAGCTAGAATGAGGGGAATTAGTGTACTGTGGGTGGTGGTGGTGGTGGTGGTGGTGGTGGGGGATGTGTCAAAACGGACTCTCTTCAGATAGTCCATTGACTTAATATGGAACTTACTTCGAAAGCTAATAACCTGTATTAAAAAAGACTGAAGAAATAGAAATAGCATAATCCCCATTCCCGGTGTAGAGTAGCACAGTGGTAACGCGCTCGATTCGTGTCAAGTAAACCCGAGTTCGAACCCCGAGTACAGGGGATTTTTCCTCTTACTTTGCACCAGGCCTTCAGTCGCTATATATGAGAAATAGAAATAGCATAATCCCCATTCCTGGTGTAGAGTGGCACAGTGGTAACGCGTTCCCTTCGTGTCAAGTAAACCCGAGTTCGAACCCTGAATACAGGGGATTTTTCCTTTCACTTTGCACTAGGCCTTACGGTCTGAATGTGGAGTCTTTCGGATGAGACGATAAACCGAGGTCCCGTGTGCCCATGCACTTAGCACACGTTAAACCCAGTGGCAACGAAAAAGTTGTCATTTAGTCAAAATTTACCTCCCCTCCCCCCTTTCCTTCCTCATCAAGCACACAAAAAATCGCATGCAAAAAAAAGAAGGAAAAAAGGTAGCGCGCCTCTGGCTGCGACACTCTCTCCATGTGGGAGCAACCCGAATTTCACCACAGAGATGCCTCTGTGACTATAAAGTACCTAATAGGCCTACCTAATTTCATATTATTTCCAGTCTTTTTTAAATACAAGTTATTAGTTTTCGCGATAAGTTCAACATTAAGTCTATGGATTATCTGGATATAGTCCGTTTTTACTCTAAGTATATCAATGTTAGATTCACTTCCCTTTCGCCCTCTGTTTAGTCTACCTGTCTACCTGTACAGTTGGTCGACGGAAACAGAGAGATATATAGGACCATACAGAGAGACGCTTTGAAATGTTTTAATTGACATTGGCATAATACACCGGGACCTCTCTTTTTTCCCGCAGCGCATATGTTACACCCAATCCGTAAAATTGCCTATTTCATGAAATAGGCAAAATGCTTTGCCCAATTTATGAAATGGACAATGTATATCACATTTTTGAATCCCCATTCACACAGGTATTGATTCAGATTGATTCAATGGTATC
>CM065682.1:36744437-36756937 GCA_017654935.2 Phymorhynchus buccinoides | reverse complement strand
CTCTCATACGTATAAAACATTACAATGAATGGTTTGCATTATGTCCCTCCATACCCCTCACACACACACACATAGCATCAACAATTGTCATGAATATGTACCATTGGCATTCACGGTAAATATATTGCAATATACATACAGCATACATTATAAAACGTTATACGTTTAATTACACAGAGCAGCCAGCTGCTCAGTAGAACACATCATACACTATTTTACAAAGTATGATCATTTTCTTTTTCTAAGTATTTACAATATCATTTCTTCTTCATTTTTCTCGTACGTCTCAGACGGACACTCCAGGAAAAATACCCCCCCCCCCCCCAACCCCCCCCAAGAAAAAAAGAGAAGAAACCCCCCCCCCCCCCCCCCCGCCAAAAACAAAAGAATAAAAGCGGAACTATCAACATTGGAATAATCATTGTCGCCATTTATTAATACAACTACCCATCGTTGTTTTACTAGAAAACTAGCACTTCTTTTCACCAACCAAAATATTGCTTCTGAAATCTATCTGTTTATTTAAATATAGCTTCACGCATTCCGTATAAATATAAATATTTATCTGGAAGAAGACAGGGTGGCGTTTAACAAATGAAACACATTTTGATTAGTAGGCAGTGCGGCGCTTAACAAGCATAACAGCTGGTTTTGAGTGTGCAAACAATAACAATGAGCGTATGTTCATGAAACAAAATCTTCATAATTTCAGTGAAAAGGATTTCAATCCAACGCTCAGCTGCCTTTACATCCGGGTGACAGCTGCCGGAACATCCGGGGCACAGCTGCCGTTAACGCGTTACATCCGGGCGACATTTCCCTTTCCCATCCGGTTGGAAGACGCTTCCTCATGTAGATTTACAGTCATGTTTTAAGGCTGTAACAAAACAAAGGTCAAACCACAGTAAGCTTACAATTGTTACATCCTTTTTTATATTACTTATGTGAAAAACTACAATCCCTTTAGCTTGTGATAAAGTGAATTATTGATTAAATTGCTGACATATAGGGGAAGACGGGGTAAAAAGCCCATGGGCGGGTAAGAAGCCCAAGCCAATTATCTCATGAAATAAAGCGAATTTCAGTCAAATTTGCCCATGAGACGAATGCTAAACTCGTCTCATAGGCAAAATGTGACTGAAATTTGCTTCATTTCATGAGATTATTGGCATGGGCTTTTTACCCCTTCTTCACCTATGTAATGCAGTATGCTAAGTACGTAAACTTACTCGATTTGGGTATTCTATAGCCAAGCCATGTTATACGAAGTGAAGTGAAACTGTTAGCCTATGCAGTCATGACAAGCAAATGATGCGATAACATTTTTTTTTTTTTTTTTCCTCCACATCCAACCCCCACTTACTCTTCTTTGTCTTTACCATCCCCTTGACTCTCTCTCTCTCTCTCTCTCTCTTCACCCCCCCCCCTCTCTCTCTCTCTCTCTTCCTTCCTTGCCCCAGAACCATTTCCCAAGTAAAACAAAAAATTACCTAAGCCGATAGCTGAATCAAGCAATTTATCTATGAAATCAAAGACATTTCATTCTACAATAGAAAAAAAACCCGAACAAAGAAAACAACAACTAAAAGACTTAAAATTTATCAACCAAAAAAAGGAATGGTTCCAGCAAAAAAATAGTATAAGTGCATGGCTTTGTACATCGATTTCTCGGCAAATAATATGTAGATTTACACCCTCCTGCTCTATTTCTTGGTTCTTTCCGTGGTTAGGGATAGGGTTTAGGGTTAGGGATAGGGTTGGGGCAGAACAAGGGTTAGAAAAATATCCAAGTTAAAATGATCTGGCTTGTTTGCACGTTAACGACCCTTTTCTCGACTGCTGAGTTTATTTTTGACGTTTCAATGTTTTCTGTTAAAAGTTGAAGCAAGTAAGTCACACTGCAAAGAAACGTTAGGGCCTTTCAAAAAGATTGCTGAAAGTTTGCCCGCGGCAGGTAAAGGGGCTGTGAGGGGAAGAGGGGTGGGAGTGAAGCGTGGATAAGGAGGGGTGGGATGGGGCAGAACAAGGAAAAGACTGATGTTTCTTCGGGGCTGGGGTGGGAAGAGGGGTGGGAGTGAAGCGTGGATAAGGAGGGGTGGGATGGGGCAGAACAAGGAAAAGACTGATGTTTCTTCGGGGCTGGGGTGGGAAGAGGGGTGGGAGTGAAGCGTGGATAAGGAGGGGTGGGATGGGGCAGAACAAGGAAAAGACTGATGTTTCTTCGGGGCTGGGGTGGGTAGAGGGGTGGGAGTGAAGCGTGGATAAGGAGGGGTGGGATGGGGCAGAACAACGAAAAGACTGATGTTTCTTCGGGGCTGGGGTGGGTAGAGGGGTGGGAGTGAAGCGTGGATAAGGAGGGGTGGGATGGGGCAGAACAAGGAAAAGACTGATGTTTCTTCGGGGCTGGGGTGGGAAGAGGGGTGGGAGTGAAGCGTGGATAAGGAGGGGTGGGATGGGGCAGAACAAGGAAAAGACTGATGTTTCTTCGGGGCTGGGGTGGGTAGAGGGGTGGGAGTGAAGCGTGGATAAGGAGGGGTGGGATGGGGCAGAACAAGGAAAAGACTGATGTTTCTTCGGGGCTGGGGTGGGTAGAGGGGTGGGAGTGAAGCGTGGATAAGGAGGGGTGGGATGGGGCAGAACAAGGAAAAGACTGATGTTTCTTCGGGGCTGGGGTGGGAAGAGGGGTGGGAGTGAAGCGTGGATAAGGAGGGGTGGGATGGGGCAGAACAAGGAAAAGACTGATGTTTCTTCGGGGCTGGGGTGGGTAGAGGGGTGGGAGTGAAGCGTGGATAAGGAAGGGTGGGATGGGGCAGAACAAGGAAAAGACTGATGTTTCTTCGGGGCTGGGGTGGGTAGAGGGGTGGGAGTGAAGCGTGGATAAGGAGGGGTGGGATGGGGCAGAACAAGGAAAAGACTGATGTTTCTTCGGGGCTGGGGTGGGTAGAGGGGTGGGAGTGAAGCGTGGATAAGGAAGGGTGGGATGGGGCAGAACAAGGAAAAGACTGACGTTTCTTCGGGGCTGGGGTGGGAAGAGGGGTGGGAGTGAAGCGTGGATAAGGAGGGGTGGGATGGGGCAGAACAACGAAAAGACTGACGTTTCTTCAAAAACAGTTTCACCTAGCAGATCCCTCACCTTTAGGGGCATCGCTGTCACTGGACGTCAGGGCAAATCAGAGCGGGGACGCACGTCTATCTTCGGTCTCTGGATGGCAAACTGAAAACAATGCACACAGAACTCAATGTTAGGCAACAAAACCAGCAGCCCAAACCAGTGCAGCATTCATTTAGTGATGTCAAATTGAGCACATCTAAAAGCAATACAGCATTCAGATTTAGATGGCAAAATTAACAGCTAGAAACGATGCAGCATTTAGTTTTAGATGAACCTACTTAATGAAGAAAACAGATGTCAGAACAAAGAAGTAAAACAATACAATATTCAGAATTCAATAACGAAAACAAAACAAAAATAAACAACAACAGCAACAACAAACAATACAGCACTCAGGTTTGTTTTGAATGGTGGTCTAGCATTCAGTTGTTAGGTCTCTGAGCGGTGAAAAAAACAACAACAACTGAGCGCCCTGTTTGGGATTTCTGAATGAAGAACTAAAAGAGAACAAGACAAAGAGAGTGGAGAGGAGGGGGGGGGGGGGGGGGGGGGGGGGGGGGGGGGGGGGGGGGGCGTAAAATTGTGAACTAACTGGTTTTTGACCCCAGGGAGTGTCAGTGTTGGTGTAGAAGCGGGCCACGAACTCTGGATCTGTTCTGGTACTGGACTCTGGCAAGTAAATGTCGGCCCCTCCCTCCCTCTGCAAAACACACACACACACACACACACACACACACACACACACACACACACACACACACACACACACACACACGCACGCATATACACACACACACATACACGCATATACGCACACGCACACGCGCACACACACACACACACACACATGCGTTCGCACATACACTCACAAAGTTAATACAGGATGATTTTTTGGCTCACATTATTGCACAGACCCGTGTATACAAGTACACGCGCAACGCACACACGCGCAACGCACACACGCGCACGCGCGCACGCGCGCACGCACACACACACACACACACACACGTACACACACAACGCACGCGCGCGCACACACACAACACACACACATCTCGCATGGACGCGGCATATCGGCCAAAGTTATATAGCCAAATGATCACAAATTTGTTTCTTGTAACATGCAGATCCCACCAAAGAAAACATAATAATTATGAATGCGGATACGCATCAAATTTATCACAATTATCCACGTCTCTCCCAAAACTATCTTTTAGTCCATGACGTAGATTTTGACACACACACACACACACACACACCCCTTCATGTCTACTACCCTGAATATCAAAGTCTGCCTCTTTCAGTTTGTTGAAAATAATCCCAGGCTGATCCTGAACTGATCCCCTTCCCGAGAATGGCAGAATGTTGCTTCCCAATGAAATCTTTCAATGGGAAATGTTTTCTTGAGAGGGGTGCGTAAATGACCAGGAATCGTATTCACGTTGAGATAGCATGAGATTTAGCATGATGCTAACTTAGAAGCTCTTCCAATGTCCTATAGGATTTAATAGGACTTTTGGAAGAGCTTCTAAGTTAGCATGATGCTAAGTCTCATGCTATCTCAACGTGAATACAGCCCCTGATAGCCCTAAGTAGCCATGATGTAAGTTCAAGTGTTTACCTGGAAGCTGGCGTTGTCGTACTCTGTCCTGTACTTGGACGCTGCGTAATGGCGGCTGTAGCCATCGTCAGAGAAGTCTTCCCTGCACGTCAGAACAACGCGTACAAACCATCAGCCAAACCGTTTTATTGTCATTTCCCTGTGTCTCTGTAGGTGTGTGTTTGTCTGTCTGTCTGTCTGTCTCCGACTTTCTTTCACTCTCTCTCTCTCTCTCTCTCTCTCTCTCTCTCTCTCTCTCTCTCTCTCTCTCTCTCTCTCTCTCTCTCTCTCTCTCTCTCTCTCTCTCATGGTCCCATCAAATATTCATGGTTTGTAAGCAAGTATCAAAAAAAGTCTATCAACTTTCCAGGATAAAGCATTTTCTTGATTTAGAGAGTCGTAAACTTTTTTTCCATGCTTATATCCAGTCACACATCAACTATGCCTCTACAATTTGGGATCTGGCAAGCGAGAAAATTTAAATCATTATGCAGTTTGCATAGACGTGCATTGAAATTGATCCTTCTGAAATCCTCTTCCCTTACACTTACTGATTATCAGCGCTTAGAAATTCTACCTCTAAAATGGAAGCTTGTGTACAACAAAGCAATTTTTATGTTTAGATTAATGTCCGATAATGCTCCTCCAACATTAAAAAATAAATTTGAAATTAACCTTGTCCGTAATGTTTTTAAAATAAAAATACCTCTTCCAAGAGTTGACCTTTTTAAATCTAGTCTTGTATATTCAGGTGGCTGCTTATGGAATACTATTTCATCTTCCTTTAATGTGTACTCGGGCATTAATGTTTTTAAAAAAGAGTACCATAAGTATCTTATGTTGAAACATACAAGCAATGTTGTTTAACCCCATTCTTAGTTTCAAATATGTTTCCACTTTTGATATGTTGACATGTATGCATATTATCTACTTTGTTGTTGTTAAATTATTAACAAGTTTTGTATTTACCTTATTTCATGTGTTTCCTCTCTCTCTCTCTCTCTCTCTCTCTCTCTCTCTCTCTCTCTCTCTCTCTCTCTCTCTCTCTCTCTCTCCTTTTGTGTGTGTGAGAGGGGGGGGAGGAGGGGGGGGGGGGGGGGGTAGATAGACGGTTTTGTTGTATCTATTTTTTCTTCTTCATGGATAATTCTTCGATGATTATTTTTTGCATGCTTCTTCATTATTTTTGTGTTGAATATATTGATTTTCTTGCATGTTTGTTTGAGGGCAAGATGTAAAAAAAAGCCCATTGTGTGCTTACTCTTTTTCCCTCAATAAAAAAAATTCGTTCGTTCGTTCGTTCGTCTCTCTCTCTCTCTCTCTCTCCCCCCCCCCCCCCCTCTCTCTCTCTCTCTCTCTCTCTCTCTCTCTCTCTCTCTCTCTCTCTCTCTCTCTCTCTCTCTCTCTCTCTCTCTCACACACACACGCACATACAGCAGCTATACTAGTAGTAGCAGTAACAATAAAACCAACAGCAAAAACTACAGCCATGGACACACCATCACGATCATCATCATCATCAATATCATCATCATCATCACAGCTACCACCATCATCATCAACAACATCACCATCGTCACCACCACCACTATCACCACTACCACCACCACCATGAACACCATCATAATCATCATCATAGTCCTTCGGTTGAGGCTTAAAACCGAGGTCGCGTGTGCGAACGCATGCACGCGATCTTGCGCACACTATGCCGTTGACGATGTAGTGAAGTCAGAATAGATAACAGATATTCAACCACAGCAAAATATGGGTAACGCTGTGCGTTTCCAGGTGGGAGCAAAAGCCCGAATTTCACAGAGATAATCTATGTGATTATGAAATAGTACCGATACCAATACTAACATCAATCATCACCACCCCCACCCACCCCCCGTGGGGATACCTGGGGGTCTTTTGTATAAATAGTTCCCACCTTCTGGAAGTTATGTGCGTGAGCTTTCTTTAATCTGTCACTCTCTTTGACTCTGCCTTTTCCCTTTGCTTACTGTCATCTACTACATTTCTGCCTTACCGTCCATTTCCCCCCAGCCGAAATGGGACTTGCTGAGCCCTATTTCTTAATTAGGCGCATAACGGCAGCATGACACATTTGCGCTCATGACTGACAGGAAACTGTCTGAGCGATCGAAGAAGAAGAAAAAGAAAACCGCCACCACCAAAACTAACGAACAGCAGCATCACCATCCAACTAAAGAACTCACAGACTGCTGTCGTGTTTGTGGCGGCGGTGGCGGAGGCAGCAGCAGACGACAGCGATCAGCACGAGCAGCACGAGCCCAGCCACGCCCCCGGCAATGGCGCCTATCCAGCGGTCCTGCAGCTGTTGGTGGTCGCACCGCTCTCCGCTGTAGTCGTACACGTTGTCCGACTCGCATCTGAAAGGACAACAACAAGACATCGCTCCCTCCCGTAAGACAAGGTTCAAGGTTATGTCAGACCAGGCGAGTCGATCGCTCTTGCGCAAGAACGAGAACTCGCCTAGTGTGACACCCCTTTTAATTAAGTAAAACACTGAATTCCCAACAGTCGTGTGTCTGAATGGCCAAAGGGGGCTATAACTTATTGCAGTGTGAATCTTCCTTTTGAGACTTTGATGCGGGGTTTCCTGTGTTGAACGGCGTGTGAGGTCGTCCAATACATTTAAAATGTGAGAAATGCATTTCTATAATTATAGGCCTATAGCAAAGTGCTGTTAAAACACTAAAATTCCTTCTTAGGATAAAATTATAAAAGCGATTGATAGATTTCTAGTAATATTACAATGTATTCTAACTAAAGACTTACTAACACTCAAACAACAGCAAAGACTACTCCAGTTTGGAAACCAATACCCCCGCAACATAAAAACAAAAAGGGCAAAGGACTATAACTCTCCCTTTCCGGAAGTAAGTATGATCTCCCTTTACTTCCGGTACTATTCTTCGGTTTGACATCATGCCTCAAATGTTGTAATTTAAGGGAGGATTAAGCTTGAGATTTGCACTGTGTCATTACGCGCGCGTGTGTGTGTGTGTGTGTGTGCGTGCGTGTGCGTGTGTGCGTGTGTGTGCGTGCGTGCGTGTGCGTGTGCGTGTGCGTGCGTGCGTGCGCACGTGCGTGTGCGTGTGCGTGTGTGTGCGCGCGCGCGTGTGTGTGTATTGTGAGCACAGCTCGTGCACAACATATAAATGCACACGCGCGCGTGTGTGGTGCCCACTGACCTGCACGTCTCAACAGCTTTGCTGTCGAAGATCTGCACATAGCAGGTGCCGTGTTCGGAGCAGTGGTAGAACTCACAGCGGTGGAAGCACGTGCTGTTGTAGCACACGCTCTCCGTTCTGCACAACTGGTCGCTGCTCTCCGCTTGGCACGAGTCGCTCAGCTTGGACACGACTGCAATGACAGGACGGACAGGGTCAATTCATGCATCAAGCTTGCATGTAAAGGGCCACTAAAATCGCACGACTGTACGATACGATTCGATCACGCGGTCTCGATGCGCCAATCACATTTTTTCTTAAGAGACCACGTGATCGAATCGCATCGTACAGTCGTGCGATTTTAGTGGACGTGTGGCTGGTCCTTGACCTTTCGACGCCTGTCATTTTCGGGCCGAGCTTTCCATTAAATTTATCCGGGTTATAGAAAAAGATTTCGTCCGCAATATTGGGGATTCCTTTGTAACATGCGTGCCCTGTCCTTACCTCTTAAAATTAAGAGCATAAGGCCACTGGATACCGGACCCTCATTCGATGCCTTTCAGTGACATGGGTGTTCAATCATTGTGGTGCCAAGAGGCGACAGTGGCGATGAAAGGGTTTAAGGATTATTGTTATCATCCACGTCTCTCCAAAGACTGTCTTTAACAACCCACATCACGTACAAACAAAATAAAAAGCAACAAACCAACCACCTCTCCTTCCTTACACTTACACTCCCCCACCCCCCACCCCCGCACGACTTAGGTCAGACAAAGCAGGTAGAAGTACACAGACACAGACGGACAAAGACAGAAAGTGAGAATCGGGAAGGATCACCCAGTTTGCGAATCACACGAAGCTACACAGTGTAACCTCCATTAAAAATTTAAAAATCATCCAAAATGAGGTCTTATAAAGGAGGTCATTTTAATACTTAAAGAGAAGGGCAATGTCTCAGAAAAGTAGGTCTTATATCAATATGGGAGGGAGTCTTGTAATGGGAGGTCTTTTTAAGGGAGGTTCCACTACTCACAGGCTTTAACATCCGTGGACTGAAGGTCGATGGAATAAGTGGTGTTTTCCTGCAGAGTAGTGTTCAACTCTCCGAGGGCCGCAGTGAGGTTTTGCCTGAAGTCCTGCACCCTCTGCTCATCCTCGCTGAACACCTCACTGGCCGCAAAGCTCGCTACCACCTCCACCTCCTCCCTGCAAAGTGCGTACCCGGTATTTATCGACAAGTAGAACCGAAGAACAAAGTTCACGAGTTCACTACTCACAAAAAAAGAGAGGACAGAGCCGTCTGAGCCGGCTGGATTAAGTCCCTTGTTTTTTTCTGGGTCGGTGTGGCCCACATTCAGACTTTCCTCGTATACGATCGAGGTTGCTCTTTAAAGTGATGTCTCGTTTTCGTGCAAGAGACAATTTGTATGGGAGCAACACTTGGTCAAAATAAGATTTCTTACCAGCTATAAGAGGGAAAACACGTGAAAACCGTTATTTTGACACGTGACGTACTGGGTCTTTAAACTGTATTCCCCGTTACTGTTGAAAGTCAAGGGAGATAATTTTCAACTCTTGGGTCATTGCGTTAAAGACCCACCAGGTCACGTATCAAAATCACGCGTTTCACGTGTTTTCCCTCTTATAGCTGGTAAGCAATCCTGTTTTGACCCGGTTTGACTCCCATACAAATGTCCCCAAATTCAAAACGAAACATCACTTTAAAGAGCAGCCTCAATTTGAAGTTGGGGACATTTGTATGTGGGTCACAGCTACCCAGAAAAAAAAGGGACTTAATCGTGGTGCGTCAGTGTGTCTTTAAAACATTCTTATAACGTTGTCACAATACTCAGTAGTTTATTATTTTCAAAACAAATCCTTAAATGACACTTTTTTTACCTACAAAGTTTGGTTGAAATCCATCCATCATCTTTTGTAAGATCTGCGTTTTTGTAATGTTCAAATCAAATTCACTGGCATTACATTGATATGGCTAGTTATTTAGGAAATATGACATCACGAGCAGCAACTAGAGGTCTTTATTATATAGGAACCACTCTACCAAGTTCAGTCTAGATGTGTTTAGTAGCTTAGGCGCTGTGAATATGATTTTTTTTTCCCCTCATCTCACACACAGACAGACAGAGAATCGCACAGGCCCTCGATGCCATTCCAACGTACTCCTGTTCTTACAAAAGTGTTTGAAGACGACTGTATGAACGCCCGCAAAATCAAAGACGATATTACGATGAAAACTGATATGACCCCGGTAGAATAGACCTACATTTCCCTGTTTAAATATGCCTATTTTCTGATTAGAAAATCAAACAGCATTGAAGTTCTACACATTTGGACTCTTAAGTTCAAAGAGACTAGTGAAAAAAGTTGGAGTCGCTACTGTTTTCTGCTTGAATGCGTTGTTTGTTCAAGCAAAGATGTTGCACCCCCCCCCCCCCCCCTCCCCCACCCCTCGCTTCAATTTCTCGGTTCGTTCAGGGGTTTTTTCCGTCTTGCCTTTCTTGTTGCATTTTGAGCAGTTAAACCTCCATCGTTTTCTATATTTAATGTTCATTTTCGTCCATTTAAACCATTAGTAATATGCATTCGCTAACAGTAGAATACAAAGGCAAAACTAAAAGAAGAAAAAAACACCCCAGTAAGAACCAAGACATTGAGGTGGGGTGTACCCCTTTCAGCTATTGCTTCAAAACAATTGAAGAGGATGCAATGAAAATTGACGTAAATGTTGAATGGTGCCTGGATTAAATGTCTGTAAAACACAGAAGGATTGTATAACCTGTGATTGGACTCTCTCTCTCTCTCTCTCTCTCTCTCTCTCTCTCTCTCTCTCTCTCTCTCTCTCTCTCTCTCTCTCTCTCTCTCTCTCTCTCTCTCTCTCTCTCTCTCTCTCTCTCTCTCTCTCAGGCATTCACTCACGTTAGTCCTAAAAATGTCGAAGTTAGTGTTATCGTAAATAAGGTGAAGATTTTCAAACACTTAAACACACGCTCCTATGCAAATATTTGTTCTGACATTTTCTGAGAATTTTTTTTTCTGTCAAACGTTAAAAGCCCACTTGACGCTCTGAAACTATTTGAAATCTACATGTAGAAAGAAGTCTATGCCTATATGTGAGACGAAGTACAGTATGTAGGTGTGTGTGTGTGTGTGTGTGTGTGTGTGTGTGTGTGTGTGTGTGTGTGTGTGTGTGTGAGTATGTGTGTGTGTGTGTGTGTGTGTGTGTGTGTGTGTGTGTGTGTGTGTGTGTGTGTGTGTGTGTGTGTGCGTGCGTGTGCGTGCGTGCGTGTGTGTGTGTGTGTGTGTGTGTGTGTGTGTGTGTGTGTGTGTGTGTGTGTGTGTGTGTGTGTGTGTGTGTGTGTGTGTGTGTGTGTGTGTGTGTGCGTGCGCGTGCGCGTGCGCGTGCGCGTGCGCGTGCGCGTGCATGTGTTTGTGTGTGCGTGCGCGCGCGCGCGCGCGCGCGCGCCGCGTGTGTGTATGCGCGCTCACTTATGATGCGAATCGTAGCAAACAAACAACTATTTACTTACGGAGTAGACGTTGACGTATTTGACGAAACACTGAAAAACAAAACAGCAAGGCATGAGAATGAAATAACATACCATTCACCAGCCCCTCACCCCCACCCCTTCCCTCTGATTATACCATACAAGAACGCGCTCACCTCAGCCTAAGAAAACAAAACGTTTACACGTTTAAAAGACTTTACGCGCGAAAATGGTGTTTTACGTCCTCTTGGTCTGAATCAGACACATATGGGACATTTGTAAATACAAATATGGTGGGAACAATACTGGAGGCAATGCCCGGAGGCAGTGTCGGCTATGGCACCGCCACAAGTGATCAGTATTTAAAAGACTTTAGAACATGGACATAATAGAATTCAACTAAAATATATAGGGCAGTACTTGCATTGTTGTCATTCGATAATTGAATGACAGATCACATTGCAATCTAATTTTTCTCCTTTACGCTTGAAGTATTTTCTTCAAGTTTTGTTATGGCAGACAGGGGAACATGGGGTAAGCGCCGCCCACCTTTTGAAACATGTACTGATTTCACACACATACCTTTTGGCTAACCTCTTTTGCAGAAAATACTATCACGTGGATATTTAGGTTTTGAGCTTGGAACATACGCTGGTATTGTAGAAAACAACCATCAAAATCGTTATACATTATTCGAGTTCTCTAAATCATAAATGTGTGAAACGTGAAGATGCTCAGGAGTGTAACCCCCAAATAATCTTTACTGGGTATTTGGCAAACGAACGTTTCAAATCTGTGACATATTAGGCCTTAATTGTGAAGAACGAAATTAAACAGCTAAAAATGATAGGGTGAACACATAGAGGAAAGGAAAAGGAAACGATTTATAATAGGAAACAGCAATTTTGAGCAAGAGAGTATCAAAAGCATTTGACCATTACCATCAAATTTCATAATACAGTGGAACCTCTCTTATAAGACATCCCATTATAAGACTCCCTCCCATATAAGACCTACTTCTCTGAGACATTACCCTTCTTTGCAAGTATTAAAATCACCTCCCTTATAAGACCCCTCCCTCATAA
>CM065682.1:36734437-36736937 GCA_017654935.2 Phymorhynchus buccinoides | reverse complement strand
AGAGAGAGAGAGAGAGAGAGAGAGAGAGAGAGAGAGAGAGAGAGGGGGGGGGGGGGGGGGGGGGACAGACAAAACGTTGCAGAATAAAGTGAACTCGCATACCTACTGACGTAAAATAAATTGTACAAAATGAAAAACATGGAAAATGTGGCGCGCGCGCTAGTGCGTAGCCTATGTTTGTGAGAGAGAGAGAGAGAGAGAGAGAGAGAGAGAGAGAGAGAGAGAGAGGGGGGGGGGAGAGAGAACACTGAATGAGTTTTATTTTCGCTTCCGCCTTGGGCCTTGGGCAAGTACACAGGGGGAAGACGAGAAGAGAAAGAGAGAGAGAGAGAGAGAGAGAGAGAGAGAGAGAGAGAGAGAGAGAGAGAGAGAGAGAGAGAGAGAGAGAGCGAGGGGGGGGGAGGTTGGGGGGGGGGGGGGCAGCAGACAGAAAAGAAAGAGAAAAAAAGAAGAAGAAAGACAGTCCCCTCGCAGCATCGCCGAGCTACTCCGAAATCGGAATGTGTCGGCTATACACATACATAAAAACGCATCAAAACAGCACGTAACTGAATAGAGTTTTTTTTATATATAGCCTTGGGGTTCGGACCCGTGATTTGAGCGCGCGCGATCATGCGCACACGAGCGCACAGACAAATTCATGACAACTGTGTTATAGACCATTCATCAAGAAATGTTGTGGAAAAAACTGCATTGAAATACATGCAAAACTTCGCGAGATATTAGCAATTATGTGTTTTGGGGTATGAACCCCGCAACTGGCGCGACCTTGACCTTTAATGTAAAGCTAAATACATCAGTGGATAGCTTGCATCTTGGCAAACTAGTATACCAAATTTGATGATGATAGACTGAATAGTTTTTGAGAAAAACAGACGAATAGCCGGACGGACGGAGGCACGCCGGCCGCCGGACGGACCAGACCAAAAACAATAGTTGCCCGAACCTTCGGCTCGGGGACCCCCCCCCAAAAAAAAAGAAGGAATAAAAGAGAATGGTTTAATAAATTTGCAGCACACACACCAACAGCGAAAAGTGCAAATAAAGTCGAGCTTTGTGGCTGAAGTTCTCTCTCTCTCCTCTCTCTCTCTCTCTCTCTCTCTCTCTCTCTCTCTCTCTCTCTCTCTGCGCGCGCGCGCGTGTGTATATGTGTATGTGCGTGCGCGCGCGAATGTGTGTGTGTTTGAGTGTGTGTATGCTAGTGTGCATGCGCGCGCATGCGTGTGCGTGTGTGTATCTATGAGAGAGAGAGGGACTTATTTACATTCACTTAAATTCGTCTGGAATATTGCTTTGAACTAACTCACCCCGGCCACCTCCACCCTCACAATGTTAAACTGATGAGAAGAGACTTACTACGGGTGTACATTTACATGGTCTTTCGTGTAACAAAATAAAAGAAAGTAAAAGTCATTGTATCCTGTTCGGAGCTGTTCGTGATAAGAAATAGTCAATCATCTCTCGTGAACTGTCTCAACTTGCACAGTGCAATCTGGATTACTAACTATGCCTTCTCTAGGACTACTATAGGAGTGGCAGTTAAATTTTCGTAGTCCATTTTGTTTTCTCCCCCCCCCCCTCCCAGGGCCTTAGAGATGGGGGTGGGGGTGAGGAGGGGGTGGGGACGGGATGTTTTTCAGTTTCCTTTATGGTTCCGCGTTGACAGCGACATTTATTATTTCAAAATGAACTCTCTCCGTTTCTCTTTTTCTCTTTTTTTTTGGTGGTGGTTTTCTTTTGGTGTGTGGGTGGGGAGGGGTGGGGGTATGTATTTGTAAGTGAGTGAGCGAAGAAGAAGAAGAAGAAGAAGAAGACGAAGAAGAAAATATGTTCTTATAACCACAACTAAACATGTCTAAACTCATAATAATGAAAATTGAAATAATGCATACTCTTTACGGTGTTCCCAAAAAATATATATCTCATTACTTAAGTTGACCCTAAAAATTCGATATTGATTAGCAAGCACTAAATGTTTTTACTTCATTTTGTGACACTATGTTATAGCCGACAAAAAACACACACATTGTTTCCTTCATTTGCAATCCGATGCTTTTTATGTACTTTTAATCATCCTTGTGCAGCCATTCTGACTTGGTCTTTAGGAGCACGAGGTCTATTGAAGTCAGTGGTGAAGAAAAGCATTCAGGTCATAAAAAAAAACCACACTTACTGGGAAAACGTGTACACGGCTGGCTAACCATTCTGCTTATTCTTTACCGGTCCAACTATCACAGCGCGAGTGTCTCCTTGTGGTTTCCCCACCATACTCACACTATTTTGTTTTCAATCCCCCTCCCCCCATCCTCGCTACAGCCCATAAAATTCAATTGCACCACCCCTCCCAGACACACTTCCACACATACCCTTCAACACACACGCGCACGCACGCGCGCGCACACACACACACACACACACACACACACACACACACACACGCGCGCGCGCACTCACACGCGCGCACGCATGCACGTACAACAACAACATACAGTATTTAGAC
>CM065682.1:36724437-36729437 GCA_017654935.2 Phymorhynchus buccinoides | reverse complement strand
GACATACAGAGACGGGGGCACATATAAAGGAGACACATAGATACGGGGGCACATAGAGACGGGGGCACATAGAGAGAGAGAGTGACATACAGAGACGGGGGCACAACAATAAGGGACTACACATAGAGACTGGGGCACATAGAGATGGGGGCACATAGAGACGGGGGCACATAGAGAGAGTGACATACATGAGACGAGGGCACAATGAGGGAGACACATAGAGACGGGGGCACATAGAGACGGGGGCACATAGAGTCTGGGGAGCATATATAGAGAGAGTGACATACAGAGACGGGGGCACAACAATAAGGGACTGCACATAGATACGGGGGCACATAGAGATGGGGGCACATAGAGAGAGTGACATACAGAGACGGGGGGCACAATAAGGGAGACACATAGATACGGGGGCACATAGTGATGGGGGCACATAGAGTCGGGGGCACAGAGAAAGAGAGTGACATACAGAGACGGGGGCACAGCAAGGGTTGCAGATAAAGACTGGGGGACATACGGACGGGGGCATATGGGAACGGGGCACAATAAGGGAGACACATAGAGACGGGGGCACATAGAGACTGGGGCACATACGGACGGGGGCATGTGGGGAACGGGGCCACAATAAGGGAGACACATAGAGACGGGGGCACATAGAGACTGGGGGACATACGGACGGGGGCATGTGGGAACGGGGGCACAATAAAGGGAGACACATAGAGACGGGGGCACATAGAGACTGGGGGACATACGGACGGGGGCATGTGGGAACGGGGGCACAATAAGGGGAGACACATAGAGACGGGGGCACATAGAGACTGGGGGACATACGGACGGGGGCATGTGGGAACGGGGCACAATAAGGGAGACATATAGAGACGGGGGCACATAGAGACTGGAGACTGGGGGACATACGGACGGGGGCATATGGGAACGGGGCACAATAAGGGAGACACATAGAGACGGGGGCACATAGAGACCTGGGGACATACGGACGGGGGCATGTGGGAACGGGGCACAATAAGGGAGACACATAGAGACTGGGGGACATACGGACGGGGGCATGTGGGAACGGGGCACAATAAGGGAGACACATAGAGACGGGGGCACATAGAGACTGGGGGACATACGGACGGGGGCATGTGGGAACGGGGCACAATAAGGGAGACACATAGAGACGGGGGCACATAGAGACTGGGGGACATACGGACGGGGGGGCATGTGGGAACGGGGCACAATAGAGGGAGACACATAGAGACGGGGGCACATAGAGACTGGGGGACATACGGACGGGGGCATGTGGGAACGGGGCACAATAAGGGAGACACATAGAGACGGGGGCACATAGAGACTGGGGGACATACGGACGGGGGCATATGGGAACGGGTCACAATAAGGGAGACACATAGAGACGGGGGCACATAGAGACTGGGGGACATACGGACGGGGGCATGTGGGAACGGGGCACAATAAGGGAGACACATAGAGACGGGGGCACATAGAGACTGGGGGACATACGGACGGGGGCATGTGGGAACGGGGCACAATAAGGGAGACACATAGAGACGGGGGCACATACAGTCGGGCACAATGAAGGTGGGGCATACAAATAAGGACACACAGATAGAGTCGGGGGCACATTAAATTGATGCCCATGGTCACAGGCAGCTACCTGTGAATGAAGTGTGGCTCTGAGGTAGGTATCAGGTTGAGAATCGTGACGAAGGATTATTATCCTTTTCCTCTTTAGGGTCCAGCAATACATTTGTTTGAAATGCAAAGATAATTTATTCAATGTTACATTGATAGAACATACTATGCTGTCTGTCAATGTAAGAGAGTTCCCCGTACCACGCCTACTAAAGAGTAAAGATGTAATGCTTCAGCACTGTTGTCGTGCGAGAGAGAGAAGGAGAGAGAGAGAGAGAGAGAGAGAGAGAGAGGTGTTAATAAACACAGGTTCGGCATTCTTCGTGTTTTCCGAGGTGGATTCTGCAATTTCCGACACAGCTCGAGCGGCAGACGACACAAAATTTGAAGGACATTTAATACATTTTGCCTTCAAAATCAACTTTCAAAATCAAAGCAAACTTTTGAACCAGACATAGCGGAATCGCGTCCCAACGCGTTCTTCTGGAACTGTATGGCAAGCAAAAGTCCGACATTTACGCAGTATCCGAATTTTTACGTCCTTTTACACTTCGGGCTTTAGCGTATTATATAATAGATAAATTCACAGACAATCGTCTTAACAATTTTTGTTTGTGGCTCAAACCAAGCCACAAACCTATAACTCACTTTGTCGGTCGGTCTGTCGTTCTGTCGTTCCAAAATTGTCGCACTTCAAATCGAGAGAAAATGGAGTTTTACGCCCTCTTGGTCTGAATCAGACACATATGGGACATTTGTAAATACAAATATGGTGGGAACAATACTGGAGGCAATGCCCGGAGGCAGTACGAAACTTAAAGTCCCGATTTTTTAAAATTAATACAGATAGCTGTAGGGATGACCACGCCTCGGTTAAACCTCATCGGCTATGGCACCGCCACAAGTAGTGATTAATTCTTTTAACACTTCAAACCGAGGCTACACTTCTGGCCGCTCTTTAAAATGATGTATTTTAAAAAAGCGTAAAAAATAATAAACATATGTAATACAGACACTACAACAGACACGACGAGTATGCGGTGCTTCTTTTTGATGAGTATAAGTAGGATAAATAGCAAAAATGTTTTCCAAAAGATATAAAAAGTTACGAAATGGTGCAGAGATAACATTCTGGTTTACAGATTAAAATTATTGAAAATCCAGGGGAGGTAACTCATGATTGGAGTGGTAAAAATAGACCGCGTGCCACAAACTATTGCGATTTCGCGCTTGTTGTAAACAACATTTTAGTTTATTTTGTGTGCGTGCGCGCGCGAAAGGAACAGAAATTGTATTTTGAGATAGCCAATATTTTGATATGGTTGTTCGGGCGGAATCGCGATTGGTTCAAAACCGCGACAGTCATAATAGCGACAGCATCAAAATAGCGACAGCATCAAAATAGCGATCTTGTTCTTGTTAGTCCACCTCATATCAAGCACATCGATCAGTAACCCACAACTTTCTCCACTGAAATATTGGGCTGCCATTGTATCGTTCTCCCTGAAGGTTTATCTGTGCCTATTGGCTTTTTATTTATAATTTTGTTTGGGAAAGAAATTTTATTGGATGTGCTTTCTGAATCTATATGGGTCAAAAGGTGATTGAACGAGATTCTTTCGACTTCTCATAGAGTTCTCTACTTTTGAGTTAGTTTAACAACGGACACATCGTCGAACAGCGTGTGTCATCCTCTAAAATAGAAGATTATCTTGCAAAATATTTGCCTTCAGATTTTCGTAACATCGTACCAAAAGGGAAGTATTCCTATGGAATTGTTTTATAAATTCGCTCCTAACTATCCCCTAAAAATATTTCAGAATAAACTGGTTCGCCTTGGTGAAGGTCTGCTTTCTCTGGGTGCGTAGCGCTATCGCTACGTATCGATAGAACTACCCGTTGTTACCACTGCTACCCATAGAGAACAATTGATGATGACTGTGCCAATCTGTCAGTTTGAATTCCGACAGACTAACTCTAACCCTATTCCTAACCTTCCCGTTTTGCAACCTAACCCTATTCCTTACCTAAGTTTAACCCTATTTTAACACTAACCCTTAGTTGCCGTAGTGATTTAGCCCGGTAGTGTTATCGCTACGCAGTGATAGCCGTACTGATTTATCTTAGTAGTGTCATCGATACGTAGCGAAAGCGGGATGTCCCCCTTTCTCTCAAGAGTTTTATTTTTACAATTTCAAACTAAATCCGGTTGAGTCAACTTCATGCAACGTCTATGACAGCATTACTGCTGACATAATCATATTTAATCGAGCCTCGATGTTTACAGCCATCAAATAAAGAGGTAAGACAGGAGTCAGTTAAAGTAAAGAAAATAATGGGAAGGCAGTGGGTGGAGGGGGAGAGGCCAGGTAGGGGTGGGGGTGGGGCTGGTAAGGTGGTGACTGCATTATAAAGCGCTAGGGCCTACCCATAAAATTTAATACTGATCGCTTCTCGGCCTTTTGGCTAAGACAGTGATTCAGGAACATAAATTTTTGTTTGTACCGTGGTTGGTTTGTTCAGCCCGTCGTACATGGCGAAAGCCGATACGCGACGTTAAACTGAACTTCCATCCACCCCATAAAACTGAGGCCATATAGCCGATGAGGTTTAACTGAGGCGTGGTTACAAAGTGTATTGCAAAAAATCGTTTACTGGAGTTGCACTGCCTCCGGGCATTGCCTCCAGTATTGTTCCCACCATCTTTGTATCTACAAATGTCCCATATGTGTCTGTTCCAGACCGAGAGGACGTCAAACAAAATTTTTCTTTCATAAAACTGAGGTACAAAGTGAGGCAAAGTTGTACGTTAGACACCCCCTCATGTTCACGGCCCTCAATCTGAAATCTGCTTCTTACAATTTAATGAATGTTAACCTAGGCTGATCCTAACCTTATCCCTTCCTGAGAACGGCAGAATGTTGCTTCTCAGTGAAACATTTTCAATGCGAAAATTTCAGGTGGGTGGGGGTGGGTGGGGGTGGGGTGTTTAAAATACAAGATCGATTAAAAATAATACAAACTATTGCTTTAAAAAAAAGTATGCATATAGCCGGCATAACACATACAGTTGTTTTTAGTGAAGTAGGTCTAACTTATAAACAAAATGACATGAACGAAACTGAACTCTGTCGATGCAAAGAAGGGTTTCGTTTAAATAAACAGGAAATGAATTGACGCACATGTTTCTGTCAATATTAACAGGGTTTTCCCCCTGTTTGTTGTGTGTGCAGACATTACCAAATATAATTATAGGCAATGTTTGTTTTTTGACCTAGACTATGGTGCAGATCAATTCAGTGCTTTAAGTTCATGTTTACCCATCGTAGATGTATGAAATAAAGCCAAAAAGA
>CM065682.1:36706937-36711937 GCA_017654935.2 Phymorhynchus buccinoides | reverse complement strand
TGATTAATTAATCATTTATTATCTTATGTGGAAATTTGTATTGATCAATTGTCAATTAACTATGACTTTTGTCGTTAAAAGATACGCATATAATGGGTCTTGTATGTCCGTAGGCGCGCGTGCTTGTGTGTGTGTGGGGGGGGGGGGGGGGGATAGTAACCGGAAGAAAAATATCCGAATATACTAACGCATAATTGTAATGAATGAAAATCTGCTTAACGTCCTCCGGTCTGGAACAGACGCATACGGGACACTAGTAGATATAAAGATGGTGGGAACGATCCTGGAGGCAATGCCCGGAGGCAGTGCAACACCAGGAAAGTCACGATTTTTAGCAATACAGTAAATGTAGGGCCTATGCATAATTGTAACTTCCTGCACAAATGAGGCTACTATACTTTGTTTATTGAAAAGTTGTTAAGGATATCCTTCTGGAAATGGAAAGGAAATGTCAAAAAAAGGATATTGTTTTCCGAAATGATGTCTACGTTTCGTCATGCCGGGTTAACAACTCCTGACCCGCTCCCTTTTTCTGAATGAGGCTGAAGTAGCCAACTCTAATCTATCGAAAGTCAGTCGAAAGGTCTCCATTAATTGTGGGCGAGATCCTGGCTATAAAAAAAAGAAACGCTTTGCATGGAAGATAATTGATTATGAGTAGTCAAAATTAAACCAAGATGTTATTTGTGTGGGCTGTCTGTTGCTAAATATAGACCTCACGTCACGTCAGTGGACATTGCACTCCTATATACTGTACTACAGGGCTTGGTGAGAATCTGCGTGACTCTTCCTGTCTGTACACAATCACTGCTATCACACAACACTCCAAGGACACGTACCAAGGGCAAACGCTAGGCTCACGTACATGGGAAAACGGTGTTGAGACAAACATGCTCACAAGACGAATGCATGCTCCCAAGACAGATGCTCGCAAGACACTTGCTCACAAGACAATTGCTCACAACCTTAAGACAATTGCTCACAAAAGAAAACAACCACAGCATAAAAGAAAAGAAAAGAAAAAGAGAAAACCCTAACCTACAATGACCCAGCCAGCTGGTTCTCCCTGTGGATAACCAACGTGATGCCGCGTCAAAACAGGAACACCTTATAAATTCACCTTATTTTGTTGCTGCTGCTGCTGCTGATGATGATGATGATGCAACTTCAACTATTGCTGCTGCTGATGATGCATAAAATGTATGTATGCCTGTCTGTCGTTTCCGACAATGACTGCCAGATTATGATAGCAAAGGGGCAACTGCTATTCCGGTGGGATAGGCTAAATTTGTTTCTAACGGAGAAGCCTTTCGCGGGGTACATTCTCACTCTATGGGATAAAGGGATTGACACACATGGGAAAAGTCCCCAAAGGCCAACTAACCCCTTTAGCTGCAGCACAAGAACCAGTGCGCGCACGTGCCCCCTAGTTTATGTGTCATAAAGAAAAGACTAAGCTTTGCTATGATACTGTTGAAAATCATTTATTGTACAGTTCTCATATTTATCGTCAGACAGACATAGAGAGAGAGAGAGAGAGAGAGAGAGAGAGAGAGAGAGAGAGAGAGAGAGAGAGAGAGAGAGAGAGAGAGAGAGAGAGAGAGAGAGAGAGAGAGAGAGAGGGGAGAGAGAGAGAGAGAGAGAGAGAGAGAGAGAGAGAGAGAGAGAGAGAGAGAGAGAGAGAGAGAGAGAGAGAGAGAGAGAGAGAGAGAGAGAGAGCCCACAGAGACAGAGAGAGACAGACAGAGCGTGTAATTTTCGTAAGTTATGTGAATTTGTTTCTATGTGTCATCCTCATTGTGCCCCCGTTTCTACGTGTCATCCTCATTGTGCCCCCGTTTCTACGTGTCATCCTCATTGTGCCCCCGTTTCTACGTGTCATCCTCATTGTGCCCCCGTTTCTACGTGTCATCCTCATTGTGCCCCCGTTTCTACGTGTCATCCTTATTGTGCCCCCGTTTCTACGTGTCATCTTATTGTGCCCCCGTTTCTACGTGCCACCCTCATTGTGCCCCCGTCTCTATGTGTCACCCTCATTGTGCCCCCGTCTCTATGTGTCACCCTCATTGTGCCCCCGTCTCTATTTGTGCCCCTCATTGTGCCCTCGTCTCTATGTGTCACCCTCATTGTGCCCCGTCTCTATATGTCACCCTCATTGTGCCCTCGTCTCTATGCGTGACCCTCATTGTGCCCCCGTCTCTATATGTCACCCTCATTGTGCCCTCGTCTCTATGCGTGACCCTCATTGTGCCCCTGTCTCTATATGTCACCCTCATTGTGCCCTCGTCTCTATGCGTGACCCTCATTGTGCCCCGTCTCTATATGTCACACTCATTGTGCCCTCGTCTCTATTTGTGACCCTCATTGTGCCCCCGTCTCTATGTGTCACCCTCATTGTGCCCCCGTCTCTATTTGTGACCCTCATTGTGCCCCCGTCTCTATATGTCACCCTCATTGTGCCCTCGTCTCTATTTGTCACCCTCATTGTGCCCCCGTCCCTATGTGTCACCCTCATTGTGCCCCCGTCTCTATTTGTGACCCTCATTGTGCCCCTGTCTCTATATGTCACCCCCATTGTGCCCTCGTCTCTATTTGTGACCCTCATTGTCCCCCTGTCTCTATATGTCACCCTCATTGTGCCCCCGTCTCTATTTGTGACCCTCATTGTGCCCCTGTCTTTATATGTCACCCTCATTGTGCCCTCGTCTCTATGCGTGACCCTCATTGTGCCCCCGTCTCTATGTGTCCCCTCGGATTAGGTTAAGGGTTAGGGAAAGGGGTAGGGGTTAAGGTTAGTGTTTAGGTTCGGAATAGGGTTGGGGTTATGAACTTATGATAAACAAAGAGACGGAGTGTCAACTTCTCGCATAAGTTCCGTCAATGTGCGTGTCTGTGTGCTGATGCACTTGTGTGCGCGCGCGCGTGTGTGTATATGTGTTGTGGTATATGCTTGTGCTAGCGAGGTTTTTTTCTCCATCTAATTTATTTATTTATTTTATAATTGTAAACGGGTAGGGCATTCATTTGATTAGGCGGTATATATAATAATAATAATAATAATAATAATAATAATAATAATAATAATAATAATAATAATAATGATGATAATAATAATAATAATAATAATAATAATATGATAATAATAATAATAATGATGATGATGATGATGATGATGATGATGATGATGATGATAATAATAATAATAATAATAATAATAATAATAATAATAATAATAATGATGTATTAGTTGAGGTACAGAGGATACAAATAATCTGAGCGATAGAACAGGACTAGGAAAGTATTGCTTATGGTCAAGATGCGCGTTGTTAGGCCTATTGTTTAACCCTTTGGACACGACAACACAGTGATACGCCAGTAATACCATTAGGAATGCCAGAGTGAAATACTCGTTGATAGTTGACTAACTGTTGTTGCATTTCTCTCCTTTAGTTGTCAACAACTGTTCTTCTTCTTCTTCCGGTTAAGTGCCCACAATCAACAACTTGATTTTTATGGCACTATTTTGGTCGAGGTCCGAAGTCGGAGAAACAAAAGAATAAAATAAAATAGTAACAAGAAAAGAAAAGAAAAGAGAGAGAGAGCAAAGGAAAAAGAGAAAACCCTAACCTACAATGACCCAGCCAGCTGGTTCTCCCTGTGGATGACCAACATGATGCCGCGTCAAAACGGGAACACCTTATAAATTCACCTTATTTTGTTGCTGCTGCTGCTGCTGCTGATGATGATGATGATGCAGCTTCAACTATTGCTGCTGCTGATGATGATGATGTTGATGTCGTTGTTGCTGTTCAAATTACGAATGATTTAGGTGTTGATTTTAGTGGATGTGACAAATCAAAATTTTGAACGATACCCCCCAACGCCTATTGTATTTTGCCTGCTGCAATATTTTGGAAATAAAATGTTTTCCTTTGACGAACAGCAACCATGGATTGACGTGAACAGTTTGACATTTTTGATCAAGTTTTTGTTTGTTTGTTCTTGCTGCTGTGTGAGTGCGGTGGGTTTTGTCTTTGTTTCTTTGTTTGCTTGTTCTTGCTGTTGTGTGAGTGCGGTGGGTTTTGTCTTTGTTTCTTTGTTTGTTTGTTGCTTGCTGTTGTGTGGGTTTTGTCGGTGTTTCTTTGTTTTTGTCTTGCTGTTTCTTTGGGTTTTGTTTGTTCTTGTTTCTTTGTTCTTGCTGCTGTGTGAGTGCGGTGGGTTTTGTCTTTGTTTCTTTGTTTGTTTGTTCTTGCTGCTGTGTGAGTGCGGTGGGTTTTGTCTTTGTTTCTTTGTTTGCTTGTTCTTGCTGTTGTGTGAGTGCGGTGGGTTTTGTCTTCGTTTCTTTGTTTGTTTGTTCTTGCTGCTGTGTGAGTGCGGTGGGTTTTGTCTTTGTTTCTTTGTTTGTTTGTTCTTGCTGTTGTGTGAGTGCGGTGGGTTTTGTCTTCGTTTCTTTGTTTGTTTGTTCTTGCTGTTGTGTGAGTGCGGTGGGTTTTGTCTTCGTTTCTTTGTTTGTTTGTCCGTCACCTTTTATCTCATAACTGCATAACAAACGAAACCGTTTACATTAGCATTTTCTGCGTCGCAGTTTTCTTCGGCTCATAATTTGGGTTGTCTGGGTGTCGGATGAATCATGAGCCACTCATTGAAGGACTGCGTCCTGCTGTTCTTCACAAACCTTGGCACGTCCCTAAAATTAAAAAAAAGAAGTAATTATGCTTAAGCCGATTCACAATGGGTGGCGGACTGGCTGTAGCTTTTTTTTTGTGTGGTTGTTGTGTCTGTTGGCCGATAGAGAAAATACGAAATTCTGAAACGATGAATAAATAAAGAGTGCGAGAGCGGCGAAAGAAAACAAAACAAACCAGTCTAAACGGGTGGGTGGGTGTTTTCTTGTGTGTGGTAATATTCGGCATTATTATGAACTAGTAATATTTGTTTTAATGTACCCGTGTGGAGGCTTTAACCCTTTCGCCGCCAACCATTTTTTAGCCAAACAAATA
>CM065682.1:36689437-36701937 GCA_017654935.2 Phymorhynchus buccinoides | reverse complement strand
GTCCTTTCCATTCTCATTTCTTCCAGAAGGCGGATGAACTACAGGCAAAGAATGTATTTCCCCAAAATAACATTCACAATGTACTTCAAAAGGTCAAAAAGCCTTGAAAACATTAATTACACTTTCTCTCAAAAATAAAAACAGAAACGGGGATGAACGCTTTACAAAGCCCCTATCAGCATAGCTAGAAGCGCAACTGGAATAACCCTCTGTTATCCAGCTCTCCGCAGAGTCTCTTAATACCTAATTAAGCTAGGACGATGACCGCGAGGCTAAACATAGGTCGCGAGGCTAAACATATACCACAAGGCTAAACATAGGCCGCGAGGCTAAACATAGGCCGCGAGGCTAAACATATACCGCAACAAGGAATAATGCGCGCGCGTGCACGCATTTAGGATTCTGAATCTCTGTGAACTCAAATACGCTTTGCACCGAAAAACGATTTGCACGGCCTAAACACACAATGGCGAGCCAAAACATTGATTCAAAAATATGTGCCGAGTTCAAGTACCAAATTCTACGACCGGCAAAAACCTATCCAACTGACAAGTCATGACCCAGCCAGTCAGTTCCTTAGCCCCTTATGCAAAAATCAAGAAAATAATAAGAAAATGAACCAAAGAAAACGCACACAAATATACATGTTAGCAAACCTATAACTAGCTATTCTACATTGTTACGCGCGCGTTGTTGTACGAGTTTTAACGGGATTAATACCAATTTTATGCAGCTACTGACCAAACTTCCAAGTGGCGGAATGAAGAAGAAGAATCCTCCCCACAAGACAGTCGCAGCTCTGGTCTCGCCAAGGGCTCGGGGTAAGCGCGAGCAGGTGGAAGGGGTTCCGGACATCTGGCCACAGCTTTCTTCCAGGACTCCAGTGAACGCCAGGGACGATGACGGGGAAGGGAGGACAATGAGGAACCAAATAAAAAGGGGTGAAGATGGCGATGAGGATGAAGAGACGATGTCAGCCGAAGCTCTACAGCTTCGCTATCCCCACGTCTAGGACTCGTGCAGGATAAACAATTGATAACAGGATCCTTCAGGGACGTGGCCCTCACCACACCTCAGCACTGGGCGGCCGTAGGTGGACAGAACGATGAAAAGGAGAAAGGATGAAGCGATGAAGCGATGTTGCTTAACTGAAGGAAAAATGTGGAGTGACGTTTGACCGGTATAAAACTCATGAAGTCGCCAGTTGAATGTGGAGTCTCGCGAGAGGTCAGAGCTAACACGGGTTGCACGGATTTCACAAGTAGGTTGTCTCGATTAGGTTCAAAGAAGGAGAAAGATCTCGGGGTCCTTTGTGATCGAGTGGTAGACTGTGCCTTTCTCTGTCTGTTCAGAAGAACAATGTCACAAACTCGTGACAGCCGTCCATCTGATCGTCGTGACGTTCCCTTAAAAGGGCGATCATGACATTTGCAAATGGACACTCTTTCTTCTGGTCAAAACTGTCTGTTGAAAATGGAAGGAAGTGGTGATGCGCTTTAAGCCTTGAACTAAGGGCAGGGGAAAACAACAAAAACAAACAAATATTGGATAAGTGCCGACACTTTTGTGTTAGTGTCTATGAAGAACATTGTGTTCCAGTCGCCACAACTGAAAGGACATGGATTGGTTATCCAAAATTTTGGCAGGGTGTTTCTGACGTGCAGTCATTTTATTTCACAAAAGCATGCTAAGCGTGGGGTCATGGCCTGGTGGCTTGGTTGGAAGTGCAGAGAGAATGAAGGCCCAAAAAATGGAAGATCAAACTACGGAGTTGAAATTACACGACTGCATAGTAGGTCTACTTAGGTTTTATGTTCCCTTTAGACGTTGTTGGTGGGGTTTTTTGGGGGGGTGAGAGAGAGAGAGAGAGAGAGAGAGAGAGAGAGAGAGAGAGAGAGAGAGAGAGAGAGAGAGAGAGAGAGAGAGAGAGAGAGAGAGAGAGAGAGAGAGAGAGAGAGAGAGAGAGAGAGAGAAAAAAACTTGAAAACTTGAAAACTTTATTTTTCAAGGATAAAGATTTTAGGCAGAGAGAGAGAGAGAGAGAGAGAGAGAGAGAGAGAGAGAGAGAGAGAGAGAGAGAGAGAGAGAGAGAGAGAGAGAGAGAGAGAGAGAGAGAGAGAGAGAGAGAGAGAGAGAGAGAGAGAGAGCGAAAACGATTTTTGTTATTTAACCAGGGAAACATGAGATAAGTAATACAATGCTTTTTTTTCCACCCAGCCCTGGGGAAAAATAAAGCATTCAATAACAAAGTTAACTAACGCATGCACAAAAGTGAAAAGGCAAATGGGTGACACAAAAAAAGAAAGAAACGCTTGGGGTAATGACAGGTGAGGGGGCCGGGGGGGAGGGATAAGGAGGAGGAATAAGGGGGATGGGAGAGTATACTGATGCATGTCACAACACACATCACACATGAGTAATAATAGTAAAACATAGAAGAGGAAGAAGAAACAGAAAACAAAATTAAATTTCATCTTTAAGATTTTGAAATAGAATATTTTGATATGCCTTTTTGAAAGAATTCATGCCAGCTATTTTTTTTAAAAATTAGATGGTGAAGAGTTCCATAGAGTTCCACCCGAGTAAGTTAAACTTACTCGGGTGGAGAGAGAGAGAGAGAGAGAGAGAGAGAGAGAGAGAGAGAGAGAGAGAGAGAGAGAGAGAGAGAGAGAGAGAGAGAGAGAGAGAGAGAGAGAGAGAGAGAGAGAGAGAGAGAGAGAGAGAGAGAGTTTGAACAATAGTTTTAATTTATATAGGCCACCGGCCCTTAGAAAGGCCAGTCATATAACATAAGCATATCAAAATATCGGTCACGTTTTTGAAGAGAGAGAGAGAGAGAGAGAGAGAGAGAGAGAGAGAGAGAGAGAGAGAGAGAGAGAGAGAGAGAGAGAGAGAGAGAGAGAGAGAGAGAGAGACAGACAGACAGACAGACAGACAGACATTACTTATTTCCTTGCAAACTGGTAATATTCTGCCAATGTTTATGCAGTGTAATTTATTTTGAACTGAGCACGCCATAAGCTTTGCTTGTTGTTGCTTCAGTTATGTTGTTGTTGTTGTTCATGTTCTTTTGAAAATAAAACATTTAAACCAGACAGAGACAGAGACAGAGACAGAGAGGAAATAAGAACCAGTGTAGGGGCTACAGCTTTCTTGTGGTCTTGTGGACATGCCTGGGTGCCCTCGAACCGGTCACGATTTGGGAAAATGATAGGCCCACACCCTGTCTCCCCCTCTACTTTGTGGAACCTGATAATCCTACCACGATCATATCTTCAACTCCTTGCCTCCTACCCCGACCCCCACACTCGTAGGGGAAGACGGGGTAAAAAGTGCATGGGCGGGTAAGAAGCCCACCCCAATTATCTCATGAAATAAAGAAAATTTCAGTCAAATTTGCCCATGAGACGAATGCTAGACATTAACGCTCGTCTCATGGGTAAAATGAGACTGAATTTTGCTTCATTTCATGAGATAATTGGGGTGGGCTTCTTACCCGCCCATGCGCTTTTTACCCCGTCTTCCCCTACTCTCCCCACTTTCTCACCCCCCCCCCCTCTCTCTCTCCCATACTACTTACCCAGATCGATTACTCCCGTCCCACCCCCACCCCACCCGACCCCGCCGTTACTACATAAAACAATTCGACCCCCCCCCCCCCCCTCCTGCCTCCCTTAAATTTTTGCATTGAAAATTCCACTGAGAAGCAACATCCAACCATTCTCGGGAAGGAAATAGGGTTAGGATCAGCCTAGGCTTGTTTTCGTAAAACTTAGCGAAACAGACTTTGGGATTAAAGGTCGTAAACACAAGGGGTGGGGGTGGGCGTGTCTTGGTGTCTTGGCGGGTCGCTTGGTGTCTACCCGTCACCCCTCTTTCTGTCTACCCGTCACCCCTCTCCCTGGTACAACGCGGTGGGGCCTGAGCTCCAGGACGCCAAGCAGGAGAGGAGGAGAGCTGAGGAGCAGTGGCGTGCCACCCACCTGACGGTCCATCGGCAGGTGTTCCAGGCTGCCAGGAACCACGTGACCTACATCGTCGATTGTGCCAAAACTGCCTTTTACTCAACCAAGATACTTGCATGCACCACAATTAAGCAGTTGTTCAGTGTCTCAAGCAGCATTTTGGGTAAAGTAAGTCATTCCCCACTCCCTTCTGTTTTTAAAGTGCAAGATCTCCCTCATAAATTTTCTGACTTTTTCCAAACGAAAATAAGTTCCATCCGTGAAAAACTTGATTCTACTGATGTCCCCCCATCACCAGTCACTGACAGAATGTACTGCGGCCCAGTTTTGCAGAGGTTTGAGCCTGTCACAGAAAAGTTTGTGAAAGAACTGTGTTTAGGCGCTAGTCCCAAATCATGTGAACTGGACCCCATCCCATCATCCCTGTTTTGTGAATGTATCGATGTACTGCTGCCCCATGTCACTCATATTGTAAACGATTCTCTTTTGACTGGCTCCTTTCCTTCTGTCTTTAAATCTGCTATTGTCCGCCCATTGTTAAAGAAACCCTCCCTTGACCATGACAATCTGAAAAGCTACAGACCGGTTTCCAATCTCTCCTTTCTTTCAAAAATCACTGAAAGGGTTGTACTTTGTCAACTACTTGCACACCTAGAACAAAATCACCTTCTGAACCCCCACCAATCCGCTTATCGGAAATGCCACAGCACAGAGACAGCCCTTCTTAAAATTGTTAACGACCTTCTTTTAGGTTTTGATGACAACAAAGTTTCTCTCTTAGCTTTGCTTGACCTCAGTGCCGCTTTCGACACTATTGATCATACCATTCTTATTCGCCGACTCAAACATTCTTTTGGCATTCATGATCTTGCTCTTTCCTGGTTTGATAGCTACTTGGCTAATCGTAGGCAGACAGTTTGTGTTAGTGGCAGATACTCTGAGCCGTCCCCCCTTTTGTATGGTGTCCCACAGGGTTCTGTTCTGGGACCCATTCTTTTTGTGCTCTATGCTGCTCCTGTGTCCGATGTTATCAGTCAACATGCCTTGTCTCATGAGAGTTTTGCGGACGATACAGAAGTATATCAGTCGGCCACTCTTGCTGAAGTCGATGGGCTGGTATCGCGGACACGGGAGTGCATACTTGACCTTAAAATCTGGATGACCCACAACAAGCTGCAACTTAATGAAGAAAAAACTGAAATTATGTTAGCATGCCCAAAGAAAATGCTCAATCTTTCTACCCTTCCAGGCTCTGTCACAATCAACAACACCACTATCTCCTTCTCCTCTTCTGTCTGCAGTCTTGGTGTCACTTTGGATCAAAGTCTCTCCCTTCAGCAGCATGTGTCTAATATCTGCAGATCTGCCTATTTTGAGCTTCGTAAGATTAGTTCTGTTCGTCACTATCTCTCCACTGATGCCACAAAAACCTTGGTCTGTGCATTTGTCCTCTCGAGAATAGATTATTGCAACTCTCTTCTTGCTGGCCTTCCAAAATACCTTCTCAACAAACTCCAAAGAATCCAAAATAATGCTGCACGACTAATCCTTAAGTCCTCCAAGTTTGAACATGTTTCTCCCCTTCTGCACTCTCTGCACTGGTTGCCAATCTCCAGCAGGATCAACTACAAGCTTTCTGCTCTTACCTTTGCTGTCATGTCTGGCTCTGCTCCTACTTACCTGTCTGATCTACTTCATACTTACATTCCATCTCGTCAGCTTCGTTCTTCTTCTGATTCTCGTATTCTACAGCCTCCCTCAATTAAAACGAAAACTTATGGCGAGAGATCCTTTTCTTTTCAGGCCCCAGCTACTTGGAACAAACTCCCTCTGTCTCTCAGACATTCCAACTCCCTGTCAGTTTTCAAAACCAACCTGAAAACCCATCTATTCTCTGAACACTACTGTCCACCATGATCGGATTGTGAGAATGAAAGCGTGTGTGGATGAGGAATGGCATGGGAAAGTTGGGAGACAGAAAGTGTGTGTGTGCATGCGCGCGCTGGCATGTGCTTATGCACGTGTGTGGGGATGTGTGTGTGTTTGTGTCTGTGTGTATGTATGTATGTACGAACGTACGTACGTACGTATGTATGTATGTATGTACTGTATGTATGTGTGCATGCGCGTGTAAATGATATGCTATGTTCGTCAGTGTGTGTGCTTGTGTGCGTGCGGGCATGTGATTTGATTAAATGTATTTTTTGTAAAGCGCCATGAGCAGCTAGCCTGGAATGTGCGCTATATAAGTTTTCTTCATTATTATTATTATTAAGGTACAAAGTTTGGCACCAATCCAATAGGCTGCTCATTCCTCTGCGCAGATCAGCGCAACGTCACTAGGAAGTAGCGAGACAAGGGTGTTATGAATGACGCACTTATTACTGCTTTTACTGCGTAAAAGTGCTGACTGTAAAAGACAATCCACCCCCTCCCCTCCACCCTATGAAAGTGAGGATTACATAGGCCTGTTGATGTGTCCCCGTCTGTATGTGTCCCCCGTCTGTATGTGTCACCAATTTCGTCTAGAGATATATGTTGTCCCCATCTCAATGTGTCACCGTTCTATGGCTCCCCCCCCACCTGCGTGCGCATCTCGACCCTTCCAACGGAAGTGTCGCCATCTTAGTCAGATTTGTGTGTAAACAGCATCGATCTGGCATTTCTTAAACAAAGTTACTGACTAAGATGGCGGTCTCCCATAATATGGCACGCTCCTTGTGGCCGGATATGACGACACGTGGGTACAAGCCATTGGGGTCTGCAACGAACACCTTTTGCAAGAGTGAATGCCCTTGGTGGGTGGGGGAAGATGGTTCAGTACTGACCAAACAGTGGATAACTCTTGCCAATAACCCTATTTGACGCCACTAAATGGCTGTCTTTCGCAAGAGTGAATGCCCTTGTCAGTACTGACCAGCAAGTGCATCACTCTCACTGTCAAGGGCGTTAATAACCCTAGTTGCAGAGGCCTATATGTCCCCGTTTTATCCGTTTTATATCTCTCCGTCTCTATTTGTCCTAACCCTAACTCGTATCCCTACCTAAATTTAATGTTTAACGTCCTCCCGATCAGAAAGATCATATGGGACATATGATAATGAACTCTGGTCGCCAAAATAAGGTCATTTTCAGACTCAGCACCCTCGAAAACCCCCAGGATGATGTGTCATTTAACTATATAAGTGATTTGGTGTCGACTCTCATTTGGTGCCCCGAGGCCCCCACGCGGAGGGGGGGAGGGGGTGTTCTGGGGCCCATAACAATACGCTGGAACATTTGTCAGCGCGTTAACATAGCTCATCGTTTTCAGCACATATTTTACTATCTAGAAATGTCAATTAGAAGTTTATGTCCGGATGGTGCTGGTTCTTTAAGCGTCGGACTAAACTAATATGTGGAAATCCCTACCCCTAAACCGAAGGAATACATAGAGATGGAGGGCGACATGAAAACGGGAATTCATAGAGAGACGGGGACACGTCGCTATGATTCAAAAAGGAGATTGTACCACAAAGAGCAGCTACCCTGCTTGTACAGTAAAATTAGAACATGACTTTGTTTTTTTAACTCCTGCCATCTCAGTAAAGATTCAAGTTTTAACCCTTGTTGGGTTGGTTTGGGTGGGGGGGGGGGGGGGGTGGGGGGGGGGAAGGGAGGTTCATCTTCGGGGGGGGGGGGGGGCGCATGGGCGGGTAAGAAGCCCACCCCAATTATCTCATGAAATTAAGCAAATTTCAGTCTCATTTTGCCCATGAGACGAGCGTTAATGTCTAGCATTCGTCTCATGGGCAAATTTGGGGGGGGGGGGGGGCTTCTTACCCGCCCAGGTTTCATCTTCGACCACACAGTATTGGTTTTGCAGATTTCCTGAGAAGAACTTTTTTTTTTTAATTTCTGGATTAACCCTTTCACCGCCAGCCATATTTCAGCTAAAAATTGCCATTAAATTTACCTGGCTAGAGAACAGAATCCATCTGCAGTATTGGGGATTCTTCTGTGACATATATAAAATAAGGTCTATCCTTACTTCCCCAAACTAAGACAATAGGGTCTTTGGATAATAGACCCCAATTTGATGCCTTTTAGTGACATAGGTGTTAAATCACTGTGGTGCTAAAATGCGACTTTGGCGGTGAAAGGGTTAAAGCCGTCCTCCATCTATTCCACCTAGCACCATCCAGTTATCGACACACCCCTGGCTAGACTACGTTCAACAAACGGCAAAAACAGCACTTATAATTAAGCTGGATGCTTACGTCTGATCCTCCCTATTATTTCAAGACCCACCAGATCACGTGTCAAAATCACGGGTTTCACGTGTTTTCCCTCTTATAGCTGGTAATAAATCTTGGTTTGACCAGGTTCAACTCCCATACAAATGCCCCCAAATTCAAACGGAAACATCATTTTAAAGAGCAGCCTCAATTTGAAGTTCGGGACATTCATATTTTGTATGTGGGTCACAGCTACCAAGAAAAAACAACCAAGGGACTTATTCGTGGTGCGTCAGTGTGTCTTTAACGCCTGTCCCATTTTCTTACCCTCCCTCATTTATATCTTGGACGATCTAAACCACAGCGACAGTGGCCGGTGAAGCATGAAAGGACCATGCATAACTTGATCTAATGGCGCAGGTGACTGGGGAGATCAAAGAGGCGTCCCTCCTCTTCACCACTAACATGAAGTTGGTTCGTACCATGGTTCACTTGGCAGTCCGGGACTATAAGTCCTCGGGCTTTTCGGAAAGAATTTAAAGTACAAAGCGTACCAGGTTCCATGGCCGTACGTCTATTGACTCGTCTGTGCTAAGGGTCAGGGATAAGACAGCAATTACGGAAAATAAGAAGAGATTTCTTGTTAATGAAATCGGGGTCGCTTTTAATGCGTCACATTATTAATACTAATTCGCCGCCAGCCATTTTTCGCCCCCCCCCCCCCCCCCGCCTCCCCCCTCCCCCCCCCCACCCCCATTAAACATAACTGGGTAGAGAAAAAAAAAAAAATCTGCAATATTGAGAATTCCTCTGTAACATTATTATATAACATTAGGCCTATCCCTACTTCCCAAAATTAAGAAAATAGCGTATTCAGGTAACAGGCCCTGATTTTATGCCTTTTAGTGACATGGGTGTTAAACCATTGTGATGCATAAATGCGACATTGGCGTTGAAAGGGTTAAAAAAAAAAAGATGGTGATGATGATGATTAGTTTCAACAAGAACTATTCAAAAATACACCATACAAGCAACAAGACACACGATAATTGTACAGCTCGCATGGTAGACCTACTCGACCAAACATAGGGGTCACAAGTCACACAGGGGCGCGTATACCCGGTAGTCCTACGTGCCACGAATCCTACGGGTCCTACTAACCCTAATAGCCCCAGGAACAATGCTACTTGTTAGGACTAATGACAGTAGCACTGCTGACACGTCTGGCTATCGGGGCGCTCCCGCTACAAAGCACTGGCTGTCACGCAGATTACAATCAATGAGGAACATGAACGACAATACGGAGTAAAATAGAATACAAAACAACATGTAGGTGAAGACGGGGTAAAAAGCCCATGGGCGGGTAAGAAGCCCATGCCAATTATCTCATGAAATAAAGAAACTTTCAGTCAAATTTGCCTATGAGACGAATGCTAAACATTAACACTCGTCTCATGGGCAAAATGTCACTGAAATTTGCTTTTTACCCCGTCTTCACCTATTAACAACGAAAAATGAAAGAGGAGGATTTAACCGTCATGATGATTGATTCCTGGGCGTTGGTCAAGAAAATGCCTCCTCTGTAGGCCTACCAATCAGCTAAGCCAAAGTCTGTACAGGGGAAGATAAGCATCCGGTCTCTTTTTCTCTTCAGGACACATTTTGCAGTCGATAGGCCAGTTGAATTCTCCGTTCTCAAGTTCCAGTCTGAGTTTTTGGATAGCCTCCACTGTGAAAAGTGTACTGTTCCGCCACTAACGATAACTCTATCAGCCCGGTTCGCCGAGCTCTTAACTAATCCATCTTACCCTTTGCCACTAACGATAACTCTATCAGCCCGGTTCGCCGAGCTCTTAACTAATCCATCTTACCCTTTTAGAATATCTTTGGTCAAGATAAGTATAGTTTTTAATCAAAAATATTATGAAGCACTGACACAACACCGCTAATCTCCGCCAAGGGTGTTTGATCACTTCTTTGTCCAGGTAGAGACTTTCAAAATGCATACGGTGTTTTGTGACCTGTTCTGCGTTGTTAAATTACGTTGTAGTACTAATAGCTAGAGGTGGGGGAAAAAACCGGTTTGAACCGAAAAACCGGTGCTAAGCTTTCGCGGTTCAAAAAACCGGTTCGAGTTGCTGTTAACCGGTTTTTTAAACTGCAAACTGAAAGCAAGTTTTTCTTAGAATAACGCATTCTTTTCGAAAAACAACACTGATTCTCAGCGCTGATTGGGTGTTTGTAAGAGTGTTGAGTTGAGTGTGTGCGTGTCATAAATCAGTTTATTGTGTGTGTGTGTATGTGTGCGCGTGCGTGCGTGTGTGTGAATATTCTGACAAATAAATATGTGTGTGCATAGGTGAAACTAGTGATGCGAGTACTGGTTAAAAAACCGGTTCGGTAAAATCGGTTTGAAGATGGATTTTTAACCGGTTCTCAACTCTATTAATAGCTCTCTCCATTACTCACGTTTTTGGTTTTTTTAATTCCACCGTCTGAAAGACTTTTTTTAGTAACTTCAAAAACTTAATGAATGATTTAAACATAAATATCAGAGCTTTCAACAGGTGTTACTTTTTTTTTAATACACACAACAATCTGTATAACAGTGTTTCAACAAAACCTGCTAAATGTAAAAAACACCATATTACACATATTACTTGAACATAATATCGGACAGTGGTGTGATATATAATAGGGTTCAGCAAGAGAGAGAGAGAGAGGGGGGGGAGAGAGAGAGAGAGAGAGCGAGAGAGAGAGAGATCAGTTTTTTTATATATAGAAACAATGAGTGATTCGCAGATGAGAAAAGCATATATCCATTAATATGAAGTGGAACGCAAACAATGTGTTTACTTATCTTTTCTCCAGTCTGTCTATCCGGGTCACACAAGATGCATTATAGATAAAAGCTTTTCATGCCGTCACTATTTGATATTAACACTTTTTGTCTTTTCTCTTTCTTTTGGGCGCACCCTTAGCAGCTAGCTTATTTGCTTTCTCTGGGCGTGTCTTTTTAAGTTGGCCTGCGCTCTGCAAACTGTCGATAATGGGCAACTCACCCGAAGACACGCTGCCCTGACCCCGTGCGAACTCTGGCGACAAAGAGGAACCAAGTGTGACGTATTGGGTGTATTGTCAACATTCACCGACGTGCGTACCTAACTCAACATGTTTTATCTCAACATGGCTTTGATATTCAAAATATCGCAGAAACTAAAGTAAAACGAAAACGATTTCCATTGTGCGTATGTGGTCGGTTCGACAAAGATGTACTTTGTAGTCACCCACCCATGTTTACGACCCTCAATCTCAAAGTCTTTCAGTTTCCTTTTTAAAAATTCCTGGGCTGATCCTAACCCTACCCCTTTCCCAAATTTGGCGGAATGTTGCTTCTCGGTGAAATTATTTTATGCGAAAATTTGAAGGGGGGGGGGGGGGGGGGGGGGAGGGTCTAAAATACACGATAGCTGTCGCCGGTACGTGTCTGAGAGTTCGTGTGTGTGTGCGTGTGTGTGTGTGTGTGTGTGTGTGTGTGTATGTGTGTGTGTGTTCAAAATTTCAATGACATGTTGTCCGTGTATTAGTTATCCTAAGAATAATAGTGAACTTTTTCTTCTTCTGTTTGCTACATCTTCAGAATGGAGTGGCGTGAGAAGACAGGAAATAAAAAGGGGTTGGAACGCGAAGATTACTCTTTTTATCCTCCCAGCATGTTGTCTTCTTAATACCCCCTCCTCACACCTCACCCCGCCCTCCCCTCCCAGACGCCCGCACGCACACGCACACACACATACACACACACACACACACACACACACACACACACACACACACACACACACACGCACACACACACACACACACGCACACGCACACGCACACACACACGCACACACACACACACACACACACACACGCGCGCGCGCACGCACGCGCGCACACACACACACACACACACACACACACACACACACACACACACACACACACACACACACACACACACACACACACACACACACCACACACACACACAAAAGCCTCCCGCCTAGACACGTTTCGTAGTTTTCAACCACCATGCCTTTCAAATACTTGTCTTTCTGCCTGTTTGTCTGAATGGATGTCTATCTGTCAGTTTAACTGTCTCTTTCTGCCCTGAAGATGTCTTTCTGCTTGTCTCTCTGTCTAACTGACTGTTTCTGTGTCTCTGTCTATTTGTCCATCTGTCTGTCTCCACAGAGAGAGAGAGAGAGAGAGAGAGAGAGAGAGAGAGAGAGAGAGAGAGAGAGAGAGAGGAGAGAGAGAGAGAGAGAGA
>CM065682.1:36679437-36681937 GCA_017654935.2 Phymorhynchus buccinoides | reverse complement strand
TGTGTGTGTGTGTGTGTGTGTGTGTGTGTGTGTGTGTGTTATGACTAAGACATCAGTTTTTCATTTTTGACAATTTATGTCTAAGCCAAATTCAAAATGAAAATAGCAAAATTTATAAGATCAGGAAAGGTTGTTTCACAGTATATTGCAGCTTGGTTCTGTTTGATGAATGTTTGTATTTTTTGCTTGTGGCCATGTTTTATATTCTGTTTATCATCTATGCCCCCAAGAGGGGTCAATTAAGGATTATTATTAAATTGAAATTGTATGCATTTATGTAGGCATGTATGTATGAATGTATGTGTGCAAGCGTATGTAAATCATAATTATTTTGTGCTCGTTAGTTCGTGTGCGCGGAAGCATGATTATTGAGATTGTTTTGTTAATTATAAATGTATTTATTGTAGGCCTAAAGTGCCATGAGGAGCTAGCCTGGAATGTGCGCTATGGAAGCTTTCTTTATAATTATTATTATTATTATTATTATTATTGTCAATAATAATAATAATAACAATAATAATAATTATTATTATAAATAAAATAATATTATTATTATTATTATTATAATTATTATTATTATTATTATTATTATTATTATTGTCAATAATAATAATAATAATAATAACAATAATAATAATTATTATTATAAAGAAAGCTTCCAAGAGAAACTGTATTTCAGAATCGAACTTCGGTTAGTATACTGCATGTGCACTTGCTTCTCATGGCCTTTAAAAAAAAAAATTGTGAAATGTATGGGTATTAATGTTCCTTGACGAAGGTTTGCACTGTTTCGATGAATAGATTTTCTACCTGGTATAGACTATTACCATTCTTGTATTGACTTGGAATTAAACCAATTGGCTACTCTAACAACAGCATAGTTTATTTCACCGTTTTTTCTTATATCACGCAAACTGGATTTACCAAAGCATAATAGGCCTACGCCTTGCTGTCACATTAAAAACAAAACAAAAAACTCTGTCTGTGTGTGTGTGTGTGTGTGTGTGTGTGTGTGTGTGTGTGTGTGTGTGTGAAGTCAAGTCAAGTCTAGTCAAAATTATCTTTAATGACGATAAAAGAGTAAGCTACAAGTGTGTGTGTGTGTGTGTGTGTGTGTGTGTGTGTGTGTGTGTGTGTGTGTGTGTGTGTGTTGTGTGTTTGTTTGTTTGTTGTGTGTGTGTGTGTGTGAGAGAGAGAGAGAGAGAGAGAGAGAGAGAGAGAGAGAGAGAGAGAGAGAGAGAGAGAGAGAGAGAGAGAGAGAGAGAGAGAGAGAGAGAGAGAGAGAGAGAGAGAATACGAATGTTTTTATACGAATACGAATGTTTTTATTGAGGGTAAAACAGATAAGCTGGGTACCTTTTTTACACTATTGCCCTCAAGCAAATAAACAACAATTAATGAAGAAAATGATTAACAGAAACGTAAAAACAGCAACAAAACCGGCAACAATAGTGACAAAAATATACAAGTAATATAATACAACAAGGCAAAAATGGCCACACAACAACAATTGAAGATTTAAGACCCCCACCCCACCCCACCCCCCAAAAAACAAAAAAAAACAACTCCCAGTCTCTACCCTCCCCCCCCCCCCCACCCCCGCACTCACCCCCACAAGCACCCCCCCCCACATATCCCACCCCCACAAACCTACACATACATGCATACAGAGAGAGAGAGAGAGAGAGGGAGGGAGGGGGGGGGGGGGTAGCCTGATAAAGGCCCAGGGTGGGGAAGAACTTGAAACCTCTAAGCTTCAAGATGATAAGATTTTCATTTTATTTGACGAATGTTATCATCATCATATAATAAAAAGCCAAGTGTCCGTGTGTGTGTGTGTGTGTGTGTGTGTGTGTGTGTGTCTGTCTGTCTGAAACACAAAACGGACCTTATAACTCCGCCGTTTTTCCACCGAATCGCTTCGAATTTGCTGTGAGCCCTAACGCGGCGATGGCGATGGCAATGGCAACCGAGGCGGCCGTGTCATTTGCGCGGTTTGGCAAATGCGCCAACAGGAAACGGGGCCTTATAACTCTGCCGTTTCTTAACCGAATCGCTTCAAATTTGCTGTACTCAGCGTTACCAGTACTTGGCGTTACCGTTACTAGGGAGAGCGCGTCACTCTCAGAGCAGCACCAACGGGAAACGGGGCCTTATAACTCCGCCGTTTCTCAGTTAACCAAATCTCTTCACTGAGATTTGCTGTACTCAGCGTTACCAGTACTTGGCGTTACCGTTACTAGGCGTTACCGGTACTCGGCGTTACGCTAGTGTATCATGAAGGATGTCAAGATAAAATTGTGAAGAACAGGCCTTAGATAAAAGAATGTAAGGGTAAGAAGAATGTGGGGACCATGTGAATGGTGGAGAGATAAATATAGAAACAGCAGGGTGTGTGTGTGTGGGGGGGAGTAGGCCTACTAGACAACTTGTTATTCATCTTTAATAATAACAAGAGCAGCGAGGACTCCAGTAGGCCTTCTTTAGTGCTTGCCACCAG
>CM065682.1:36611937-36674437 GCA_017654935.2 Phymorhynchus buccinoides | reverse complement strand
TCACGCATGTGTGTGAATTCGTGTGTGTGTGCGTGTGCCTGAAATGAAATGGTGTATTATTTTGAGGACATAATTTCTCATAATTGTGTGTGTTCTTCTGTAGGATGGCAGCCACGATGGTTTGTCCTGGGGTCTGGGGTTCTGTCATACTACAAATCCCAGGAAGATGTCAACAATGGGTGCAAAGGCTCCATAAAGATCAATGCCTGTGACATCAAAGGTAATCCAGAGCACTAAAGCAAGCATCAGGCAACTAGTTGATAACAAATACAAGCCAGAATATCTAGACAAATGGTGATGACAAAGCAGATCTATAGATATTGTACGTAAAGAACCACTCTGTGCACATCCTCCACACAACTGCACAACACACACACACACATTGCATGTGTACGTGCACACACACAAACAAACACACTGTATGCATTCGTTCGTTTGTTCTTTTCAAGTGAAGTGAAATGTTATAATGTTCTGATTGCTGTTTTAAAAAACCCCAGCATGATCACTATTTATTTAGATTAGAAAAAAAGATTCTGTTGCAGTAAACAGTGGAATCCGTTTAATTGGCCATCGGATAATCGGCCAAAGCCAACTTAATCGACCAATGTGGCACTGAAGCGAAAATTTTTCTTCTTTCATGTGTTATTTTGTTCGTTTTTACGGCCAAAGCTGAAATCTTCAATTTCGCTTTATTCCAACTTTTTCTCTCTAATGTTTCCTCTTTACCCCTTTTTGAGAGGGAGAACAACAGAGGCAAACATACTGACAACACGCCCCTTTCCTACTACATGGCTTGAGTGTGAAGTTGGAAGCATGAGCTGTTTTTAAACACCCTGCATTGGCGTCAAAATCACTCAAGAAAACAAAATCATTGTCTTTTACTCGTGCTTCTGTCAAGACTGTAGGATCAATAAACACACACATTTGGTCTTCAAAAAGTTGGAAAAGGGAAAGAATTTACCGATTTGCAATGCCAACATTTAATTTTGACGGCATTGCTTTTGACTTGCAGAATTGCGTCATACAGTATCTCGATGTTCGTTTTATCGTCCGATTCGCTTTATCGGCCATATTTTTCCTGGTCCCAAAAGTGGCCGATTAAGCGGATTCCACTGTACTAAGTAGTGTGTCTGTAAACTGTTGATGATCGATCATGTGTTATACAGTGCACCCTACAGAGTAACAACAACACTCGGTTGGATCTAATCATTCCCGGGGAACAAATTACTACGTAATGAACCCTGATGATCATGTGTTGTACAGTACACCCTACAGACAACACTCATTTGGATCTAATCATTCCCGGGGAACAAATTACTACGTAATGATGTTGATGATCATGTGTTGTACAGTACACCCTACAGACAACACTCGAATGGATCTAATCATTCCCGGGGAACAAATTACTACGTAATGATGTTGATGATCATGTGTTGTACAGTACACCCTACAGACAACACTCGTTTGGATCTAATCATTCCCGGGGAACAAATTACTACGTAATGATGTTGATGATCATGTGTTATACAGTGCACCCTACAGACAACACTCATTTGGATCTAATCATTCCCGGGGAACAAATTACTACGTAATGATGTTGATGATCATGTGTTGACAGTGCACCCTACAGACAACACTCATTTGGATCTAATCATTCCCGGGGAACAAATTACTACGTAATGATGTTGATGATCATGTGTTATACAGTGCACCCTACAGACAACACTCGTTTGGATCTAATCATTCCCGGGGAACAAATTACTACGTAATGATGTTGATGATCATGTGTTGTACAGTACACCCTACAGACAACACTCGTTTGGATCTAATCATTCCCGGGGAACAAATTACTACGTAATGATGTTGATGATCATGTGTTATACAGTACACCCTACAGACAACACTCATTTGGATCTAATCATTCCCGGGGAACAAATTACTACGTAATGATGTTGATGATCATGTGTTGTACAGTACACCCTACAGACAACACTCGTTTGGATCTAATCATTCCCGGGGAACAAATTAATACGTAATGATGTTGATGATCATGTGTTGTACAGTACACCCTACAGACAACACTCGTTTGGATCTAATCATTCCCGGGGAACAACATTAATACGTAATGATGCTGATGATCATGTGTTGTACAGTACACCCTACAGACAACACTCGTATGGATCTAATCATTCCCGGGGAACAACATTACTACGTAATGATGTTGATGATCATGTGTTGTACAGTGCACCCTACAGACAACACTCGTTTGGATCTAATCATTCCCGGGGAACAACATTACTACGTGAAGGCAGCACAGCCTCAAGAACGGCAGTCATGGCTCATAGCCCTGGGCTCTGCCAAAGCCAAGTACAGTCAGCCCTCTACACAAGAAACACCATGTAAGCGGTTGGGATAAATCCTTGGCTAAGTTGTACTTTAGACAAACACTATCAAATTTTTGTATAGAAAATGTTGACTTTAGAAGCAACATTCTGCCGTTCTCAGGAAAGGGAAAGAATCAGGGTCAGCCTTGGGTTATTGCCATGAAACTGAAAGAATCTGATTTTCAGATAGGGTCGTAAACATTACTCATTAGTTGGCTGTTTAAAGTACAACCTTGCCAAATCCTTTGTTGTTTTTGTTTTAGTGTGATAAACTTGACAACTCTTTTTGTGTGTATGATTTTCATGGTGTGTGTGAGTAGCAATAGCATACTTGCTTAAATCTCAAAACATAAGCATCTCTGTGTTTTTTTGTAAAAATATTTGTTCTAATGTATCATGTGATTGTGCGCATAATTTTATATAATTGTGTTTTGTTTTACTGCACAGCCACCAACGTTTGGTTGAAAAAGGCAGTTGGTGAAATGACAATGGGACCAAAAAATCGCATTTTTATGAACATCAAACTCTGACTATAGTATAGAAGGATTGGTAGCCTGCTTGGTACATATTAGTCAGAACTTTAGTCATTATTTTGCCTGTCTGGTGTTTTATCACATTCTTATAGTACTTAATCAAAATCAGTGCCTTTGTAGTTTGTCCTTCTGGACTTTGAAACAAACAATGGTATCTGTGTATAAATAGTCTTAACATTTTTTAAATTTTAATCAGAGCCATTTTCCAACAGGATTTACAGATTTGTAGCGCTAACTTTCTACCATACCTTTTGACAGTGGCTGGGGAGCGTTCGACAGACGTCATGCGGAGCAAGAAGTCTGAGTTGCGCCTGTACTGCGACCTGCTTATGCAGCAGGTCCACTCGGTCAAGCAAAGCGTCACCCAGAAAGGGGACGGTCAGGAGAATGCCGTGCCTGATGTGGAGGTCAGTTGCCATTAGCCTTTTACAGACTATTAGCTGCATCATATTATAAGGCGCCACCCCAGATTTTAATGTAAATTCTTGTTTTGTTATTATAAATTCCTACTACAATGTTAGTCATATTCTAAGGCACAGGGGTCTCTGTCTGAGAAAAAGGTATCGCCTTGCTGTCCGTAAAATACAGTAGGCTTTTTGCTGCTATGTGCTTGTTTCTGACGTTTGCACAGACAGATCTGTTTTCTCAACAGAAATGAGATAGCTGAAAATAAAGTTGGTTTACTACAGTATTGTTGGGATAGTTATGAATGCGATCGCGCGAATGTCAGTGGTTTTTTTTATGTGTGCTTCTTTGTATGTGTTTTCATTAAGGAATAAACCATGATTAATGACGTGGGTTGTTTTTTCAGAAACTAAATGAAGCGACCTCTCTGCTGAGCGCCACGTGCGACACGTTCATCCACACACTGGATGACGTCATGAAGCTGATGCAGGAGACCTCTGTGTCAGGGGAAGGCAACCCCTCCTCTCCCAAACGACTCTCCTCCTCCTCCTCCATGGTCAGTCACTACCAATAGTCCGTTCTCACCCTCGTGTTGGCTTGCATGGCATTGTCCCACTCTCGCCTGCCTGTTTTCCACTTTTCACCTGATAGCTAAAGCATGGTACAGTGGAACCTCCCTTATAAGACCTTCAAAAATCACCCAAAATGAGGTCTTATAAGTTATAAGGGAGGTGATTTTAATACTTACAAAGAAGGGCAATGTCTCAGATAAATAGGTCTTATGTGGGAGGGAGTCTTATAATGGGAGATATAAGGGAGATTTCACTGTATATGATATCTGCATAAATTGAACACACAAAGATGATTAAAATTCTTTGGACTAAAAAAACCCATCCTGATTTCTTCACTTTTGTCACAGCTCTTTGTATTTGATTACAAAATCATATCAGCAGCCAGTGAAAATGTTAAATATTAATCTGTGATAAAGGTCTGGTTTTATTTTTATTTTTGTCTGTTGTCAGTGTCCCATAGTTGTTGTTTTTTATTTTATTTTATTTTTTGTGGACACAATGATCTAAGACATGCAATATGTATATAGCTTAATAGGTCAGGTTAACCCTTTCACTGCCAGCCATATTTCAGCCAAAAAGTTCCATTAAATTTACCTGGGTAGAGAACAAAATCCATCTGCAGTATTGGGGATTCTTCTGTGACATATATAAAACAAGGTCTATCCTTACTTCCCAAAACTAAGACAATAGGGTCTTTGGATAATAGACCCCAATTTGATGCCTTTTAGTGACATAGGTGTTAAATCACTGTGGTGCTAAAATGCGACTTTGGCGGTGAAAGGGTTAAAGGCATAACAACTGACCCCAGGTGTCAGGTCTCGCTCGCACAACAGACAAAAAAGAAGGGGTTGACGCGTTGTTGCTGCGAGCAGTGAGGCAAATGAGGCCATGCTGCTTGCGGGAATGCTTATATATGCCTGCTGTGGCTTTGACTGTGTTCAAAATGTTCATAGAACGTTTCCAGTCACTGTATAAGGGCTTAGACCTTAGAGGGTGAAGGGCGAGTTATTAGGATTCCCATCTTATTCAGACAGGAATCCTGTTGTTCTTGTACAAAGTCGACTGTTGTTATCGTATGAATGTGTTGTCGGTTGTAGTATGTGGACCATGTTATCTTGTATTGTCTTATCAAGTGTATACTATTCGTTATTTTCTTATTTTAGTCTGATGTTTTATTTATATTTCAATTTGTAAAGCGCACAGAGCATACTGATAGTGTGGATTGATAGCGCTATATCAAATAAAATCATTATTATTATTATTATTATTACTTTTCTAAAATATGATTTATGTGTATTCTGATGATTGTTTTTGTTGTTTTCTTAATTTGACTTTCTCATAATTCTATCAACAGAACTCAAGGTTGAGTGTTTCAAGATCTAATTCTACTGACAAGTAAGTCTGGGTTTTTTCTTCATTATAGTGTTTTGGTTATGAACTGTTAAAAAAAAAAGAGGGAGGAAAGCTGTGCCACTTCAGTTATGCTTTACATCCGAAAGTCCTCTTTCTATGTTGCAAATTGTGTGTGCTTGTTTGTCATTGCGGACTGTGGCTTCCCGATAGCAGAGGAGGCAGCTGCTATTGGCCACTGCAATGACTACCTTTTGCAAGAGTGAATGCCCTTGGTGGGTGGGAGAAGATGCTTGGGTACTGACCAAACAAGGGAATAACTCTCGCCAATAACCCTATTTGAAGCCACTGAATGGATGACTTTTGCAAGAGTGAATGCCCTTTTGGATACTGACCAACAAGGACTTAACTCTTGCCATCAAGGGCGTTAATAACCCTAGTTGCAGTGGCCAAAAGGTCTGGACTAAATTTGTTTACAGTGGAGATGCCTTGTCCATGGTATATCCCAACCCTTGGCCAAAACAACTGTAGGACAGAGCCTGGCATTTGGGGAGTTCCAAAAATGCCAATCCCTTGGACTGCAGCACTAAACGCCAGTGCAGATGCCTCCTAATTTGAGAGTCATAGTGTTTTACAAAACATTTAACTGTACCATAGCATTCCTAAGTGATGAATAATGAACAGCCATAAAGTAAACTGTTTGTGTTTTTGTTATCATCCACATACCAAGTGTTGTTTTTTGTGTTTTTTGTTGTTGTTGTTTTGTTGGTCTTTACACATTTTAAATGTTTTTGTTTTGATAAAAATTGAAATTTTGTTTGCTTTTATTTTTAATCCAGCTTGATTCTGCATACATGTACTTGAAAGAAGTTAATCAAATAGGTTTGTTTCTACATTTTATTCAACCATGTTTATTTTACTCCTAATTTTCTTTTGTTTTGTTTAGCTATGTTTTGTTTTGTTAATTGTTGTGTCATAACCTGGCAATAATATGATAATGTATTGAAAATCATTTCCATCCTTTCTGTAGTGTTTCACGGTCAAGCGTCTGTATTTTGCCAACGCCTTTCAGGTCAGGAAGAAACCGACAGTCTACGGGCTCTCTCGACGGCACCAACTTTGTGAAATCCCGGCGGCGCTCCCGGGCCAGTTCTGAAGGGTCCCATTCCGACGTGTCGCTGTCGGAGCCAAGCAGCGTCCCTGTCTCCAGCAGTCCGTCAGCCATAGTCAGCAAGGACACTGCGTTAGCGACGGCAGAAGGCAGCATGAGGGAAGTGACGGTCAGACAAGGGGGCAAAGCCAAGCACAACGGCGTCAAAGCCAAGGCGGACGAGGGGGATGGAGGGGACGAGTTCAAAGATGCCATCGATTCCAGGACTCTCACCTTTTTCTCTGCAATGCCAAGCAGGTGAGAACGGGGATGAAGGAGTTATCCGGCTGGTTTTGTTCTGCCTTTACTCTCTGTAACTCAGTTCTTGATAATTATGTGATAATAATTTTCTTTTTAATAATTAATTTTGTTCTGATCTAGTTTTGCATTTGGGAATAGGAATTGCCTATTTGGGAATGGGAATATGTTGTTATAACTGTTTGATTCGCTTTTCATGGTTTTGTGTGTGTCTGTGTGTCTGTGTGCATGTGTGTGTGTGTGTGTGTGTGTGAAATTTGTGTGTGTGTGTGTGTAATTCATTTTTTTTATCAGAAGCTGCCATACCTTCTCTGTGTTTCAGTTTTGTGCATATGAAAACCTTAGAGAATGATGGCGTTCCAGTGCAGCCATTCCTGGATGCCTGCAAAGAACTGGTGCCGATATTTGGTGAGGCCTGCTGGTTTAATGTAAAGTTTATGTCTAACCCTTTCTCTTCATATGTACAGATGTATAGGCTGGTACATAAGAAACTGGCCAGGGCGGTGAGCATGAATGTTAAAAGTATCATCATATATTGTACATCAGTCAGTATTGATAAGAATTATTTTATTCAGAGTATGCTGCAAGAAGAAGTGATAAAGCAGTGCATTGTTGTTGTTGTTTTTTTGTTTTGTTTTAATCTGTGGACTTAAAGAGAGAGTGTGTGGTAGAAAATTGACAAAGTAAGAGTACACCCTTAGGGGGGTAGAGTGTGTCTGTGTGTGCTGATATATTTTGATACTGTAGTCTTGTTTCACTGAAATAAGTCATAATCTCAATAAACATACAGTGAAACCCGTTTAGTACGAATTCCAGGGGAGAGGGCCAATTTACTCGTTGTAAGCATTGCTCGTTCAAACCATTTTATCGATTTTGGCAACCCTGACGAACCTATCAATCGGTCCTCACATCTACTGTGATGTGCGTGTTGGTAAAGTGTGAAAAAGACAGAAAAACGGAAACAACACACTTACCCAACAAAGCATGGTTGTAAGCCCAGTATCCTGTATCCATAGAGTTTTTAATGCCGATTACATACACTTTAAAACAGTTTATTAACACACGATAACATCAAAAACATAAAATCCACACACGCGCTTTAAGAGAAAGTTAAAATTTCCCGGAAGTCACAAGATCAGTGCGCAAAGAGTGAGTCCAGTGTCGTCTGCTTGCGCTGCAGACACCCAAGTTGTTATATCGGCCAATCAGAATGCCGCTTACATATCGAGGGGTCAGTCAAGATGGCGATGTTGTTGTCAGTGTGTTCTCGTTCTGGCCAGGTAGTTGTGCAAGAAAGCTTGACTTTGGGATGGTGGTGTGGTTGTAAGTGCGTTCTCGTTCTAACCGCGTAGTTTTTGCATAAAAGCTTGACTTTAGGAGTCAATAAATTGTACGTTATATGCAAGTTGCTCGTTGTAGCGAGCTCGTTGTATGCAGAATTATTTAACAAGGAAAAAGAAGGCTTGTGGTCGGGAATTTTGAAACCACTCGTTAAACACGGGCTCTCGTTTAAACCGTACTCGTACTAAATGGGTTTCCCTGTAGTTCGGTTTTATTTTTGGTTGTTACTTTTGTGGTCTTTGTTTTCTCCAGTCAAGTCTACATCGATTAAATAATCTTTGTGTTGATGAGGGTTTTTTCTTTTTGTTTGCTGGATTTGTTGTCGGATAGATCTGTCATATTTCTATACTGCATTTTTGTCTGTTTCTATCCATAGATAAACTCAACAGTACTGCTTTTGCTCCTGTGAAAATGGATTTTGCTGGAAATATTAGGGTAAGTTGTGCAAAAGGGACAGAGTTTCTGTTGCAATTGCATGGATCATAAACATGCCAACATTCTGCTTTATCAAAGATTTTTTAGTTTGTTTTAACGAAAACAAAAAACATTTTTTTCCAACACTATTTTCAAAGCAACAACAAAAAGTCAGCAAGATTTTTTTTTTTTTGAACTTTTTTTTCCAATGTGGTTTGGTTTGCTAGCAGAAGTTGTGACCTATTGAAGAAGAAATATTCTGTTGCTTCATTATTTTATTAAAATTGATTTGTTAGAGAGAAACTTAAAAAAAAGTTATATGCAGTTCAAAATCTGTTGCTTGTTAAGCGGCTTTATGGTTATACCAAGTGCGTATGAGCTTGCACGCACACATACGCGCGGCACGCATGCACACACACACGACACACACAACTACTTCATTGGCCTTGAACCAAAGTGTTCCTGATGTGCCGTTACAACAGAAGATCCAGTACACACACACACACACACACACACACACACACACACACACACAGGGGGCATGATGAAAAAAGGCTTTGTCAGCTTATTCTTTAACCCTCAATAAAGATGATTTTGACGACTTGACTTGGCACACACACACACAACTACTTCATTGACCTTGAACCAACGTGTTCCTGATGTGCTGTTACAACAGAAGATCCAGTACACACACATACATGCACGCACGTACGCATGCACGCACACGCACACACACACAACTACTTCATTGACCTTTAGCCAAAGTGTTCCTGATGTGCTGTTACAACAGAAGATTCAGTACACACACACACACACGCACGCACGTACGCATGCACCCACACGCACACACACACAACTACTTCATTGACCTTTAACCAAAGTGTTCCTGATGTGCCGTTACAACAGAAGATCCAGTACACACACACACACACACACACACACACCTTCATTGACCCTGAACTAATGTGTTATGCCGTTACATTAAAAGATCCAGCAGTAGCAGACCAGTGCAATAACCGGGGGGTACCCAGGCTACTCCCACCCACTACATACCCACAACATACATGTACACACACGCACACACTCAAGACACAAAGAACCAGGAACTACTTAATTAAACTTGAACTGTTGTTGTTGGCGTACCCTAGCTAAAAGACTCCAGGGATCATCCCAACAGCCGAAGCACTTGAACACTATGGTACAAATGCACCAGCTAGGGATGAGAACATTACGTGTTTGACTGTTTTTGATTACTCCGCCAGGTGGGCAGCCACACTCCGACTTTGGAGGATAAACTTGAACTAAAGCGTCCTTGATGTGCCCTTTCAACAGAAGACTTAGAATGGCCAACGTCGAACGCTGAGAGAGAGAGAGAGAACAGAAGATCCAGCAGAAGCAGACCAGTGCCATAGCCGGGGGGTCCCCAGGCTACCCCTCTCTGCAGGCCATGGTGCTGGCTGAGGTCTCTGCCAGACAGCACACCAACTAAAGTGTCGTTGATGTTCCGTTTCAACAGAAGATCCAGCAGAAGCAGACCAGTGCCATAGCCGGGGGGTCCCCAGGCTACCCCTCTCTGCAGGCCATGGTGCTGGCTGAGGTCTCTGCCAGACAGCACACCAACTAAAGTGTCGTTGATGTTCCGTTTCAACAGAAGATCCAGCAGAAGCAGACCAGTGCCATAGCCGGGGGGTCCCCAGGCTACCCCACTCTGCAGGCCATGGTGCTGGCCGAGGTCTCTGCCAGACAGCACACCAACTCAAACTCAGCCACTGTCGCTCTGCGCTGGCTCAAGAGGTCAGAAAAGGAGTTTGGTCTGATTTTATCATATCCTCCCCTCAAATTTTTGCTTTTAATTTTTTTGACTGAGAAGCAACATTCTGCCGTTTGGGGGAAAAGGGTTGGGTTAGGATCAGCCTTGGATTATTTTCATAAAACTGAAAGAAGCAGACTATTGACGGTTGTAAACATGAGGGGGGTGACTGAAGTACAACATTTTCAAATCTTGTACTATCTGTGTTAGGTAGAAGTAGTTGGTTTGCTGACAATAACAGGTAGGTCCCGATTGGCCCTTTCCCATCTCGCCCTTTCTTTGATCTATGCCGCAAGCCTCTTCACGTGATTTCCCTTTGGCAAGGAGTGCCGTTTTGCCCTTTCAAGAGTTCCATTTCGCCCTTTTCTCACTCAAATGTATAACCTCTTGTCCTTGGGTGTATGGCAGAGGATAGGCAGAAGCACGTAGGCTCTGTGTGTGTGTGTGTGGTCTTTTTTTGTGGAGTGAGTGTGAGAAAACCACACACATGCAACTCAACAAAACCAGAGAGAGGCAGGATTGTATGATGAGAGAGGAGACAGGGGCCCGAGAGACAGAAAGAGAGGGGAGGAGAGAGAAAGAGAGGGGTCTTTGCACAACAACAGGAAAGGGTGAAATAACACTCCCATTTGTTTTTTTGCATTACACAAAGGGCCAAGTGGGAAAGGGCCAAACGGGAAAGGGCCAATCGGGACATCCCCACAATAACATTGACATTTATGAGCAACACTCATGTGAGCTGTTGTACAAGACGGCCCAGCTAGCCCATGGAGCGCAGCATTCCCATAGCAAATATGCTTTTAGGTGGGGTTCGACCATTCCATTTCTTTTCTTTAAATTATAGCTAGCCTTTAAACGAAAAAGGCTCCTAATTTATTGTGCTGACTATAAATGAAGAGGCAGACTGAGGTGTTTTTGTCTGGTGGCAGAGGGCTGGAGTTTATCCGGGAGTTTTTGCGGGAGGTGTGCTCCGGAGACCCCGACCTTTCTGAGTGTGCCAGCAATGCTTACGGTCGCACCCTGAAACACTACCATGGATGGGTCGTCAGAGGAGTATTTGCTGTGAGTTGGGGCTGTGTGTGTCTGTGTGTTTTACTGTCAGTCTGTGTTAGATGTTCCACCACCCCTTTAACCGCCAGCCATTTTTCAGCCAAAAATGTCCATTAAATTTACCTGGGTAGAGAACAAAATCTATCTGCAGTATTGGGGATTCTTCTGTGACATATATATAATAAGGTCTATCCTTACTTCCTAATTTTATGACAATAGGGTCTTTGGATAATACTATTTTTTTTAATAGGCCCCAATTTGATGTCGTTAGTGACATAGGTGTTAAATCACTGTGGTGCTAAAATGCGACTTTTGCGGTGAAAGGGTTAATATTTGTATAGTTTGTTGGCAGTTTTTGTGTTGATTGCTCATCAGATGAATTGAATTTCACCCATAAACTTGGTAAAGGAATAGTTTTAATTTGTTTATTTTCCTTATATTCTCAAACCTTTTTCGTTTTTCTGATAGCTGTTCTCATTTGTTTACCTTCCACTGTGAGCAACTGACACCACTGAATTGTGCTATGTTTGTTGGTAATTTCATATTTTAATTTAGTGCTTTCTCTACATTTCATTTGATACATTCACCATGTACTGGTACACTGTTTACAATGCTGAGATACACGTGCATGTGTACTTACAAATTTTGGTGGACGGACCCATGCAGACTTTATGCGCACGCACACACACGTACACACACACACGCACACTACTCCCTGTCACTAGTCACACAGACCAACTCTCTTTAACTCTTCTAGCACCATGGGCAATGTATTCGCCCAGTACATCACGCTTCACTCCTGCCAAGTGCAAAGACATTCACTGCCAAGTACCCTGCCATGTGTTTGTCTATTTTCAGAGCTTATGTCAGTGATTTTTCTGTTGAAGCATCGCATGCGCACTCAAAAAAAAGTAGTTAAGCCTACCCCTCTCTTGGTTGAGATGCAACGGACTACCAAGAATGTAAAAAAAATACATGGCGCTAGAAGAGTTAAAGCATTAACCCTCTGGGCACTACGTAAAAGTTATAAACGTAAGCTAAAAGACAGGCGTAAAATTGAAGACTGCAGAAACGTCAACCGGTACTTCTTATTTTCACTTTTCATCTCTCATACAAACATTTGACTGGGACCTATACACGTTTAGAAAGAAGAAAGCTTGAATTTTGCAATGAAAGTTTAAAAAAAAACTTGCCTTGAATATGGTGACAGCAGTAATCCAGTAAAGCACTTTCACTGTGGCTGCAGCTAACCCCACCCCCACCCCATCCGACGATGATCTGTCACTGCTACTCGTGTCAGACATCGCAAAACCATGCAGTCGAACCCTTTTCATTCACTTTGCAACACGAATACAAGCCTAATTACCTTCCTAGTCTGCATCAGAGTAGCTATCGGCAACATCCTCATCCTCATCCTCATCACTACTTTCATCACTCATTTTCACACAAACAAATGCAAACCGGTCAAAAAATGGCTAGACTCAGACAGCAGGAACTCGTACGAGTGCTACGAGCTTTCTGATTGGTTAGCTGTGTTCGCTTATTCGATTGGCCAAAGATCAGCGCGAAATATGAATGAGCCGAACTGAGCCACCATCATGGCCCATTGTGCTTGTCCGGGGGAGCCCTGATCGGGGCTCATCATGCCCAGAGGGTTAACACACACACTCACTCTATATTTGACAGTCTTACACCCCCCCAAAACAAAACAACAACAACAACAAAATCTGTACGACTACACCAGGTGGCAGTGAAAGCCCTGCCGTACCGCTCTGAGTTCCTGAGCCATCTGGCGGTGGGGGAGGGTGATGGTTGCGACAGCAGCAGCGTGGAGTACATGCAGTGGCTGATGGAGGACATGGAGGTGTTCCTGCAGCACCTCAACGCCGTCATCCTCACCATCGACGCCTTCTACAATGCGCAAGGGCTGGACGTCCAGGAACAGGTCTGACCTCCACCCGCATTTTACACCTGCTTACCCACCATGTGGATGTGACTGAAAGCCTGAATTCGGGCAGTTTGGTACAGGTTCTGCCAGTAAGTAGTCTGCCTGAAAAAACAAAACAAAATTTCTCCCAGAAGAAATTGTGCTCATGAAATGAATACTCGGAAAAAAAATTCAGGCAAAGGTTTACGTCATCACATGCACCCATGACCTGCGTTCCCACCCTTTGTTGACTGTTCGGTGCAGGACAGGAGAGAAACAGAAAAGGAAGAGGGGGTGGGGGGGGGGGATGGAAGAGGGGGGGGGGGGAAAGGAGGGATGTGCTGAGAGGGGAAATAAAAGTAAAGAAAATGATTTGAAGCATCATAGGTGTTGTCTTGAAGAAGCCTGGCCCTTTGCACCTCTGCCCCCTTCTGTGCTGCAGAAGGGGCTTGGGAGAAACGGGGAAAGAAAAGGAGAAAGAATTAACAAGAAAAAGAATGATTTGATGTATCATTTTTGTTTCCTTGCACGGATCTGACCAGCGGCACCTCCTATTTTTGGTGCAGAGGGCAAGGAAGAAATAGGGGGAGGAGAAGGAAGAGGGGGTTGATAGGAATTTGAAAGGGGAAAGGGAGTGGTGTGTGTCGTCACTGTTCTTCCATTGAACAGGTCGGGCCACTTGCACACCAACCTGCTCTCTGTGGTACAGAAGTGGGGGAAAGGGGAAGGGAGAAATGGGGAAATAAAATGAAAGGGGATTTTTGGCTCTTCATTATTGTTTTATTGAACAGTTCTAGTGTTGGAGTTCTTGTGCTGGAGTTCAAATTGCAGTTGCGCTGGAATTCAAGCAGGAGAGTTGTGTTAGATTTTAAGGTATAGGTCAAGATGTGCCACCCCCCCTACATTTCTCGGTTAATTCCATTTTTCCATTTTTGCCTTTCTTACCAAACATAAAGCTGTATTTTATGAACCTTTTCAGCTAATTATCTTTATTCAATAATTAATTGCAGTCATGATAAAGGCCATTATCTAATAGGACCCCCCCCCTATGTACTGCAGTACACCGCGGCATTTGTCACAGTCGTGGTTCATTGCGTTTTTCCGTCTTATAGGGGGGGGGGGTTAGGGTTAGGGTTATTATTCCAAAAAGATAATTAGCTGAAAAGGTTAATAAAATACAGCTTTATGTTTGGTAAGAAAGGGAAAAATGGAATTAACCGAGAAATGCAGGGGTGGGGGGTGGGGGGGGGGGGGGGGGGGCACATCTTTACCTTTACCGATTTTAAATTTCAAACAAAGTTTCTTCTTGGAAGGCAAAGTTTTTATTATTGAAAGGAAAATGAAATTGCTTGTCAGTTATGCATTGTGAATTTTCCTTTCATATGTTCAGATTATGATGGCTTTTGAAGTATTTGTGGTTTGTGACTTGGAAGAAAAGAACAGAAAAATCAATAGATTGGAGATGGTTGTTATATCATTTGCTCAATAATTCAAACCTGCTGTGACCAATTTTTTGCAATGAACAGAAATATTCCCATGAATGTGAAGCAACGTATTGAGAGTGTAAGCCACAATCATTGGTTTAATTTTTCCAAACAAAATCATATGGGGAAAGAGAGGTGAAGGGGGGGGGGGGGGGGGGGGGGGGGGGCATAGATGCATATGATATATTGTTCCTTACCAAAGAAACAAAACAAAACAAGATGACAGCAATTAAAAATTATATAAAATGTCACTGGGTCAGGTGGCAACAGGGCTGCCTACCGTCCCCCCTAAGGGGTATTAGTCCCTGGAAATAGTTGAAAATGGCACCATGTCCCTGGATTCCGCTTTTCTGTCTGGTGTCCTTGGATTAGGTTGAATCAAAATTTTGTAGAGCAGTGACTTGTCTTGTTAGCTAACCTTACCATTTGATTACTTCTTCTTCTTCTTCAATCGCTCAGACAGTTTCCTGTCAATTATAAGTGCAGATGCGTCATGCTGTCTTTATGCGCCTAAGTAAGAAATAATTAAGCCCAGCATGTCCGACTTCAGCTGGAGGAAATCTTTTTTAAAGTGTTTCTTAAAAAAAAGCAGGAGAATGGACCGGAAAGGCAGAAAGATAGTAGATGACAGTAAGCAAAGGAAAAAAAAGGTAGAGTCAAAGAGAGTGACAGATTATTGGAAGTTACAAGCAGAGAACTTCCAGAAGGTGGGGGAACTATTTATACAAAAGATCCCCGGTATCCCCACGGGGAGCTATTTGATTACAGGAACACCCAAAACGGGAATGTTGAAATATTCTTAACAGACATATTACTCAGTTATTGAACTCCAAAGGATCTCGAATATAGAAGCATATTGGCAAGCATATAATTTATATTATGGAAGCATTTTGGCACAGAAAAGCATAAAAAAAGACTACCAAAAAATCCAGTCGCAAAAAAAGGTTGCTAGGTCACGAAATATACTTAATGATGCATGACACTGCGTGTTTGTCCCTGGAAATAAGCATCCATCCCTGGTTTTGAAGCAGTTTGTCCCCGGAAACTGTAACAGAGGGTAGGCAGCCCTGTGACAATTATCATTTCTTTAGCTAACATCGCTTTGACAGTTGAAATTTAAAAAAAAGGTATTAATAGCAACTACTTAACCATGAACATATGTTTACTCTTATGTTTATACATGCAAAAGACTAAATTCAGTTAATGTTGTGCTTACAACTATAGGATTTCTAATAATCTTAGATAGTCTGTGGGTCCAAAATTCAGGGGGAGGTAAACAAATCTGTTTGTGTATATACATAAGTGGAATGAGATTAAGTTGCAAGATGAAGAGGACTTGTTGCAAAGTTTATATTCCTTTCTATTTTACTGGTTAGACTTTTACTAGTTATTATAGTTTTAGGCCTTGGTGGTGATTTTCTTTAAGTAGTAAACTCTTTTTTTCTTTTTGTTAATTTTTTTTGGGATTGTTTCCAAACATCAAACAGCCAGAAGATTAATACATAGTTTAAATTCTACTCAAATTAGTAATTGTTTATTTTGTTATCAATATAATAATGATTGATTAGTTTGTGTATTGTCTTTTTTTTTCTCTGTGAGATTTTTTATAGCAATACGTTTTTAAGAATTATGTAATATTGTATTTCTTTCTGTATGATTGTTTAATAGCTATTATTTTTCAAGAATGTTGGACTGCTTTCTTTATTTCAAAACAAAAACATTTTGTTCTGCGTTTTAGAACAAAAAGAGTTTAAAGGCTTTGAACATATAAATCTTGGTTACATCATTAGTCTTTATCAAACTGTTGATATTTGAAAGATCAGAGCAACTGAAGCACGCATGCACACACACACACAAGCACATACATACACCTACCTATGATAAAAGAGCTTTTACTATGTGAAAAAATTCCATGGAGTATTCTAAATTTGCTTTAGCTAAGTGGCACTAATAAAGTGAAGTAAGTTACCTGGCAATCACTATCTCATCAAAATCTCAAAAACGTTACCTTTCACCTGTACCTCACATCATGCCATTGGGCCTCTAGGCGTTTAAGCCAAGGCGTTTAAGAGTGGTTAAGACGTTCGCCTGCCAAATGTAATGAGTGACTGCAACGTGAGTGACACGGATTCGAACCCCGGCCTCGCACTTTCTTTCTAGTTCGACAGGAAAATCGAACTGAACGTCAAGTCCTTCGGATGGGGACTTAAAGCTAGTCTGACCCGTGCACTTTATGCACGTAAAAATCCTGCGGCAGTTGAAAGTCAGTAAGAGCAGGGAGAAATCCCGCTGCCTGGCATGGCCAAATTGATAGCTAGGTTTTCCAAGTGTGCCCACACCCCCTCCTCACCTTGTGCCCCCCCAAAAAACCCCACAAAAATGGGTAGGCGCTGCACTTGCGGTGATGCGCTCTCCGGGGAGAGCAGCCCGAATTTCACAGAGATAAGTCTCTGTGACTAGAATATACGAAATACCAAAATACCAATGCTAGTAGTTAACATTGAAACGTCCATTTTTAACTTTGGAACCCAAATGCAGTTTTTGTTTTTCTGTTCAAATTTTTTTATCCATAATTTTTATATGACAGTCTTTACAGTTTTAAAGGGGCACCCTGGCGGATGAGTTTTTGCAAGAAACACGTCGAGATCACCAGAAAGACAGCCTTTTCAAGGATCGGAACACTCACTTTGCTCTGGTTTCCTATAAATCAAATCGTCAAAATGGCAATTCCTCCTTAAAGATTTATTCTTCTTTGTAGTGCAGTAAAAAAAAAATTGGAGCTATTTTCTTTGTTGTGAGTGAAACTCCTTTTGGTAAACTGTAAATAAAAAGGCTTGCATTGTGGAAATTTCGTGATTTGGTTTAAGCGACTCAGGCGGCCATTAGAAAAGAGAAGCCACATGCCTTCTTTTTCACCTCCGCCAAGAAGAATCGCCGATTTGACGATTTGATTTCTAGAAAACCAGAGCAAAGTGAGTGTTGCGATCTCTGTAAAGGGTGTTTTCCTGGTGATCTCGATGTGTTTTTTTGCAAAAACTCATCCGTCAGGGTGTCCCTTTTAAATGTTGTGCTCACAAATTTGTCGCACAATAGAATATGATGATTATTTCAAGTTTGTGGAAAAGAGAAAATCTCTCTTAAATATACAATGTCAGATTTTGAGGAGAGAAGTAGCTAGTTCAGTAATGTTTGGTTCCCAATACTTCCCAAACTATATTTCTAGGGGAGATTATAAAAAAAAATCCTTTGTGTGTGTGTGTTACAATACTATAATGTTTATCATTTATTGTAGACTAAAACCCAGTAGACAAAGTTATTTAATGTTAAAGTGGTTTTGAATCTATATTCATGAACTTGATGAACAGTGCGAATTGATTTTAGCATCGAGATGTTTTAATTTCTTTTTAAACTTGGTTGGATTTGAATTGAGGAGTTGAGGCCTCTTTTAAAATCTTCAAATTTGTGCAGGGAGGGGTTGGGAAAACGAGTGAGTTTTTAGAAATGTTGCATCCTGTTGCTATGAACTTATGTGTGCGTGTATGTGTATGGTTGGAGGTGCTGATGCATGTGTTCTGTCGGTTGTGTCTCACAATGTGCTGCGGTGTGAAAAGAATACTTGATGTCCATAATGTCTTAAAAGTTTGTCGCAGCTTTCTATCAGTAATTGTGGACTTTTCTTTCTTTGTATCAAAGATGGGATGCGATTAAAACTGTTGTGAAGGTGGGATTCAGTTTTTTTAAATGGTAATTTGTATGTTGCTTCCGTGATAGTGGTGATAGATATATATTTTTGGTTTGTTGTACTTAGACACAGTGGAAACCGTTGTACTTGTTTGGTGGGTTTCTGTAATGGTCACAGTTTTTGAGGTCTGGGTACAGATCTGTCTGTACAGATAGCTGAAGTTTTTCAAACATGTGATGTGGCGCTTCATTCTGCATCGAGGACAGATTTTACTGAGTGTCATTGTATTTACGTGCTTAGTCATATGAATAAGATTGTTTGAGTCATACAATGAAGACACCCGAACGCCCACTTAAGAGCCGTAAATAGTTTGATTTTTAATCTTTGTCGCATACACCCAACCACGGACTGAACTATAAAACTTCCTAGCATACAAGTTGGAAAATGCATCATTAAAACAATTCACCTTCTAGTCTTTTGTTTGAGTGATAGAAATCAGTTTCTGTTTTGTTTGTTGTTGTTTTCTTTTGTGATGTGCTGAACTGTAAACTGCCAACCAAAAACTAATGGTTTACTGAACACTTTTTGAAATTATAAACTTTTCCTACCCCCCCCCCCCCTCTCTCTCTCTCTCTCTTTCTTTCTCTTTCTCTCTTCTGCTCTCTCTCGTACAACTGGGTATTCTCTCTATTGTTCTCTCTACTTTTTTTTAATATAGAGTTTTCATGGATTATTAGGCATGGCACTTTTCAGCAAATTCTCAGAATTCAGAGAAAAACGAATATAGAAAAACAAATGTCAGAGGGGGTTTTAAGCTTGAGGATATGCCAGTTTTCCCCATTGTTAAGCAGTTTTAATATGTATTCATCTTCTAGAGGAACTGCCCCCTGATCGCCATAACGGGTTCTTTACCCCTCGACCACACCGAGAGTGAACATCTGAACCCGCAAAATATTTTCAGAGAAAAATACTTTTCCTCCAGTACCATGCCTGGTTGTTGGCTTAACTCATTCAACACTGGCCGGTTGCTTCCCTTTAGAACCGTTCAATTTGAATGTACGCTATAGCGTGCATAGTGCTTAACCATTCACAACTCCGCGAAGCCATGCAACCCAAACCAGTATAGAAGTGTTCCTCTACGGTCCCTTAATAGTTTTCAACCAATGAAATCGCTTCTAGTCTATTTTTAGTACCGCCATGAATGCAAATGAGTCACTACCCCTCTCTTCGTCGTCTTTGTTATGCTTTTTTAAAAATCTGCTAATATTAAAATTTCATTTTGGAATTATAACATATGCTAGCTTTTATTATTATAAACAATACCGCAAACTTTCAAAACTGTGCAGTTAAGCATTATTTATTTTTTTTAAATTATGTAATGATGCAAACCTGCCTAGTGTGGAACGTTTGTGCGAAGCATGTTCGCTATAGCGTACATTAGTATTGAGTTTTAATATGTTCATATTCTGATCGCTTCTCGGCCTTTTGGCTAAGACAGTGATTCAGGAACATAAATTTTTGTTTATACCCTGGTTGGTTTGTTCAGCCCGTCGTACATGGCGAAAGCCGATACGCGACATTAAACTGAACTTCCATCCATCCATTAGTATTGAGAGTGAGAGATTATCACATCAAGTTGTGGCGGTACCATAGCCGATGAGGTTTAGCCGAGGCGTGGTTACCGTTACACCTATCTGTATTGTTAAAAAAATCGGGACTTTACTGGAGTTGCACTGCTTCCGGGTATTGCCTCCAGTATTGTTCCCACCATCTTTGTATCTACAAATGTCCCATATGTGTCTGTTCCAGACCGAGAGGACATAAAGCACAATTTTTCATTCATTCATTAGTATTGAGAGAGCTAAGATTTGAGAATTGTGGCTGAATACATTGTGATGTTAGTACATTGTTCCCACAGTTTTACTAGGCTGGATGGGTGCAGTTGGCTTGTGGCGTGTCCGTCCATTTAAGGGTGAGTTTGTGGAAAAGGTAAGGGGAAAATTCTTTAGAGTTCAAATTACCCAAAGAACTGTCTTGTTTTTAAATGATTTTTCGGGGCAGTGGGTGGATGCCTCGTGCCTCCATGCGAGTCTCTCCCCAGAGTGGGGTCTTTTGTAAAAATAGTTTCACCACATTCTGGAAGTTCTGTGCTTGTAGCTTCCTCTAATCTGCCACTCTCTTTGACTCTGCCTTTCCCCTTTGCTTTCTATTATCTAATATCTTTCTGACTTATTGGCCCATTCTCCTGCCTTTTTGAAAAAAAATCTTCCAAATAATTTTTCTCCTTTGAGCTCCTCCGAAATCGGAATGTATGCAGCGGGGAGACCAGTAAAAACTGAAAACCGGACACATACAAATCTTACCCATTATGGCCATATGGCCTGGGAACGCAGAAGAAGAAGAAGAAATTATTTTTGATAGCAGATGTATTAATCTTGGGCTTTGAAGAGTTTTATGCCATGAATTCCTGCTCAAGAAATTTCGCTACATAGAATATTTTGCTTATCTTGGAATTTCCTTTAGGTAAGCAAATACCCAGCTTGAAACAAAGGCCACAAATGCTTTTCTTATAATATTTTGTCAGCTTGCACATTTCTCATTATTTGCTTGAAGCGTAATCATTTTCAGCCTCCATCGTCAGTTTACAAGAATAATGTAGGCGCACAGAGCGCCAAGTCTTTTTGAAAATAACATAAATGAGATCCCAGGTGCTGCAACGCATTTTGTGCAATGATACAGAAGCCAATGGCAACAAAGAGGTTGTCAATTTTTTTTTTCTTCACCCCCCAAAACAAATTAGTCCTACACTTACCCAGCATATAGTATTACTGAAAAAGGAGTAGTGTTGCACTAGCTGCTAAGAAGCAACACACTCTGCAGGTAAGAGCAGTCTTAATTTGACGGGAAGTGATTCATTGTTTCAGTAAGTATAATACAGTACAATAATACAATACTGTGTTTAATGTCTGCTTTAAACCTAAAAACACAAATCATGATTGTTACTGCATAGCTAACGACTAGAGCAATAGTGAATGGCTGCAGAAACATTAAGCGTGCTGAATCGTTTGACTTTGTGGTATTCATATATTCACTGAACTGTTTGGAATATAATTAATGAAACTGCGTGGGGCATGTGTTTTTCCATATATAAGATAAGATTTAAGGAATGGGAACATGCAATGAATCTGTCAGCTGGGAGCTATTATTTCTTATTTGGATTTTTATGAGACAGTAGATTCTTTTCTGTTTGTGTGTCTTTTCATTTAAAGTTTGATTATTTTGATGATATGAAGAGCATGTGCCATTTCCTATGTTATTGTGTTTGCTGATTTTTGTGTGCTTTACATCATTCCACATTAAAAAACAAAAAACATGTGGAGAGTTGATGGCAATACTGTATTTTGGCCAGAGCCAGAGAAAAGGGGACTGAAAATGTTGGGTGCAGAAGGCTCACTCACTTAGCAATAATATCCGACGTGGAGAATGTTCAGTGATAGCTGTAGTGTGCATGTTGCTGATAACAGCTCTGGAAGTGGAAGTTTTATTGACTATTGAAACTCATATTCAAGGTCTCACTACATTTTTCGGAATGTTACCATTCATGACACATTTGTATGCTTGTGAATATTTGAAGAAGTGATTTAGTCCCCCCCCCCTCTCCCCCCTTCTCTGTCACTCTCTTTAATCCTCCTATTTATTAATATAAAAATGCCTATATTTCTCTTTTGTTTGTAAGCTCTTCTTGCCTGCACAATCAGTATATCAGAGTAAGAAAGAAAACCATCTAGACTTCACACTACGGTTCCACATTGGCATTAATCCACATATACTGCCCCAGCTTCTATGCATTCCCACATCCCCTCCTCAGTCATTCCAGCTCTCTCTCTCTCTCCATTCTATCGCCAGAATGAGCATTAGTTTAGAAATCTTAACATCTTTCTTTTTTGCTTGTTTTGGCCTTATTCAATCTGTACTGTTGATTTACATCATTTTTTTCAGCTGCAATTATTGAGATGACGACTTACCATTTCACTTGTTTTCCGCAGTTAAGTTTGGGTAAAGTTTGTGTTCAGAAACCGGTGCCTACTCAACCGTTTGTTGTATTTCATTCCATGCAAAAATATTGTCTTACAAAGGTTGGGTCCGTGATTATATTATACTTTGCATAAGTATTGCTGTAGCTGGTTTGTTTGTTTGCTGGTTATATCTGTTTGGTTATATTTGTTTTGTTTTTTGTGTACGGTTTTTTTCTGTTAACAGCTGCATTTTGTCTTGTATGCAGAGAGCCCACACAATGTTAGATTGGGTATGTAGTCTGTAATGCCATAGTGTAATAAATGAGGGTCCATAATATATCTTCTTGTGGTTTGCTGCTTGATTAAAACAATGGCTATTTTGTGTTTCTGTGGTGAACAATACATGTCCATTGTTCAAAGGAATCAGATAATCTTAAATGTGTTTTTTCCTTCTACTGTATGTGAACGGATTGATGATTTGTGCATTACTGTATTTTACGGACTGTAAGGCTACACTTTTTTCCCCAGCTGAGACCCCTGCGCCTTATATTTATAACAAGCAATTTTGTACCCGGCTTCGCCTGGGAATAATGTGCTCTCTCTCTCTCTCTCTCTCTCTCTCTCTCTCTCTCTCTCTCTCTGTTCTTCTTTTGCTCATTTACTTCTGCTCCCACCCTCACCCCTCATACCCTAACAACAGCATGTGTAGTGTTTACTTTTTTTTCTTACACACACACACATCAAGGGAGAAACCCCCTGCAAAGAAACCAACATGTACTGTACCAGTTATGTCCCTTTGTTTTTCTTATATCTCTCTTCAGGCCCCGTTTCACACACACACACATTCCAGCCCACCTCCCTAGAATACCCAGAATAACGATCAAAATGTGCTTCACTACCTTTGGGAGGATGTGCTGATCAAGAATATATAGGTTTGGGGGCTGCAAGACCAACGGTTTTTGCACAATTCACAGACAAACACTAAAATGCCTGCTGCCTTATTGGCAAATGTTAAGATCAGCTCCCTCCGCTGTTCCAGGGTGAAGTTGGCCAATCAGCTTAACGGAAAAGGTAAACCGGAGGGAGCTGATTGGCCAACTTCACCCTGGAACAGCGGAGGGAGCTGATCTTAACATTAGCCGCCTTATTATAAAACGGTTATATACAAGACGTTAAATGAAAGACACACACACAAAAATGACTACTGCCTTATTATATTAGAAGAAGAAGATATAACTAATATTAGTAATAATATAGTAAGATACTAATAACAAAATCTGAATTTAGTGTAAGATTTGGGGGGTGCGCCTTATAATAGATTAAAATTGATTAAAACAATGGCTATTTTGTGTCTGTGGTGAACAATACATGTCCATTGTTCAAAGAGAGAGAGAGAGTCCGTAAAATATGGTACGCATTATGGCAAACAATTCTTTGCATGCATGCAGACAATGGTATTGGCAGCGACTCAGGCAAGAAGTGAATCCCCTACAAATAATCAACAATAATGAGACAAAACATACAATAGTCCGTAGAATATGGTACGCATTATGACAAGCAATTCTTGGCATGCATGCAGACAATGGTATTGGCAGCGACTCGGGCAAGAAGTGAATCCCCTACAAATAATCAACAATAATGAGACAAAACATACAATAGTCCGTAAAATATGGTACGCATTATGGCAAACAATTCTTTGCATGCGTGCAGACAATGGTATTGGCAGTGACTCGGGCAAGAAGTGAATCCCCTACAAATAATCAACAATAATGAGACAAAACATAAATTAATTCCAGTACAGTGGAACCTCCCTTATAAGACCTTCAAAAATCGAAATAGGATTTAACGCCCTCTGCGGCCTTTTGGCCATGTGGGGCAAACCTTCAAAAATCATCCAAAATGAGGTCTTTAAGGGAGGGGTCTTATAAGGGAGGTAATTTTAATACATGTACTTACAAAGAAGGGCAATGTCTCAGAGAAGTAGGTCTTATGTGGGAGGGAGTCTTAAAATGGGAGGTCTTATAAGGGAGGTTCCACTGTAATTCCAGTACAGTGGGACCTCCCTTATATGACCTTCGAAAATCATCCAAAATGAGGTCTTATAAGGGAGGGGTCTTATAAGGGAGGGGTCTTAATAGGGAGGTAATTTTAATACTTACAAAGAAGGGCAATGTCTCAGAGAAGTAGGTCTTATGTGGGAGGGAGTCTTATAATGGGAGGACTTATAAGGGAGATTCCACAGTAATTCCAGTATCAGAGTTACCCAGCAGTGGGTGGATGCCTTGTGCCTCCATTCGGGGAGAACTGGGGGCCGTTTCACATGAGGGAACGCTCATAGCTATTAGCGCAATTCGGCAAAAACAGTCCTAAGAAACATCTTCGTTTGCCGATAGTTCGCGAACGTTAGCTCTCATGCTCGAGTGGTAGCATGCCGAAAACTGTTAGTCGAATCATGGGAAATACACAACTTTGTTTTACTTACGGCTTTTTTTTAAAGTTCTCACGAGAACTGAACTTTTTCTGTTCAAAATGGAAGCCAAAGTCAAGAAAGTTGACACAGGCAAGTACAGTGGAACCTCCCTTATAAGACCTTCAAAAATCATCCAAAATGAGGTCTTATAAGGGAGGTAATTTTAATACTTATAAAAAAGGGCAATGTCTCAGAGAAGTAGGTCTTATGTGGGAGGGAGTCTTATAAGGGAGGTTCCACTGTATTCTTCACTCTATAGCGAAAATATATGGGATGATTATAGCAAATTAAACAAAGTGTTTTTGAATGCACTTTCTTAATTGTTCATCATGTTAGATGGCATAATATAGTGCAAACTTAATTTTCTGCACACAAGTAGATGTGAATGAAATTGAAATCTTTGTGCAAACTGTCAGAGAGGTATGATTCATCTCCCTTTTGATAGCAACTCTTTTCTCCCGAAAGTGAAGAGTAAGCTTTAAGGGTTATCTGACCTTAGCTAACGTTATTGGTGTTTCTTAGACCCCTTTTGGCGTAACAGTTATTCATGCGAAGAGCTACCTCCAGTGAAACTCCACCCTGCCCTCCATGAGTCTCTCCCCATGGAGACACTGGGAGGTCTTTTGTATAAATAGTTTTCCCACCTTCTGGAAGTTCTGTGCGTGTACCTTCCTCTAAGCTTCCCCTCTCTTTAACTTTGCCTTTTGTTTTCCCTTTGCTTTCTGTCATCTACTATCTTTCTGACTTATTGGCCAATTTTCCTGCCTTTTTTCCAAAAACATTTCTCCTTTGAGCTCTTCTAAAATCGGAATGTATCGGCCAAGTGCGGTGGGAAGACCAGTGAAAACTGATAACTGGACACATACATACCTTACCCCTTTGGCCATATCGCCTGGGAACACAGAAGAAGAAGTATCGGAGTTACGACTCCAATTAGAACCAAACATTTCGCTTTTGATAACCACAATTAGAAATAGAATACATTGTAGACATACCGGTAATCAATAATGAAGCAACACATCAATTCCTGTATCAGTTATGACTACAATTACAACAACCAAATGTTTCACACATGATAACCACAATTTTCAAACAATAATTTGAGTACCATCTACATCATATTGTTTTACAAAGTTCTGCCAACTGAACAAAAAAAGTGATACATAAAAATAAATAGAAAATGCTTCTGCATCTGAATTACCAGCCCGGTTCTGAATTACCATCAAAACATGAAAAAAAACCACATTCATTATTTGTGGTATTCTAACCCGCCTGCAGAAAATATGATTAAAATATTTTCATTAAGGTAAAAGTCTTGCTGTTAACAGATCAACAGATCTAGACAAAGGCAAGATTGGCAAAGATGTCATTGTTAATACATTTTTAACCAGACACGAAGCAAAAGCTGGGTTAATGTTTTCAGGGCAGTCTGTTTATTCCTGACTATCTGTCTATCTATCTATGTTAACACAATAACGTTTGAACGGAGGGACCTAGGAGGCTCAAATTTTGCATGCGGATAGGTATTTATGATATCTAGACCAAGTTTGAAAATGGACATTGGTCAAAGGTCAAGGTCACTGCATGGAGCCGAAAATGCTGCCTATATGTCTATGTGTCCATCTATGTTAATACAATAACGTATGAACAGAGGGACCAAGCAGACTCAAATTTTGCATGCGGATAGGTATTTAGGATATCAAGGCCAAGTTTGAAAATGAAGATCATTGGTCAAAGGTCAAGGTCACTGGAGACGAAAAAGTATATGATTTGTTTAATTATTATAAATTACCTACTGGACCCTTTAGCTCTAAAGAATACCGTTACAACTCCCAACAAAATGTGAAGCATTTCCCAAGGTAGCTCACTTCCAATAATTGACACACTTTTAAGGTCAAAGGTGATGAAGGGCAGCCTGATACATGCAGTTACTCCATGGAAACAGCTTCAGCTGATATGCCACAGTATAACATTTACAGTGAAGTATGCTGCAGTTCACAAGATACTGCAAAATACAAGATCAAAGGTCAAGCAGACTGACACACACAACGTAATTTGCGCGTGGACATACACAGTCTTCAACTCAGACAGACAGACAGAAACATAGATGGGAGAGAGAAAAAGAAACAGACAGACAAAGACAGCAGACAGACGAGGGAGGGAGGGAGGGAGGGAAAGATTGAGGGAGAGAGTGATAGAAAGGGTGACATGGCGACAGAGCAAGAGAGAATGGGGGAGGGAGAAACAGGCAGTGACACATTTACAAACACAACTATGTGGACTTGGTAGTGGGTTTTGGGGGGCAGAGGTTTGTGCTGCTTCAGTGCACATCAGTCGGATGCAGTGCACTCCTAGGTTATACTGATCCAGAATATAATTATATCACCTGAGCACTGTTTCCGTGGATGAAGCTCATCAAGCATGCAAAGGGCTTTTGTTTTTTCAGATGCTGCATGGTAGCACCAGTGCCAGTGTAATGAACTTCTGCATACCAGAGTAATAAATAACAATCACTTCAAACTTTGAAGCGATTCTGTCCATTGGTTCACAGTTTTCGATCTCAAGCACACATTAATGACAGCATTTAAAATCCTTTCCCAACAAAAAATAACACCGCAAACAAACAGGTTGGATTTGGGCCCGTTTATTGGAGAGAAAGAACAAATGTTTCGAGCTGTAAGCCCGTCTTCAGTGTAACACGGATCAGTGAAACAAAACAAAAGTGACAACAACCAGGTAGTAAAATAGGAAAAGAAGACTGCATCTGCATCGTGGTACATCGGCAGGAACCAATTCTGGCATATACACCAACTGAGTAGAAATAACATTAATTAAAAAAGTTTTTGGAAAAACAGTACATAATATTATCAACCATGGAAAAAAGGAGCCTCCATCGTGATTGTAGGGGAATACAAATGACAAAGCTGAGACACTGAGTATGTGTTAACTCTGCATTTAAGACCTACATTAATCCTCTGCACAAATAATGTTATAAGTTAAACTTTAGAATATGATGGCAAATATTAAGAATAGCACCCTCCTCTGCCCCTTCCATTTCAGACGGTTTCAGTTATAGGGATAGGTTTATGGTCAATTAAGTGTCATTCTCATTATGCAATGCCAAAACGTTGACGAGGGAACAAAGGCAGGGAATTACAAACAGGCTTATGAGATCCTCAAAACCCTTACCAAGACACAACAGCCAAAGGCTTCGGTATTCGAAGATAGCAGCGGGAACCTTCTTACGGAAAGCTCTGCTGTACTCGCCCGATGGACTGAATACTGCAAAGGGCTGTACAACTACGACCTACAACCAGACATCAACATCCTGAAGAAAGAGCAAGCTAATTCAAGAAAGGCAGAAAATCTACCTGTTCTGCAAGAAGAAGTAGAAGCGAGCAGTGCGCAGTCTGAAAGCTGGAAAAGCACCAGGCGTTGACAATATTCCTGCTGAACTCCTTAAACATGGTGGAGAAGAAGTGACGAAGGCCCTTACAAAACTGTGTCAGAAAATCTGGGACTCTAGGGAATGGCCAAAGGAATGGACACGATCACTGATAATACCAAGAAAGGAAATCTTAAACAGTGCCAGAATTACAGGACGATCAGTCTGATCAGCCATCCCAGCAAAGTAATACTACGTGTTATCCTTAGTCGCCTCAAGACCATTGCTGAGGAACTATCAGTAGGTGTCCGTCAAGGATGTTTACTTTCTCCAGTACTATTCAACATCTTCCTGGAGAAGATCATGCAAGACACCCTTCATGACCACCATACTTCCATCTACATTGGTGGCAGACGCTTGTGCAACCTGCGTTTTGCTGATGACATATATAGACCTTTTGGGCGGCAGCAGGAACGAACTCCAGGAGCTCACTGACAATCTTGTGAACAGCGCTGGGTCATACGGAATGGAAGTCAGCCATGAAAAAAGCAAAGTCATGGTGAACAATGTGAATGACAACACCGCTGATATCACTATGAACTGTCAAAAAACTGGAAGAGGTGAAGAACTTCAAGTACTTGGGAGCACTTCTGTCCAAAGATGGCAGCTGCACCGCAGATATCCATCAGCGGATTACACAAGCTACAGCAGCTATGGCTAGACTGAGCAGAATTTGGAAAAGCAACATCAGCTTCACTACAAAGTACAGACTCTACCAGTCACTCGTAATCACCATCTTTCTCTACGGGTGTGAAACATAGACTCTGCTGGCTGACTCCGAGAGAAAAATTCAAGCTTTTGAAACAAAATGCCTGAGAAAACTGTTGGGCATTACATACCTAGAACGCAAGACAAATGAATATGTCCGCAACAAGATCGCAGAGCTGGTTGGGCCACAAGAACACCTTTTGACGACAGTTAAACGTCGCAAGCTCATCTGGTTTGGCCACGTCAACCGTCACGAATCCTTGTCGAAGACCATTCTCTAGGGAACCGTGGAAGGGGGCCGCCATTGCGGCCGACGAAAGAAGAACTGGGTTGACAATATCAAAGAATGGACCAACATGAACATGAATGACCTGATCCCGGCCGCCCACCAGAGGCAGAACTGGAGAATGTTTGCTGCTGCTGCCCATCAATCCCCCCAACGACCACAGTGGTCAAGGGACTAAAGGAAAGGAAAGGAAGGAAACTGACCCTAAACCTATCCCTAACCCTATCCCAAACCATATTTCTAACCTTAACATTTGCCAATATGATAAACACACGCACGCGCACACGCACGCACATACACCGGCGCACGCATACGCGCGCGCGCGCACGCGCACACACACACGCACACGCACATGCACACGCACATGCACACACACACACACACACACACACACACACACACACACACACACACACACACACACACACACAGAGTGAATATACAAACATTTCCAAACAAAGATTAATCCTCTCTCCATCAAAATGAACTTGATTTTATCACCAGCGTTCCTCCGAAGTCGGAGTGTGGTCACCCACGTGGCAGGGTAATAAAAACGGTCACACACGTAATGTTCTCATCCCTAACTGGTGCATTTGTACCATAGTGTTCAAGTGCTTAGGCTGTTGGGATGATCCCTGGAGTCTTTAAGCCAGGGTAAGACAACAAACAACATCCCTAGCATAACACCGGTTTAAAGGAAAACCAACAAGGAGCAAGTAACCCTAGCTGCTTCATTGCGGGGCAGGATGGGTCATCTTGTGCGGCAGTAGGGTCAACAGAAAAATGTGAGCTCATATTAAATGAAACTAAAGATAAACTTGAAACCTGATTTCATTTCTTAGTGCCACAGGACCTGTGCTGATGATGTATATTTGAACACAAGCAAACAATAATTAAAAGTGTGATTCGAAGTGATCAACACGAGTGTAAACACATCCAATACAATACAATGGTATTTCTGTATGATTTCAGCAAAATTAATTATTCATATGCAAACAACTGAATTAAAATAAAACAAATCTGTAAAAAAAAACTAAAAGCAAAACGACCCCATGAAGAAAAAGCACACAAAAAAGAACAAAGCAATACCTTCTTTTTTATTGAATGAAACACAGAGTCTACCCATCATCTATGATCTACCGAACCTGCCCAAACATGGGTATTTGCAACAACAACAAATTATTTATATTATCCAACCATTTTATGCTATATCACTATAATATAGCCGAGTCCTTCTAGTATTTGTTTTGAGCATTAAAAATTTATACTTTAACAAAACACTCCAATAATAATAAAATCACATATAGATTTGAGGGTCATTCATTGCTGCAGCCTTTTACATACCACATGTTCAAAAATAATATTGTGCGGAAACTTTGTGCTCTAATTCTTCTTCTGTGTTCCCATAATGGGTAATGTGTACAGCCGACACATTCCGATTTCAGAGGAGCTCAAAGGAGAAAAGTTATTTCGAATATTGTTTTGGAAAAAAAGGCAGGGAGAATGGGCCAATAAGTCAGAAAGATAGTAGATGACAGTTTGACACATGTGCGTTCAGTTCATGCGACCAACATCAGCGCATTGACATTGGCATCATACTTCCTTCACATTCAAGTTCTGTGTCGTCATTTCATGTCCTGTTTTGCAAACGATTTTTTTTTCAATTTCTGAGCGTAGTTTTATTTTAAAAACCCAAAATACAAATCTAGAAAATTCGCCCTTTCACTGCATTCACGGCATTTATTTATATTCATCTAAGCAACGCAATCAAAGCCAACTGAGTCACGTGTGTATGAATGTTAGGGTTAATCAGGAGAACTTTGACAGGACTAAATAATAATGCGTTCGTTAACCTATATAAAAGTTTGGATAGACCACATCTGGAGTATATATATGGGAACCAAATTTGGAATCCATATATAAAACGGCAATCAGTTTCAATTGAGCGTGTACAGAGGAGGGCTACTAAATTAATACAATTTCTTTAAAGTTTTGATTATAGTGAAAGGATACGCAAACTTGATTTACCATCCTTGAAATACAGAAGACTTCGTGGTGACCTAATCAATGTTTATAAAATTCTTAATGGTCCTAACAAAAAAAATACTAACAAAAGCTTATTCCAGATCTCGATTTTTTCAAAGACTAGAAATCATGAAATAAAAATACTAACACAGTATAGTAGAACTAACATCAGGAGACACTTTTTTCAGTAACAGAGTGACTAACTATTGGAACGCACTTCCTGCTCAGACAAAACTTGCACCTGCCATACTAACAAATTCAAAAAGGACAAAGACCCAAACCTTAGTAAATTAAAATACCAGTATGACTGATAGTCTACAAAAACTGTCACAGCTGTGCCGACTGAATTTAAAAAATAAAAAAAAGACAAAAAAGAGAAAAGACGCTTGAGACCATATTTGACCTGACCTGACCATCTGAAAATGTTTACAACTCTATAAAAGAGCCCAAACCATAGAGCCATCAATCCCTTTGATTTTATTGTCTCCCGAATGTTTGTTGACTTCAAAACATTGTAACAATCATTGCATCATCGCTTGCTAAAACATACCCCTTCCCTCTAATAGGGTGTGCGTAAAGTAAGAGGGGCTTCAACTTGACATTTGCCCTAAAAGCTACGCAAGCATATCAACAGAAAAGTTCACACCTCCGACAGATGGCGTGGTGAAACGAGGTCAAAAGTCAAAGAATGTCTTCCTTTCATTGTTATTTCCAAAATTTGGGACCTGAAAACTTACTCGCTAGTTAGTCTGTCAGAATCAGAATATACTGTGCCAGTATTCCCAGACAAGTTTATGTTTACTCAGGTTGACTTTATTGATTTCGTGCGGACTGATTTGAGTCGAAGTGGACGAACAGAACGTAAAAAAGGGGGCGTGCTTCGCCGTGTGGACTAGACCTACGACTTTGCTGCTGCATCTTTTCAACTTTTGTCTGTCTTCATTGTTTTATTTGATCAAGGTGTCTTGGCACGGAAGTTGAAAACCGTGGCTAAAACCGTTAGGCCTAGGCCCTCTGAAGCAAATTTGTTTATTGTCAACTCTTTAGTGTGACACCATATAACTGTCACGATCTGCACCTTTCACGATGAATTAAAACGGTAAGTGAGCCAGAATGGTCAGCGCAATTTGTTACTCAGGCATTGACTGATTGAGTCCGTGAAAGGAATAAAGCCCTAAAAATAAAAATAAAGGCAATAATTTAATTAGTAGATCTAACTAACCTTTGTACTCTTATCTTTTGCTATTTTTCTCTTTTTCGTACTACCCCCCAAAAAGTGCAGCAGAACCTTCAGCATGTTGAAGTTGGCTGCCTTAGGAGAAGAAGAAGAAGAAGTCCTCCTTTGCCCCCTTCCCCCCATCGGGTTGTGAATAGAAACTGGAAAGTTCCATCTTCCTTCTTCCGTCCCACTCTCCCCGCCGAGGGACCCCCATTTGGGGGTCTATGAAGCACTAACATTCTACAGGACCTTGAAGAGAAGAAGAAAAAGAAAAGAATGCAGGGGGTCCCAGGGATGCACTAGAAAAAATATTTTTAGCATCCGCTATGCCACTGGGACCCTCTATCCCGCCTCTAGGACCCTCTATACTGTAAGTGGAGTCCCTGGGACCCCTTGTTTTGCGGGACGATTGGGAGCCCTGCCCGCCCCATATCCCCCACTTCCCCTATTTTGGTAATTGGTATTTTATTTTAGTCATTTCATATTCTAGTACTTTATTTCTAGCCACAGAGACTTATCTCTGTGAAATTCGGGCTGCTCCCACTCGAGAGTGCGTCACTGCAAGCGCAGTGCCAGCCTTTTTTTTTGGGGGGGGGGGGGGGGGAGGGGGGGGAGCGGGAGAGACTTGGGAAACCTAGCTACCACTTTGGTCCTGAATACCAGGCAGCAGGATTTCTTCCTCACCAAATTTTGACTGCCTTAGGATTTCCACGTTAGTAAAAGCCACCCTTAGCTGGCCGAATGGCTGCTCGGCGAACAGCCCGAACCGGTGTTCGGCGAACTGAAATGTTTGGCCGAACCGGGTTTTCCCCTAATAGCCCGTGAACATGTTTGCCGAACAGCAGTTCGGCCCGTTACTTGTTCCCATGTCGTGTTCTGGGAACAAGTTTCTCGTTTGGCGAACACGAGAGCTCTTCATACGTGAAGGAAGAAAGTTGTCGAGCTAAATGGAACTCTTCATACTTGAAGGGAAAAAAATTGTCGCTGATCTTTATTTTTTAGATCAAACACGTTTCACAGTATTCAGAATAAGGACTTCCCATTTTTAGCAGATTTTATGAAAATTTTAAATGACTTGTAGCCATTATATTTTGTTATGTTGAGTGAGTATAGACTCTGTGAGATACAAAACAGTCAAGAAAGGGGATAACAAAGGCTTGGTTGGCTAGTTGTATGCATATATATATATGTAACAGTACCCCTATTATTTTTTGTAATCCAAGGTTTCAAACAACTTTGTTTTAGCTGATTTAATTGTGTTGGTTACAACTGAAATCTGAATTGTGAAAAATAGTTTGGAATATACTTGACAGAAAACAAAGCAAGCATAAAAACCAAGAATAAGCACTAAATGATAAAATTATACCTAAATAAAACTTTTTTTCAATTTCACACAATCACAAGAATAAAACATTGTCAAACACATAAACATCAATCAAACAGTACAATATTTCTGTTTATATCAAACACATAGCATTATAGGCATAAACCAACAGTATTTGCATGGAATTTCAGACAATATTTGATGAACCATTGACATAAAACTAACCCTACCCCCTAAATTAAAGGAGGGACAGTCAAAAGTTACGTACCTTTGTTTTTTTCTTTTCCTTGGATGATGTGATCAGTCGTTGACTTGTTAGCTTACAAGACTTTGTTTTCACAAACTAGCAATGAACAGGGATATATTTCAAGACAAATGTACATTTTCAACAGCCATAAAATTGAAAATAATATTATTATTAATAGAGAGCATTTAATGAACGAACGCAAGCCAAGTCCGACTCCGTTGACAACGTTTGCAATCGGCAACAATTTTTTCCTTCGTTTGACCGATCTGCACCCAAACATATTCACTAGCAGACGACATCGCACTCGTCATCAAACAAACGCACTAAACAACACAAAATAACCATTCATTTTACCCTAAAAAGCACAAAAACGATAAAACAACTCTCCTCGCATTGATTGTGGTGTAACTGCACGATTCTGTACATTGAAGTCGGACGATGTTTTGATAAATTTTGATGAAAATTTGGAAGAAATTGCTCTTCAACAACGCTTTCCCTCTTACATTTGGGTCGCAGGAAGTGTATTTCAATGCTGTTTGCTCATTGGTTGTAAATTTAACCAATAAAAAAGCTTGAAGCCTGTTTATGCGTACGTGATTGCTAGGAGTCGGACAGTGAGTGGAACCAATCCGCTTGTTGTGGTCCATTGACAGATTTTTGTGCCGTTTTATGCATTTCCGAATGATTAATACTGAAATATAAAACGAATCCATGCTTTCTGCATTGCAGTAGTTGTATATTCACGATGATTTAGTCATTTTACCGTTTCGTTCGTTGGGCTGGAAATGCAGACGGACATTGTCTGAAAATCGGTCAACGTTCTTCAACTCGCTCAGTGTTCGGGAAAAAGCATTATTTGAACTCATCTTCTGTTGGGAATTGGAAACACGTCTTTAGTTTTATGAAGAATAATTGTGATAATTTTTCACTGTTCTGAAAATCTGTCACATTTTGTAAAACCAGTGTGTGCTGAATGGGAAGTCATGTCAGACTACAAGCTGACGTACGTGAACGCAAAAATGATAATCACAAAGTCAATATTATCACAAAGACAGCCAAATTGTGTTTTTTATAAATTTCTTTATTGTATACTGACAGGCAGAAGTTCTGCACACACGCATTGGAAAAATCATCAAAAATGTAAATCAGATTCAAAATTAATGTCACTTTGGGTAATCCTAAATCATGCAATTGTACACACAGCATGATTTAGGATTACCCAAAGTAACATTAATTTTGAATCTGATTTACATTTTTGATGATTTTTCCAATGCGTGTGTGCAGAACTTCTGCCTGTCAGTATAGTTTCATTCATGTAGCATGCATAAATGTTGTCACATAAGCAAGAAAAGAAGAAAAAAAGGTATCAAACATTCAGCACCCCCCAGAAGTGATAATACTGTGAAACGTGTCATCAGTGATCCAAAGCACGCCCTTGTTTTTTCTTCCGATTTATTTTTCTTTCTTGACGTCACATGTTAGCCTAGAACATAATGCAAAGATGCATTTTTGTCACAGTCGTCATGTTTACGAACCTCAATCTCAAAGTCTGCTTCTTTCAGTTTTGTGAACAAGAGAGTTGGATCACTCGATCAGCACGAACACTCGGAACAGACCAAAGGCCTATGGCCTGCTGATCATCGATCTGTCATCATATCACATAATTTATTATATGAAAATAATTCAATGCTATTACTACCCCTTTTGAAAAAACAAAAAACAAAATGTTACTTCTCGGTTATTTTCTTTCTATAGACGAGATGCACAAATTTAAGGGGGTGGGGGGATTTTCTAGGCTTAGGCCTACATGTTTACCGAAGTAACCTTTTGTGCCTCGCTATGACGTTGGGGTCAAAGGTACACCTTCGCACAGTTCGTTTCGGGTCAGATTAAGGAGCAAACCCACTGTTTGGCGATCGATCGATTCGTTGTTTGTTCGGGCGAAAAGGAAAAGAGCACTAATTGACTTCGCTCGTCGGCCGAGCACCCGTTCGGCCGAAATGGATTCGGACAGCTAAGGTTGGGCTTAAAGCGCACGGGTAAGACTAGTTGTAACTTGTAAGTCCCCATCCGAAGGACTTAACATTCACTCAGTTTGATTTTCCCATTGAACAAGAAAGAAATGGCAAGGCCGGGATTCGAACCCAGTCACTCATGCTTTGAAATTGGCAGGTGAATATCTTAACGACGACTCTACCACTGTCCTTCTTTCATTGACTTATATATTGTTATAACTGGACGGACAGAACATAAAGAGGGGGCTTGCTTCCCACACCATCCTTAATCCTAGTATTTTGTATTTGGTACTTCTTAGTCACAGAGGCATCTCTGTTAAATTCGGGTTGCTCCCACCTAGAGAGCACGTCGCAGCCAGTGGCGTGCCACCTTTTTTTAAATTTGCATGTGATTTTTGTGTGAATCACTGAATCTGATGAAGGAAAGGGGGGGGGGGGGGGGGGGGGGGGGGGGGGGGGGGGGGGGGGGAGGGGGGGGGGGGGGGGGGGGGGGGGGGGGTAATTTTGACCAAATGACAACTTTTTCATTGCCACTGGGTTTAACATGTGCTAAGTGCATGGGCACATGGGACCTTGGTTTATCATCTCATCCGATAGACTCCACGTTCAGACCATAAGGCCTAGTCAGTCAGTGCGGAGTGAGAGGAAAAATTCCCTGTACCCAGGTTCAAACTGGTTTATTCAAACTATTGTATATGAGGCGAACATGTTAGCCCTTTCTGCTTCTCCTCCCCACCCCTCTCATCGTTGCCTCTTTTGAGCTGACCATCTGGGCAGCCACTAGTCTCTAGAGATACTGTATCTCTGCATTTTGAGGCAAAGGTGCAGTTTAGCTCATTTATGTTCACTGCTTAATTTTGAAAAGCCTTATTTTGTTGTTCTATCCTGATACACACCCTCCGCCCTTAAATTAAAACTAAAGTCAAGACATCAGAATCATTCAAAATCAAGTGCTAGCAGTAGCACTGTAGGGTACAGGCCAAGTTGGACAATGAATGAGTGAATAGCTACTGTATTCGGTGATGGTTCATAGTGTGTGTGTGTGTGTGTGTGTGTGTGTGTGAGTATCAAAACTACGACTGTTTGCTGGTTCATTGTGTGGCTGAACTGCTAATGCTACTGATATAATTATTGATAGCGAAGAATAAGTGGCAATATAAAGTTAAAAAGTAGGCCAGAAACCGATTATTGCTCTTGAAGATTTAGAGATTGTGACTCTTTTGTTGTCTTTATTTTTGTGAACACTACTTGTTTTAACGACTATATCCACACTCATATGTGTACTGTAAGGGAGATGATATCACGATGAAGAAGACCAAAAACAATTGCTTTCTGAGTTTCTCTGTTAAGAAATTGTCTTCTCTATTAAGGTAAAGGCAAAACTGTGGATAGTCTTTGCAACACAAATTCATGCCAATGTTTAATTTCATTGATCATTGATGAAACAACAATATGGAATGTAATAGAACACACTACACACATTTAAAATAACCCCCCCCACACACACACACACACACACACACATGCACACTAACACATCTCCCTTGTCATCAGGCTTATATACACACAGAAACAGACATACAGAACAGTTAGATCATGCAAACAGAGAGACATAGACACATATAGGTACACACACACACACATAGTGATGTCCCGAGGCCACGGTCATAGGACATTGACATATATATTAAGATTGAAAATGTCATATTGTGTTCTTCCCTGTCAGGACAGATGTCTGATTACATTTTTAACACTGGCATGCTTTGTCTTATTCATTTATGCAAGAGCCAGGTCATTGCCCTATTGATTTCTCTTGTCTCAAGTCAGTTTGTCCTATCACTTTTCGATCCTCGGTACATCATTGCACACACACATATGTACACACACACACAGTGACACAGAGCAGTCACGCTGATCTATTATGCTTTATAAGAGAATAGACTACTGTGGGACATAACAGTCCTCAAATACAGACTCGCAAACACAAAACATGTATACACACACATGGGCACACTGAGAGACAGACAGATGAGACACAGAGACTGACTTAGTGAATGACTCAGAGCTATAAAAGGAACACATGTCATGGGTTGTGTGTTGTGAAGCTTTTCTTTTTCTGGAACTTGATCATCTAGGTAAACTGATTGGTTTGCAAGCTTGTAAGTAAACTTTAGAGTAAACTGTCACTAAACCATTTAGTAAATGGCATACGTTTTCAGTAACTGTAAACATTGTGTGTGTGTGTGTACATGTACTATGGCTTAGAAACCTATGTATGTCAAGTCCTTGACATAATTTTGTGTGGTGGTCTGACTTGGATTAAGATGGATATTGACTGTGACAGGTTTTTTTGAATCAAACCATTGTTTACATGCTCACACACACTTGCGCTCACACACACACACACACACACACACACACGCACTCGCACTCATGCATGCTTGCATACACACATGTATGCACGCACTCATGCATGCTTGCACACATGCACGCACGCACACACACATGCTCACACACACACACACACCACACCACACCATACCATACCACTTTTCTCCACACCTTTTTTTGCTATTAATGTGTGTGCAGTAAGTATCTTCTGGATTCTGAAGTGTAAGTTTACTCTGTGTATAATGATACCAGAATAATGTCTTTAATGACCTTGAATTATGCTAATGCAGAAACAGTTGATTAAAATTTTACCATCTGTTATCGGATCTATGTGTGTTTGGTATCAGTCTTCCTGTGTTCTGCACTCCTGTGACGAATGAGAAAGCATTGGAAAAAAAAGAGAAAAAAATGCAATTTCAAGTTCATTTAACTTTATACAATGTTCCTTTTTATTATTCAAAGGTGGGGCTGTGAGTGAGTGAGTGAGGGATGAGCGGGGCACGAGTGGGGGCGGTGGCGGGGGGAGAGGGAGGTCCCAGCAAGACGGCCCGCAGTCGACAGGTGAAGCTGGTGCTGCTGGGAGACCAGGCCGTGGGCAAGTCGTCGCTGGCCCTGCGCTTCGTGCGTGGCGAGTTCCCCGACCACCATGAGGCCACCATTGGGGGTGAGTGCCCTCGTAGAAAATATTGAATAGATGAACAAAATAAATTATTACTTGGCTTTGTCGTTTGTGTACAAGTTCCCTGACCACCATGAGGCCACCATTGGGGGTGAGGCCTTTGTAGTGAATATTGATGAATAGATAAAAAAAAGAAATGATTACTGGGCTTTGTTGTTTGTGTATGTACAACAAGTTCCCCAATCACCATGAGGCCACCATTGGGGGTGAGTGCCTTCGTAGAAAATATTGAATAGATGAAAACAAGAAATTATTACTGGGCTTTGTTGTTTGTGTACAAGTTCCCTGATCTCCATGAGGCCACCATTGGGGGTGAGGCCTTTGTAGAGAATATTGATGAATAGATGAAAAAGAAATTATTACTGGGCTTTGTCGTATGTGTACACCAAGTTCCCTGATCGCCATGAGGCCACCATTGGGGGTGAGGCCTTTGTAGAAAATAATTGATGAATAGATGAAAAATAAATTGTTACTGGGCTTTGTCGTTTGTGTACAAGTTTCCCGATCACCATGAGGCCACCATTGGGGGTGAGGCCTTTGTAGAAAATATTGATGAATAGATTAAAATTACTGGGCTTTGTCATTTGTGTACAGCAAGTTCCCCGACCACCATGAGGCCTTCATTGGGGGTGAGGCCTTTGTAGAAAATATTGATGAATAGATGAAAAAGAAATTATTACTGGGCTTTGTCGTTTGTGTACAAGTTCCCCGATCACCATGAGGCCACCATTGGGGGTGAGGCCTTTGTAGAGAATATTGATGAATAGATAAAACAAGTTCCCTGATCTCCATGAAGCCACCATTGGGGGTGAGGCCTTTGTAGAGAATATTGATGAATAGATCAAACAAGTTCCCTGATCTCCATGAAGCCACCATTGGGGGTGAGGCCTTTGTAGAAAATATTGATGAATAAATAAAACAAGTTCCCTGATCTCCATGAGGCCACCATTGGGGGTGAGGCCTTTGTTGAAAATATTGATGAATAGATGAAAAATAAATTATTACTGGGCTTTGTCGTTTGTGTACAAGTTTCCCGATCACCATGAGGCCACTATTGGGGGTGAGGCCTTTGTAGAAAATATTGAATAGATGAAAAAAATAAATTATTACTGGGCTTTGTCGTTTGTATTCAACAAGTTCCCTGATCACCATGAGGCCACCATTGGGGGAAAATATTGAATAGTTGAAAAAAAGAAATTATTACTGGGCTTTGTCGTTTGTGTACAAGTTCCCCGATCACCATGAGGCCACCATTGGGGGTGAGGCCTTTGTAGAGAATATTAATGAATAGATAAATAATAAATTATTACTGGGCTTTGTCGTTTGTGTACACCAAGTTCCCTGATCGCCATGAGGCCACCATTGGGGGTGAGGCCTTTGTAAAAAATATGCGTGAATTCCTTTAAAAAAAATTTTTTTTATAATATTGTTTTCATGTGGGGAAAAATTTACATCAAACTAAACATTAATAATATTGCTGTATTTTTAGGTGTTACTCTTGCCATGTTTTTCAGCTCTTTATGTCTTTAAAATATGTTCTGCTTATTGTATTTAAAATGTGTTCTGCTTATACCGGATCACTGTTCATATTTGTCTGGTTTGTTTATTACGACATTGCAGTGTTATTAGCTCATACTCTTTGTTGTTGATAAGTGTGTTTATTGTGGTGATTCTTTTGTGCACCTGGCTGCAATTTCTCTGTTAAGAAAAAAAGGAGTTGATTTGTATTTAGAAACGAATCACACACACACGCACGCACGCACGCACGCACGCACACGCACACACACACACACACACAAATGCGCGCGTGCATGCACATACTCATAAGCACACACACACAACACACACTCAAATTTTCTAAATTCAGACAGTGAATATAATGCTTTTCTAGTTCTGACGATTTTCTGCCTTTCCTGGTGCAGCTGCCTTCTTAACTCAGACGGTCAAGGCGGGGGACAGCACGGTCAAGCTGGACATCTGGGACACGGCCGGTCAGGAGCGCTACCACAGCCTGGCTCCCATGTACTACCGTGGGGCCGCTGCCGCCATTGTCGTCTACGACATCAACAACGCTGTAAGTCTGCCGGCTAGAAAATATAGTTAAGGAAAAAACCCATTGCTAAATGCATGGGTGCTACTCTTTAATTTCTACACTGATTTCAGTATTTTTAATTTTTCCAGAAACTGAACTTCATTTTTTTCATCCAAAAAACCCTGACCACAAGCAATTTGGGGCGTTTTGAACTTGGTCTACTTGTTCTATCTTGGAAGTATTCAAAAGCAATGTAATAATTTTACAAGGCTTATCAGACTCAAACTCTGCCCTGGGATGGCAAAGGCAAGTAAGTCCAGAAAACCTACTTTCAAGAAAAACACACTTTTGTGTTTCATTAAATTTCTCAAACTGTATCAATGATAAACTTATTTTTACTTATGAATTATTATCGTGTTGGGGAAACATAACTTGTCCATTCAGGTTTTGCTAATAGCTTCTTTAATTTTAGTTGTTTTTGGACTTTTATGGACATACTGCTTTCTGCCATATTATTTCAAGAATTGACACTTGTTAAATGTTTTGGCAAAATCGGGTATGTGGGACATACTTGGTTTTGGCATATTATTTTGGGAAACATTATTTGTTAAATGTTTAAGCAAAATAAAGTGCAAGTGGACATGCTTTCTTCTGCCATAAAAATATTGAAAACGTGGTTTGCTCTTTTTCGATACAGCAATGTAAGTTGTACCAGTTTAAGCACTCACAGGCTCATTACTGTGTGCATGCATTTTGTAGTGTGTCAAACGACACATTAACTTTTAGTTACAGAAACATGAATTTGCTTGTTTGCACCACTGTTGTGTTTGTTCAGAAAGAGAGAGAAGGAAATAAATAGGGGAAGAGGAATTAGCTGCGAATAGAAAAAAAACCACAGAAAAAGGCAGACGGGAATAAGAGAAAGGTTGTGTGAGTGAAGAAAGAAAGAGAGAGAGAGAGAGAGAGAGAGAGACGCAGAGACAGAAAGACAGAGACACACATAGAGACACATATGAGATCTGGACAGCGATTGAGAGAGAGAGAGAGGGGGGAGGGGAGGGTGAAAACTCCCTTTTAAGACCATGTGAATTTCATAATTTTAATCTGGAATCAGTGAAAAGGGCGGGTGAGAATGTTTTTTTAACCTTATTTAATGTTAAATAAGAAGATGCCTTATAACAGGGTGTTAAGAGGGCCATCCTGTATCGCATGAGTTGTCATGTTCTCAATAAAAATGACACTTTCAAAACGAGCCTCATACATCAGACACAACTTCGGTTTATTTGCTGATGTCATGATACAAACATTCTATTTTGGCATTATCCTCAAAACATGGGACTGTGTGCAGCGATGATGCAAACATTGAAAACAATGATCTCTCTCTCACACACACACACACACACACACACACACACACACACACACACACACACACACACATACATACAGACACAGAGACAAGCAAACAAACACACAGGTTTTTTCCCATCTCATTTAGACATTTTTCCATCTTCAACAAGTGTGAAAAGTTGCTATAATCTTTCCATTGCAAGCAAAAAAACACACAAACGAAAACAAAAAAACAAAAACAAAAAAACCTGTGGCCTGCATAAAACTGAAAATTGTCCCAAAACAAGTTCAATTCTGTCAACCACACAGTTTATGCAATCATATGCTTAACTTTGCACAAATAGCAACATCTTTATATCCCATATAACTTCCAGACTGGACATCATTTTAAAACCTGGATTGCAGAACATAAACAAAAGAGATTATCGTCGCTGTTTGCACACGTGTTGAGCGCTTAATCATGTCAAATACTATTTTGAGTTGTTACAAAGTTTACATGTATTAACGTTTGTTTTGGGGGGTTTTCCATTACAGAGCAACCCTGTTTCTTGTTTGTTTTTCTATTCTTAAGTGAAAGGAAAAGGAAGGCACAAGAAAAACATGAATCATCATAAAACCTTTCTGGGAAGAATCTATAAAACCTGTAGAAACACAGAAATGGGAGGAATACAACTAAAATACAAATGAAAAGACTGTAAACAGAAGGGCGGACAAAACGTGTTTATTATGTTACAAGTACTATTATCCTACTTATCTAAGGAGCAATGTGGGAGAGAGAAAGAAATAGGGGGGGAAAGAGAGTGAACGATAGAGGATTTGTAGTAGTAGTCTGATACAGTAAAATGGATATTCCTCATAAAAATCAAGATTAATAAAAGGGAAAAAACTTGGTTTGCGTGCAAACACAATAACAGACACATATTCGCACGCATGCACAGACACACACACATGTCCGAGCATACACACATCTCAAGTGCTGCTATAACATCCCTTTCAGTGGAAAGACATCAACACAGAAACAAGTTCAACAACACACAGTAGCAGTGATTACACACACTCATGTACACATACGCACACAAACAATCACATACACACACACACACACACAACCCCCCCCCCCCCCCCACACACACACACACACACACACACACTGATAGTTAATCATGTTGAAAACGACATACTGTCAGTTTCACCTTTTGTTTGAAGAAATTGAGGAGGGTAATTTTTCCATGTTAGTATGTCCCCCCCCCCAATACACATACTCACATTTGAAATAGTGCATGCACGCACACACACGAACACACACACACACACACACACACACACACACACTGAGACGGATACATATCGAAAATGACCTACTTTCAGTTTCACCTTCTGTTTGTGGAAATTGAGGAAGCTATTTTTTCAATATAATAATGTACCACTCACACACACACACACACACACACATACACACACACACACACACACACACACACACACACACACACACACACACACACACACACACACACACACACACTTGAAAAAGTGCATATGCACACACACACACACACACACACACACACACACACACACACACACACACACACACAAACAAACACACACACCTTGCAGGCCCATGCAAGCCCACATACATATGCACATACACAAAGACTCATGTATGCACTCACACTTTTTCTCAAATTTTCTTATCTGACTCATTTGCTAAAGATACACATTAGATCTACAAAGCTATTGAAAGCGAAGATTTGGCTAATCTTGACCGCTAATCAAACGATTTCATGGAGATTCACTAAATCAGCCAAATGCCTCTATCATATTCAGAAAACAGCATAAGAAATAACGGCAAAATCCGAGCTTTTGTGCTCACCATCACATTTTTGCCTTGAAAATGTTAACCGAAGAACTGTATTTTTCAGTTAAAAGAAAGTGAAGGTTGAATCAGCCTTAGTTTCATAAAACATAAGTAGATTATGGGACTGAAAGTTGCAAAGGCGAACTAGAGGAGCCTTTGTCGACATAACATTGCAGGAATGAACATTAAATGTTGTCTAAATAAACAATAAAACTAAGACTTACTCTGATGAATCATCGTCCATTTTCGCTGCAGCAACAAACTGAAACTCCAGCCACAAACAGGAATTCCAGTGGGAAACCGAAATTAGAAAATAGTAAGAAGCCTTTTGATTGGTTTACAAATGGATCCATTCTTCTCATTGGATGAAGGACATACTCTTTTCTGCCATCAAATTGTGGTCATCGGAAAATTACAGTGAGGTCTAGAGAGTCAAGAGTGCTCGGACTTGCTTCGTTCTGCCATTTTATTAATGCACTTAAATGAAATTTAACATGGACATACTTGCCAAAATCTCGGAATCTAAAACCCGCACAGTTATCAAATTTACACAAAAGATGTGCGCCTAAATGTTCATTTTGATTCACTAATAATCTCATTTTTGACAAAAATGGACATAATTGCTTTTGCCATCCCAGGGCAGAACTGTCTCTGTCTATCATTTTAACTCACTCGGCACTGGCCAGTTGCTTCCCCTTACAACCGTTTCGGACGGGCTATTTGACTAGGTTCGAAAACCCATCACCACAAAAAAGTTATGAAAAGTTATGGACTGATATTTTCAGATAAGATTACTAACACCATGCACTAAACGATCGTAAAATATCAGATTCCATACCTTCGTCGTTTGTCTCCTATTGACGAAAACAGCTAACACAGAAAGAAGGAAAATTTCGCATTCCGATCTTTGACCCCCCCTCTACAACCAAACCTGAATGTAAAGTCTGCAATGATTGGTTGATTTCAAGAGAGGCAAGGTCAAAGCAAACTGAAAATAGGTTATGATGTCACACTGGAAAGCTGTTTGCACGCCATAAATCAAAACCTCTTGAAAAATCTTATGAGCCGGAGCCGGGCCATTCATCCTGTGTGTTAACTGTCTGTCTGTCTCGTTATATCTATCTTAAGTTGCCCCCCTGAATCGTCCGACGGGGCTCTGCCCCTGTACCCTGCCGGGGCCATGGGTCCCTGGACTCCTGCCTTTCAGTTGTTTTTTTATTGCACCCATGCTAATGCTATACGAGTATCTCACTCTCATCATAGTGTCTTTTTTTTTTAATCAACAATTCTAAAAAAAATATTTCAATACAGCTGAACATTTCAAGCTGGTTTTTTTGTTTTTTGTTTTTAAAAGTCTGAATGCGTTTGATTTAAATTGTTTGGTTTTTATTGCAGAATCAAGTATGAATTTGACCTTTGTATTCTTTTTAATAATCAACAAATACCATAGACAATCAGCAACTAAGCTAGTAGCTCGACTTTGACAAAAACCTTGATGTGGTAAGACTATAATAACCAATTGAAAGTCTGTCAATACAGCTGAGCATTTCAAGCTGTTGTTGTTGTTGTTTTAAATTTGTAGTATTGCACCATGGTCTGTTATTCAATAATCTGATAAACTATGGATTTGGGGAGATGAGGGGTAATATTTTAGCATGTCACCAGTATTGTACAAGCCACCTTTTCTTGATCTTGGGAAGTGTGATAGGTACTGTGACAACCCTTTCGCCTCCAGCCATTTTTCGCAAAACAATTCCATTAGAATTACCAGGGTAGAGAAAAAACAAATCATCTGCAATATTGGGGATTCCTCTATGACATGTACAATGTAAGGCCTGTCCTTACCTCCCAAAATTAAGAAAAAAGGCTCTTTGGATAACAGACCCTGCCTTGATGCCTTTTAGTGACATGGGTGTTAAAATCACTGTGGTGCAAAAATGCGACATTGGAACCTCCCTCCCATATAAGACCTACTTCTTTGAGACATTGCCCTTCTTTGTAAGTATTAAATTACCTCCCTTATAAGACCCTCCCTTATAAGGTATCATTTTGGATGATTTTTGAAGGTCTTATAAGGGAGGTTCCACTGTATTTGAAATATGGCTGACTGTCCTTCAGACCCTCAGTTAGGGTTTATTAAAATCAGATTCGGATGGAAATATCTTCTTTTATCTGTAGCTTTCCATGTTGTTGAGGCTTGACACGCTTAACTGTGCACACAGAACACATTCACTCGTGCCTTGGCCTGGGTGAAGGAGCTGCGCCAGCAGAACGCGGGCTCCGTGCTGATTGTGCTGGCGGGCAACAAGGCTGACCTGGCAGCGGAGCACAGGGCCGTCAGTGTGGACGTGAGTGACTGCACTTAGTGGGATCAGATTGTCTACTGTAGAACCGAGTGTAGCCTGGGGTTTTCCTTGGAATTGTTGCAGTAATGTGGCAGGATAATTGAGGTCAATTCAGTGCGTTTGTTGTTTTCCAGCGCGACGGGAAAAAAAATCAAACGGAAAGCTAAGTTCTTTGGTTGGGGACTTAAAGCAAGTCTGACCCGTGCTCTTTACGCACTTAAAAAAAATCCACGTCCTGTGAAACGGGAAAGAAGGAAATTGATAACTAGATTTCCACACACAAAAAAAGAAGAAAAAAAGAAAAACAAAGTGGCGCTGCATTACCGGTGTCATTCTCTCTAGGTGAGGAGCAGCCCAAATTTCACCGATGAGTCTCCTTGACTAGAAAATGATACCATACTATACCATGTCATACCATACCGTACCATCTCATACCATTCCATACCATACCATACCATTCCATGCCATAGAGCCTGTTGGGAATCAGCATGGAGTTATATGCTCACGTATCTCATATTTATTCACACAGTCTCATGCATGCAAAGTCACATCCTATCGACGCATCCCAAATTTACCTGCGTGTGTGCGTTGTCATCTAAGAAGTTCTCTTATAGAAGATGGTTGGCTGGAAAATGAAATTCTGCCATATTTTGCTTTGTATTTTCATTACTCTGACAATGTTAATGTGTTTCATATGCACATGGGCTCTTCGAAATCAGGAATGAACAAGCTGACAGAAATGTCTTCAGGAATGGCCATCTTGTAGCCTTGCAAAATCAAAAATGTCTAGTTGCATTGGTGATTGATTCACATGGCGATAGATAGACTTGCGCATACGTGTGACAGGAGAAAGAGAGGGATAAAAAGGAGTGATACAGAAACATGTATATCATCACAACGATGTGCACAAACACAAGGCATTGGTATGATTTCAGCAATTTATTAATGCAATGAAATTATTTCTAAAGTATACTTCTTTCCTTCCACACATAGCATGACACAGGAGAGAGAGTGGGGAGGGGGGAGGCGTGCAGGTGCCATAGACAGATAATAAATAAACAATGCATTATAAAATCCATTGACTTAGAAAAAAACATGACTGAATTATAAGAGAAAATAAACACACACATGCACATGTGTTCGTGCGAAAGACAATTTAGATGAACTTTGCATTCAAAACATGTTAAGTGATGCAAGATAATATACGTTATCTAGATCTAGCCTTCGAATATTGATTTTGGTTGGAACTTGAGAAGTTTTTATCGCAACTCAGCCTGTGGCTTCGTTGCGATAAAAACTTCGAGAGTTCCAACCAAAACCAATATTCGAAGGCCAGATCTAGATGACATATATATCTCGATGGTTTCAAATGCAGTTTATAGTTATTGAAACGAAATACTGACTAAGCTAGATCTACTGCCTGCATTGCAAGCACAGGCCCACTGACGTTCTCATCTGCATGTTCATGCGCAACGAAATTAAGTTCCACTGATTCTGAGAAGTTTTCAAATATTTATAGTTGGTGTTAGTAGTTGTTTTTTGCGTATTTTTTCGTCATCTGAAATTGTCGCAAAACGCTTCATTTTGCCAGTTTGGGTCGTCTGCTTTCATTGACATCCAATGTGATTGTATCCTTCCGCGAAGCTCAGATGCGAATATAACGTTATATGACTTACTGTTATCTCGACCTGCGGTCATATGGGTCAAAGAAGGAGGGGTCGAGATTGTGACGAGGTAATGGGTTAAAAGGCTAAGTCCCTAGGGAAGACTTTAGAAAATTTGCCTTTAGCCCACTTCTCTAGGGTATGGGAGATGAGCAACTTTCCCGGCCCCTTTTCATCTAATAAATTTATATTTGTGCCCGGGTTCTGGCTCGTATGGTTGTAAGAAATACAAGTGGTTGAATTGCTCTAAATGGCAGACAGAAAGAAGTAGGGTTTTACATGAAATTACAAGACTCCCACTCTCATCAGTCTGACCAAAGGGTTCAGGATTATTTGACACTTGTATTTTATTTACTCCCAAAATCTGCATAAGATTATGCAACAATAATAATAAAGCAGCTCAATGGCGCCAAAACAAAATATGGATAAAAAAACAATGAAATCCGAAAGGATTCACAAGACTTTTGTCTTTCTATAAGGTTCGCCCCATGCCGGAAGGGTTACTAATTATCTTCAGTGTCCGTAGGAAAGTTCAAATGATTGGCGCAGTCCGGTGGACTTAGCTGTTTCAAGTTCCTCCGTGGTGATCGGCGAGTGCTGGGTTGGCTGGGCTTGCTCGTCAGGTGAGAGTAGCTCCCAGTCGTTCCGGTTACGGCTTCGCGGGATGGCACGGTTCAAGCATGGTCTCCTCGCGGATTCTGGGTGCGGGTCGTCTTGGCGGCGGTCCCGTCTTGGTGCTTGGTGGAGTCCGGGATGATCTTCCGGCCCACGATGCCCTGCTGATAATCACAGGAGAAGGTGGATGTAGATCTCTATGGCTTAGAGACAAGGGGCTTCAGTCGGCAGGGAATTAGTGAATCCCAACCGGCTAGAAGGCTTCCCTTGTACAATAGCACTACTTAAATAAATAAACTGAATTTCAGTTAACAAACTGAGATCAGAAAAACATAAAAGGTGATCAAGACAACATCACTCCCCATCCAACACCTGGAAAGGAATGGTATCATAAAGTGCAAGATTGCGGCCCATAGGTTTCCTACTAAAAATAGACAAATGGGTTAGTAGGCATAAACTCCGGTTCTGGTACCAAAAGTGTTCAAGTCAAAAACACACACACACACAAATAATCAGTGCACATAAATAGAATAGAATGTTTACCACTTCTTTTCTATAACATATCTATCTACTCCTTATTCATCATTGAACATAGGATCTAGATCAAAACTAGGGTCAAACAAACAACCAGTCTCAATCACCAGTCATCAATAAGACTTACTAGGTGGGCTATTCTGGCTGGGAGAGGTGTTGCTCTAGTCAGTTTCAGCGTCTTGTGTGAAAAACTTTTTCTCACTACGCCAATTATAGCCTTCACTTTCAAACAATGAAAGCCTGCTATTGGTTTATTACAGTCCACACGTCACAAGATGCTGTTCAGAGTGTACCGAACAATCACGCGCCTATTACATCCTTATCACGTGCCGACATTCAAATCCTTCTCGTGCTCGGAACGGCAAAACCGTCTTCAAATGGAGATAACCGTGGTTGTCACTTTCTTGTGATGGGTAAGGACGCAGTGTCTTACAAAGGGAGATAACCGTGGTTCAAAGGGATAATTGCCTTAGTCGGCGTTCGTTTTGAAGTAGCCGGGCAATTAACGTGGCGGTTGGTCGAGAAATGAAAAGGAGAGGGGGTGGGGAGGGGAGAAGGGGGGGGGGGGGGGGTGTAGATAAGGAATAAAGAAAGCGGGTCGCGCGGGACACTTACGTCACAGAGGCCCCCCGAAGAAAAGATTCTGGTACCGGAATCTTCCTGTGGAACGCCGACTCCACTTTCGACTTGGGCGACAGGGACAAATTAGTGGGGACTGGGTCTGGAATGGTGGAACATCTGGTCGCAACACAGAGTTCAAAGGAGCAGGTGGGTTAGAGATCAGTGGAATGGATTCCGACTGAGGTTGGTGCGGCAATCCTGTGTTGAGTTGTCCCAAGGTTGATTGCAGAATAGCAAACACCTCTTGCCTGAGTTTCCCCTTTAGCCTGGATTCATCATTGCTGATGATGTGGTTTGGTAGGCCGATTCGGGTGAAAATGGCTTTGAGTGCCGCAGCTACCTGGCTAGCATCAAGTGAGGAGATTGGGGCGGCATCGCACTGCATGGTACATATGTCGACCACGGTGACTATATACCGGAATTTCTTCTTCCGTTGAGGTAGAGGCCCGACCAAGTCGACTGCCACTCGCTGAAAGGGAGGGGTAGGTGAGGGCTGGATGTGTGGCGGCCTGTCCCGATAGTACCTTCGGTGGGTGTTTGCGGGTCCAGTGCTGCCTTTCACCTGAGGTACCTGTGGCGAGTGGTCTTGGGTCATTAGGCGGACATTCCTTGGGAAGGATTTTCCAAGTTGTGGCGGACTTGGGGACTTGGGACAATCTGGATTGGCTCGCGCGGCAATTTGGTTTGCCGCGTTGAGAGGTTTCTTCCCCGCTGAGGGAGTTTTGCTCTTTGGGAAGGAGGGAGGGAGTTGGTTTGTGGATTGGGGAGAAGGGAATGCTGCTGAAACAATAGCAGGTTGAGAGGGGTGCCCTAAAAACACATACTGTGATCCCAGTATGAGGTCATAGACAGGACTGTCCATGAGCACTGCCTTGATGGGTCCCTTAACATATCTGGTGTCGACATTGATTATGGCGACTGGCAAAGTGGATGGGGGGATTGCAGCATCAGGGCCTTGCAGAGAGATGAAGTCTCCCGTGTATGCTGACGCGGGGACTAAGGATCCGCAGACAATGGCGTCGCATGACAGTCCAGTGTCATAGAGACACTGAACAGGGATGTTGTTGACAGTCGCCTGTCCAACGACTGACGGTGTGCCTGGACACTGTACGGGGGAGGGGTTTGTGCAATTCTGCGAAGTCGAGACGACTTGCATAGTTGCAACATTTTGCCGCTTGTAAGCAAGTTTCCTGCAGTCATCCCGATTGTGGGTGTTCGACTTGCAGTATGAGCAGAATAAGGGTTGTCCCAGTGGTTGTCGTTCATGGGTAGAACTGTTTGACCCACTGTTGGAGTTGGGGTTAAACCTGCTCTGCTGTGAAGCAGTGGACCCAATAACTTGCTGCAGTTTTGGCCTTTTAGGGGCGCTAGGTTCATCATGGGCTAGAGTGTACCGGTCACTTAGCTGGATGAGATCAGCCAGAGTTGTGGCACCTTGCTCGGCAGTAAAGGTGCGTAACTCTGGGGACATGGTTTCGCGCAGTTGCTCGCCAACCATCAGTTCACGGAGATCCTCATAGGACTCTGATTTGGCAGAAAGGGACACCCATTTTGTCAGATAGTTCCCCAGTCTATCTGAAAATTGGGCATAGGACTCTCCCCTACCTTTTCTGGTTGACCGGAACTTTTTCCGGTAGGCGTCCGCTGTCAACTCGTATCTGTTGAGCAGGGCTTCTTTCAAAGCTGGGTAGTCGGTAATTTGGCTTGACGGAAGTTTGCTGTACACCTCATAAGCCACACCCCTGAGACTTTGGGCAAGCTTGAGGTTGTACTTTTCCGGAGCAAGCTCAAATTCCTGGGCCAGTCTTTCAAATCTATCGAGGAATGCATCGATAGACTCTGTTGCCTCATTGAATGCCTCCAATGTGAAGGTCATGGCTGAGGTATGAATGGGAGGGGGAAAATTTTGAGGGGCAGCAGTCTCAGAGTCTGCTGAGTTTTCAAGCTGCTTCATAGCTAGCTCATGGTCTCGCGCTTTTTCCCGCTCAGTGGCCTCAAGGTCGAGTTCTTTATTTTTGGCATCCTGCACTAGTTGCCTCTGCCTTAACTCATGAGTACGGATTTGCTCTTGCTCGGCAGCATCATGAGCTCTCTGCTTATCTTTCTCAGCGTCCTCCCGAGCTTTGTCAGCCTCTTGAGCCTCCCGAGTTTTGTCTTTGTCATATTCAGATATGACAAAATTTGCTAACTCTTGGCCTGACAATCCTAGAGATTCTCCCCATTCTTTAAGTTCCCGCCTAAGTTTAACAATCTCAGCCATGGTTGTAAATACAACTATTCAAAATAAAAACAAAGCTGCTGAGTTGAATGTATCAAACAACACTTAACTATTTCAGCATAAACAGAAATAGCATGCACATCAAAATAAAGTCATAAATAACATTCAAACAAATCAAATAAAAACACAGTGAACCAAATCACAATAACTTTCCCAGTGGACACAAGATAAGTTTTTGAAAAGGAACTACAGTTTGAATTGAAATTTGTTAGACTTTATGAAAAAAAATATCCCGGACGCGAGCCCCCAATTAGATGTGACGAGGTAATGGGTTAAAAGGCTAAGTCCATAGGGAAGACTTTAGAAAATTTGCCTTTAGCCCACTTCTCTAGGGTATGGGAGATGAGCAACTTTCCCGGCCCCTTTTCATCTAATAAATTTATATTTGTGCCCGGGTTCTGGCTCGTATGGTTGTAAGAAATACAAGTGGTTGAATTGCTCTAAATGGCAGACAGAAAGAAGTAGGGTTTTACATGAAATTACAAGACTCCCACTCTCATCAGTCTGACCAAAGGGTTCAGGATTATTTGACACTTGTATTTTATTTACTCCCAAAATCTGCATAAGATTATGCAACAATAATAATAAAGCAGCTCAATGGCGCCAAAACAAAATATGGATAAAAAAACAATGAAATCCGAAAGGATTCACAAGACTTTTGTCTTTCTATAAGGTTCGCCCCATGCCGGAAGGGTTACTAATTATCTTCAGTGTCCGTAGGAAAGTTCAAATGATTGGCGCAGTCCGGTGGACTTAGCTGTTTCAAGTTCCTCCGTGGTGATCGGCGAGTGCTGGGTTGGCTGGGCTTGCTCGTCAGGTGAGAGTAGCTCCCAGTCGTTCCGGTTACGGCTTCGCGGGATGGCACGGTTCAAGCGTGGTCTCCTCGCGGATTCTGGGTGCGGGTCGTCTTGGCGGCGGTCCCGTCTTGGTGCTTGGTGGAGTCCGGGATGATCTTCCGGCCCACGATGCCCTGCTGATAATCACAGGAGAAGGTGGATGTAGATCTCTATGGCTTAGAGACAAGGGGCTTCAGTCGGCAGGGAATTAGTGAATCCCAACCGGCTAGAAGGCTTCCCTTGTACAATAGCACTACATTAATAAATAAACTGAATTTCAGTTAACAAACTGAGATCAGTAAAACATAAAAGGTGATCAAGACAACATCACTCTCCATCCAACACCTGGAAAGGAATGGTATCATAAAGTGCAAGATTGCGGCCCATAGGTTTCCTACTAAAAATAGACAAATGGGTTAGTAGGCATAAACTCCGGTTCTGGTACCAAAAGTGTTCAAGTCAAAAACACACACACACACAAATAATCAGTGCACATAAATAGAATAGAATGTTTACCACTTCTTTTCTATAACATATCTATCTACTCCTTATTCATCATTGAACATAGGATCTAGATCAAAACTAGGGTCAAACAAACAACCAGTCTCAATCACCAGTCATCAATAAGACTTACTAGGTGGGCTATTCTGGCTGGGAGAGGTGTTGCTCTAGTCAGGTTCAGCGTCTTGTGTGAAAAACTTTTTCTCACTACGCCAATTATAGCCTTCACTTTCAAACAATGAAAGCCTGCTATTGGTTTATTACAGTCCACACGTCACAAGATGCTGTTCAGAGTGTACCGAACAATCACGCGCCTATTACATCCTTATCACGTGCCGACATTCAAATCCTTCTCGTGCTCGGAACGGCAAAACCGTCTTCAAAGGGAGATAACCGTGGTTGTCACTTTCTTGTGATGGGTAAGGACGCGGTGTCTTACAAAGGGAGATAACCGTGGTTCAAAGGGATATTTGCCTTAGTCGGCGTTCGTTTTGAAGTAGCCGGGCAATTAACGTGGCGGTTGGTCGAGAAATGAAAAGGAGAGGGGGTGGGGAGGGGAGAAGGGGGGGGGGGGTGTAGATAAGGAATAAAGAAAGCGGGTCGCGCGGGACACTTACGTCACAGAGATATTACTTCTTTTTTTTTTTCTTTCTTTTTTTTTTAACCCTTTCACCGCCAGCCATATTTTAGCCAAAAATGTCTATTGAAATCACCTGGGTAGAGAACAAAATCCATCTACAGTATTGGGGATTCTTCTGTGACATATATCAAATAAGGTCTAAACTTCCTTCCCCAAACTAAGACAATAGGGTCTTTGGATAATAGACCCCGATTTGATGCTTTTTGGTGTCATAGGTCTTAATTCACTGTGGTGCTAAAATGAGACTTTGGCGGTGAAAGGGTTAAAGCACAGTGGAATGATTACATTTGAGACATTCAGTATCAGCACATAGACATACATGTAAATTCACATGGGAAAATGCAATCATGATATATCAAAGATGTATGGGGAAGTCAACATGACAAGTATATTGATTTTCAATTATAAGATAATACTTTATCATATATCAAAATTCACATGCTCTCACACACGTGTGCTCGTTCACGTACACGCGCACACGTTCGTGCGAAAGGAGATTTAGATGAACTTTGCATTAAAACATTGAGTGATACAAGACAATATTGGGGCATACATGCACACACGCACACACACACACACACACAGAAACACGAACGTGCATGCAGATATTTCTTACAGGTTTTGTTGTTGTTTTTTTAACATTGGAAGACCTTTTTGGTCGGACTAGGCCTACTTGTTGCTACAATTCACAGATTGATGGCAACAGCTACTGCGCTTGATCTTTGTGTTGAAACATTTGCATTTGTTTTTTCCTTGACTACCGCACTTAACAGAACCCTGCCCTCCGCGTCTTGAATTGAGAAATACTGCCTCTTGTAGACTTTTACAGTTTTGTTGCAATTAATATCTGAAGCAGACAAGAGTTTCTGGGGGCAAAGTTCAAATTGGTTCCTCGCGTACGTTGGCATACACTCGCACACACACTCATCAAATTAAGTCCAGATACACCAGAATAGTCATGGACAACAAGAAATTGTATAAAGAAAAAAGCATTAAATCATAAATTACTCATTTATTCAAGACTGATATGGCATGCCAAGATCAAGAGACTTCTCCCTAAAATGAAGAGCGCAGAGGTAGTACCAAAGGAACATTGATATTGTGTAAGGAAATTTATCAGCACAATAAGTCACAACAAAGTGGTGATGTAGCTTTGAACATTTAAAAGAACACCACTATTAGGGTTGATTTTTCCAGCCACAATTTGAGTGTGTTAAAGGGGCACCCTGACGGATGAGTTTTTGCAAGAAACACGTCGAGATCACCAGGAAAACACCCTTTACAGAGATCGCAACACTCACTTTGCTCTGGTTTCCTAAAAATCAAACTGTCAAATTGGCGATTCCTTCTTGGCGGAGGTGCTGGAAGTCTAATTCTTTCAGTGAGAGAGAAGGCATGTGCCTCCACCCACCCCGTCCAAAATGGCTTCTCTCTCCGGCAACTCTGCCAAGGAGGAATCGCCATTTTGACAGTTTGAATTCTAGGAAACCAGAGCAAAGTGAGTGTTCCAATCCTTGAAATGCTGTCTTTCTGGTGATCTCGACTTGTTTCTTGCAAAAACACGTCTGTCAGGGTGCCCCTTTAAGATTGGTGTTTATTGTCTGTCTGCTCAGGATGCTCGTGCATTTGCTGAGGACAGTGGTTTAATCTTCGCCGAAGTGTCTGCAAAAACGGGCATGGCTGTGAATGAAGTGTTTATGACGATAGGTGAGTTTGATAATGATGCCTCAGCATTTGGAAACTCTGCTGCCTGCATTGTTCTTTTAAAGCGAAATCATACTGATGTTCTTTCCTTGCTTCAGGAATTAATTACTGAATGTGCTGAGCTTCACTTTGACACTTACTATTTTTTCTTTTTGCTATTGTTCGTTTTCTTTGTCAGATCCTTACATATTGAATGATCTTTGACTGATAAAAAAAAAGAGGAAAAAAAAGCACTTTTTTTTTCTTTTAAATCGGAACTTAACGCACACCTTTCCTCAGCAATAACTCGATCCTTGCCTACCTCCTATCTTATTGTGAACCTCTTTTCTTCATGTCTTTCATTCCCTTGCTCTGTCTACTGTCTGCAAATTCTCTCTTTATCTTGACACCTTTCCCCCTTTTTTAATGTGTTGCCATTTGTGATAAGATAGACAGATACATAGAAACATATTGTGATATAAGTGTAGTACTGTATTAAAACTGTTGAATGGTGTTGTTACTGCTGCTGCTAATTCTTCTGCAACCTCAAATTTTATTATACTGATTAAAACCATTGCCATAGGCGCAAGTGGCTGGATGACTATTTGTAAATTGTGGAGAATTTAATTTAAATAAAAGGCTCAACTTGCTAACAGAGTGAATCTTTGTGTCTTACACAATTTCCACATGCTGGCTGGTCTGATTGGTTTTGGTGGATGGTGATTTTATTGGTGTATGATATGTTTTCAGCCCACAAGCTGGCTCGCCGTTCTGAAGAAGGCCAGGGGTCGGGACAGGGACGAGGGAGGGTGCAGTTGAGTGAGGAGGAGGGAGGGGGTGGGGGCTGCAAGTGCTGATCGCATGGACCCAAGGGACGTTTTTGTGATGCTTTTCCCAACAGAAGAGCATGTGCCATGGAGTTTATCTGCAACCAGGGACTTCTGACGTGTCCTGATTTACACATTCCAGCAATAGTGCTAAAGGACATGAGCTGAATTTATAATTTGATTTATAAATGTTTGGGCTATGGTGAAATACTTAGAAGCTTGCTGAAGGACACGTCTGCTGTTTGTGAATGGTAGCAATAATCTTGGACTGTTTTGTAGTAGGGGGAACTCAACAATGAAAATGTATGCTGTATTTCCATTCTGCTTGGATGACATGAAGATATGTTGAACAACACGTACCAAAGGACAGGGTTGCTGCATTTGCAAGTGATAAGTGATAACCGCAATGCTTTGACTTTCGCTTAATAGTTTGTCAGCACCGATGTGTTTTTCCTGCTTCTGTCGATGATCGTTTTATCATGTAGGAAATACTTTGTACACATGGAGGGATTTGTGTGTAATATGTGTATATCAATTATTTTAACACTTTTGTATAACTTTAGCCTGAAATATAAAAAAGTTTGTGCCGAAAAAAATCAGAATTTGCCAAATGTAATTGAATGCTAAAATTTGTAAGAAAGATTGGAGTGATTGACTTTTTGCAATAGAGACCTTCTCGTTGCTAAAGTTTGTTTATAAAAAGAAAAAGAAAAAAAAAGGAAAAGCTTGCAGGAGGAAGAAGGTAAGAAAAAGAAAGATGGGTAGCCATGCTTTGAAAAGAGAAAACACAATACATGGGTTATTATTATAATTGCCTGATTTAGGTGCCTGGTGAAATTAAAACTAAAAATAAATTATTCAAGACCTATGGTATTGTTTTTCTTGCTTATTTATAAAAGCACCCATATGACTTTGTAAGCTTGTGCTCAATATTGAATAAATGAATTGATTTGTTTTTAAGGTGGTAAAGAATTGTAATGTAGTATATGAAGGTCGTTTTCTTGGTGCGGCTTTGCACTTATTCTGGTGAGTTAAGACTGTTTTTTCCTTAAATTAACTCCAAATGAAAGTCTTAAGATAAGCACAAGATGTTTCACTAAGCTTCATTCAGAAGTTTATGGCAAATTAAAAGAAAAATGCTGGTAAATCTTCAACTTGTTAAAGGGAAAACGGCTGGCATAGGTGGGTTTGAAGTTTAACTCTCCTACCGACTTGGGTGCAGATGTGCGCCATGACGTTGCCAATACGTCATTGCCAGCGTCGTAGGTGGGCGCCGGTAAACATCTTCCACATGCTTGTCTAGTTTTAGAGCTTATATCAGTGCATTTCCAGTAATTTAATGCATTCAGTTAACCCTTTCACCGCCAATGTCGCATTTATGCACCACAAAGGTTTAGCTCACTCGGGACTGGCTGAATTATTTCCCCTTGTTCTGAGGGGACTGGGCATTTGATTAGGTTCGTAAAATAATCACCAAAACCAGGTTATGAAAAGTTAGGCATCAATATTTTCGGAAAAGATTAGCAACAACATGCACTAAACGATCGTAAAATATCAGATTCCTTACCTTCATCGTTTGTCTCCTATTGATGAAAACAGCTAACACATAGAAAGAAGGAAAATTTCACATTCCAATCTCTGACCCCCCTCTACAACCAAAGCTGAATGTAAACTATGCAATGATTGGTTGATTTCAAGAGAGGCAAGGTCAAAGAAAACTGAAAGTAGGTTATGACTTCGCACTGGAAAGCTGGTTACACGCCAGAAATCAAAAACTCTTTAAAACTCTTAAGAGCCGGATCCGGGCAATTCGTCCTAAACGGTTGTGCGAGCCATGAGCCGGATCCGGCTCATTCGTCCCGAGTGTGTTGAACACTCATGTCACTAAAAGGCATCAAATCAGGGCCTGTTATCCGAAGACCCTATTTTCTTAATTTTGGGAGGTAAGGATAGGCCTAATGATGTATGTCACAGGAATTCTCAATATTGCAGATACATTTTTTTTCTCTCTACCCACTTAAGGTTAATGATATTTCTTTTGCTGAAAAAAGGCTGGCGGCGAAAGGGTTAAGTAGGTGATCACTTTAGTTCTCTTGAAGCATTACTTGGCAGAGACGGTTACAAACAACAAAAAATGCTTGGCATTAAAGGAGTTAAAACACCAAAATCAGATTTTTGGGGTAACGATAGCAAGATTCTGTATTTCCATGTCAAGCTGTTTGTGATTTGATGAAATGTGTTATTGCCCAATCTTGCCTGCAATGTCTGTTAGTGTTTCTGTCTGTTGCTCATGAGAAACAACTTGTCGTATTGTTTAGGAAAGAGATTGCAAGTACTCTATGCCTAAAATGCCTTTACCTCTTATAAAATCAAAGCTTATTGAACGATCCAGTAACATCAGCAAACTGTTGGATTAAGCCTTGTTTTGTTGTTGCAATCTGAAGCATATTGAAATGCTTCCAGCATTCTCATCAAGCATAAAGACTAATTATATCTACTGCATAGTCAGTGACAGCTTGACTTTTGTTAATCTTGCAAGTTGCCTTTATTAAGTGTCTCTTGTTTTCAGATTCCTGTGCTGTATAGGAGACTAGTATACATCCAGGACATCAACAAAACGAGAACATGTTTTAAAAAAAAAGATAACATGGCAAGCCGTATTAAGCATGCTTTCAGCTCTGAAAATGAGAAAGAATGACTGGAATACAATTTCCATGACAAAAACTCACCAGGAATATGTTTGCATAGCTTTTTATTGGGATAAATTGACATCACTAGCTAGCCTCATTGTTGAGACAACAGGAATAATTCTGCTAAATTTCATTCTGATTGGTTCAGTACCTTTAACAACACAGGTTAAAAATAAATCAAACTACTGTGATTATTTTTATTTTTATTTTTTTTAATTTACTGTGATTACATTATTATATGGCCACAATGCACAGTGTTTCTTAACAATTGTAGATGAATGAAAGGATTCACAAAGTGTTACATGATGTCAGGTGTGGGCTTGATTTAAACGAGCTGATTCAACGCAGATCTCTGTTTTAATTGTATGGAAATTGTGTTGGTGCCTCATTGAATTAAGATAAAAGTGAATTCACACAAGAGAAAAAAACAACAACAATTGAACTTCACTAGAGCTCTGTAGCTTGTTTGTATGTGTGTATATATCTGTAAGCTGTATAACTTTAGATATCCTTTATGTAGCCTAGATAAAATGGTAATCAACAGTTGAACATATCATTTTGAGTCCCTAATTGCCTAAATGTCGGGTTGCCTATCTCAATCAAAAGAGTCCAGCTTCCGAATGTTTAGGTGGCCAACTTTGAAAAATCAAAATGTTTGAGAGGGTGAGGACCGTGTGTGTATTGTAATGAACTTGCAACGATGGTGCATTTTGTTACTTATGAAAAGTACGGTAAGCAACTGCTTGGATGTAATTGATCGGTCGCAGTGCTTTTTGTTTGTATATTTCTATGAATTGTGCTGGATTTTTTAGTGTGTTTTTAAATTTTCTATGAAAATGGGCAGTGATGTTGAGAATGAATATTGTAAGTGGCGTAATTGTGCAGTGAATGACGTTTCAATGATAACTTCCTTGTGTGCTCAGACTGATTATCTGTTTTCAAAATTATAAATGTTTGGGCATAAAAAACCCAGAAATACAATGGAAGGAAGTGATTTTTTTTTTTTTTTTTTAATGCTCAGAAAGCTTTGATCAAATTAAGAATGTATTGCATTAGTTTGTTTGCCCCCCCCTCTCTCTCTCTCTCTCTCTCTCTCTCTCTCTCTCTCTCTCTCTCTCTCTCTCTCTCTCTCTCTCTCTCTCTCTCTCTCTCTCTCTCTCTCTCTCTCTCTCTCTCTCTCTCTCTCTCTCTCTCTCTCTCTCTCTCTCTCTCTCTCTCTCTCTCTCTCTCTCTCTCTCTCTCTCTCTCTCTCTCTCTCTCTCCTCTCTCTCTCTCTCTCTCTCTCTCTCTCTCTCTCTCTCTCTCTCTCTCTCTCTCTCTCTCTCTCTCTCTCTCTCTCTCTCTCTCTCTCTCTCTCTCTCTCTCTCTCTCTCTCTCTCTCTCTCTCTCTCTCTCTCTCTCTCTCTCTCTCTCTCTCTCTCTCTCTCTCTCTCTCATTATTTTGGCTAATATGAACTATTTCCTATTTCTCTTCTTTCTTTCTTTCTTTGAGCAAGGGGAGGTGGGAAGTAATTGGCAACTAACTAATAATTAGAAGAGGGTGTTTTTAGCTTCATCATTTTTATTATGTAATTTTACATAACACTCTTACAAAAGCGAGATATGCAGGCACATAACTTAATCATCCGCCTCTCTTGCTTTCTTACAATCGTTAAGACGCAGAAAATCGTATTCACCTTGTGTATTCAAACACTGTACGAAATAGAGCAGCCGTGTTACGAGGGCCCTGTAAAGATACTGCAACTGATACTTAGAGGAATTACTTGCATGTATTTTTTTTCATGCGCTTTTACCAATACAGACAAACCCCTCTGTTAAGCGACCACCTCTCATTTGAGACCGGATTTGTTGGCACGGATGCATTTTACTATGTAAACGACCTCTCTTAAACGACTTACGACCGCCATTTTGTTGGTTTTTACGACCGTTGTTCTCTGCATAGACTTCGAGCAAAGGGAAACAACCACGGTCAAGGGCCTGAAAGCGGAGTCGCTTCCCTTGTAGAAAAGATGGCGGAAAGCGTAGAAAAAGCACGAAAACCACTGACTTTGAAAAAGAAAACCACTGACTTTGGACGAGAGTGGAGGTGATTAACAGAAGTCGGCGAAGTGAAACTGTAATACATCGATTGCACAATCCTACGGAGTTGGAAAGACCCAAATCCAGTTTTAATATGTCATTGTATGTGTGCATGAAGAGGAGAGTATGAACTGTGCTGAACTTTTTCTTTCTACGGCTGCCAGTGAAAACCTCCGTCATACGACCCCTCCAGTTTACGACCGATTTTTCCGGACATTTTGGAAGTCTTAAAATAGAGGTTTGTCTGTAGAAAGAAATGTTGCCACGCAGCTTCAGAGAAAACCTACCATTCCTGCTTGGTTTTCTTTCTCTGTATTCCCGCAGTGAGAACTTTTTTTTAATCCTTAAGAGTATTTCGAATGGGTAGAGACTGTATGGAGGCAAGGTTTTAAACCTACCACCACCCCTCCAATGTAGGTAAGGTTTCAATATGAATGCCTCCATCATCATCTTCCCTCCCCCTAGATTTTATGTCTATATTGAATGGTGTCCCCATCTAGACTATAATGATTAAACACAATGTACATGTGTAGCTCATTTGTATTCATTGAATCAAGTCATGGAACTAATGGTGGTTTTGTTTCTTTGTTTTTTTACTATTAAATATAATTTTTACAAGTCCCTTGTATTTCTGTTCCTACCGTGAGAAAGAACGAAGAGTGAAACAGCTTTGTAGTGGAAGCTACTGGTAAGAGTATTTGGGTTTTTATGGTATACTACGAAAATCTGAAACTTGTGGCTTCTGGTTTGTGGAGCCCG
>CM065682.1:36604437-36606937 GCA_017654935.2 Phymorhynchus buccinoides | reverse complement strand
ATGAGGCATCAATCTAACGAAATACTACTCTCCAGTTGAATCTGATGAAATCGTATTGGTTTCGTTTACTGTAAACTCCTATGCACGAATCTGATAACATGTCTGATACCGAAAAATACAGATATTTAATCAGATTCGCGTATAGAGGTCTACAAGTGAACGACACGAAACTGGAGCCAAAATGATAAGTAACCTTTTGCAAAAAAAATGCAACATATTTCTCTGAGTGATTGGCACAGATTTTGTTTGGGGGGTGGAATGTAAATCAATGCAAATTTCGCCTGTCTATTTACCGACCTGCATTACAAATTTCACCTTGTTTACATGCAAATTACGTCATGGGTAGCGCCCACTTCAGTGTTAGGGGTTGCTTAACTGTTTGGCTCCAGTTTCGTGGGATTTGATCTGATTCATCTGAGGGCAGTGGGTGGATGCCTCGTGCCTCCATACATATACGGGGAGCTGGACGACCCTGCCCCTCCACGAGTCTCTCCCCGTGGGAATACCGGGGGGTCTTTCATAAAAAAATAGTTCCCCCACCTTCTTGAAGTTGTGTGCTTGTAACTTCCTCTAATCTGCCACTCTCTTTGACTATGCCTTTTCCCTTTGCTTTTTATCATCTACTATCTCTTGCCTTTTACAAAATATCTTCCAAATGATTTGTTTCATTTGAGCTCCATCGAAATCGGAATGTGTCGGCTGTACGCAGCGGGGAGACCAGTGAAAACTGAAAACCGAACACATACGCACCTTACCCATTATAGCCATATGGCCTGGGAACGCAGAAGAAGAAGATCCGATTAATCTAGACAGTAGTAGGCTATTTCACCAGATTGACGCCTCGCAGATGTTACAGTCGACATTAGCCGTACTACTGAAGTTAGATGATTGGAGGATACTTCAGTAATTCAGAGGCGCGGTGCCAGAAACATCTTTCACCTGTCGACACTCTTTCAAAGTTTCTTTCACATCAGGTCAGCTTGTGTAGTGTCGACGACCATACAATGGCTTTGCGCCAGATCTGCCGCCTCTGCCCATGCAATGTTGTCTGTTTGTGGGTGAGTGCTTCGGTTTTTGATGGGTCTTTATTTTCGCTTCTATTTAGCCTATGGCCAAAGCCGGAGTGTTGCGATTCTTAGGCCGTGTACACACATAAGCGGATATTCCATGCGGAAACCCGTGCGCAATCCATAAATAAGTGAAACAAAGAAGGGAACAGATTTGTGCACATGTCCGAAACTTGTTTCCTTCTTTCTTCCACTTATTTAGGGTTTTCCGTACGGAACTTACGCGTCCAATGTGCACCCGGCCATACACATTTGTTGTTGATGTTGTTTTCGGGCTAGGCTATATTATGCATCGTGAACTGCTGAATCAAACCCTAGGACCGCAACCATTATTCGCATTCGCTGATTTCCTGCGATTCTAACCCTAGGCCTACCCCTTTTTACGGCCTACCCGATTCACTCGAGGCAAAATTTGAAGGAAATCGGCTGCAAACAATGGATATGGGTCTAGGATTTAACCAACCGGCTGCTGAAGAGATTGACTTTGAATTCTGTACGGTAAGTTATCTTTTGGACTGTGCAATAAATGATTTTCTACAACGATGGAAAGCCAAGGCAGAGCTGAGTCTTTTGTGAATCAGTGACTCTGACTCTCAAACTAGGGGTCATTTTGCAGTGACCCTTAATCTCAGTGCTGCAACCAAGGGGATTAGTTGTCCTTCGTGAATCCTTCCCAAAGCCAGCTGTCCAAAAGTCCTTTTGGCCCAGAGAGTGGGGATGTCTACAAGGGCTAGGCAGACTTTTCCTCAACAAATAAATGTCAACCCATCCCTCCAGAAAGGCAGTTAACAGATGAAGAGGCAGAAAAAGGGGGGACAGAAACTGATATACAAACAGACATGTATGCCTTCACATACGAAGGATCCACATTTTGAGGATTTTTTTTGTCTTTATTTAGCATACACTGGTGTGTTTCTTGTATAACCCCCTTTCATAAAGTTAACAACGATTCCCTCGAAGTCGGAGTGTGGCTGCTCACGTGGCGGGGTAATCAAAACCGGTCGCGCGTGTAATGTTCTCATCCCTAGCTGGTGCATTTGTACCATAGTGTTCAAGTGCTTCGGCTGTTGGGATGATCCCTGGAGTCTTTACGCCATGGTAAGACAACAACAACAACATAAAGTTAACATTAGGCCTACTCAAGACTTGAATATGTGGTGCATAATCTGCCCCCCAAACCAGAATTCTACATGTATAATAAGGGATCCTAACATAGCAATGTACACACACAAAAATCAAGGCTGAACATGCGCGGGTGCAAAGTTCCCTCGCGTGCTTATCTGTGTTGGGTGTCCGGACGGACGGACAGACACCGCACGCACTGACGGATCGACGGACGCAGCGCGGATGACACAAACACAATAGTTCCAACCGCTTAGCTCTGGAAGTAAAAAAACAAATTGTGAAATCATTTTACGAAAGATGGGAAAAAC
>CM065682.1:36596937-36599437 GCA_017654935.2 Phymorhynchus buccinoides | reverse complement strand
AGAGAGAGAGAGAGAGAGAGAGAGAGAGAGAGAGAGAGAGAGGGGAGGAGAGAGAGAGAGAGAGAGAGAGAGAGAGAGAGAGAGAGAGAGAGAGAGAGAGAGAGAGAGAGAGAGAGAGAGAGAGAGAGAGAGAGAGAGAGAGAGAGAGAGAGAGAGAGAGATGACAAATGACAAATGACTTTTTAATGCCAATAGCAAAACTGCCATAAAAGAGAGAGGGAGAGAGAGAAAGAGAGAGAGGGGAGGGGGAGACAGCTAGACAGACGGACAGACAGATAAACAGACACACATGCGGGACCTGGATGGCTGGGTCATATAAGTAGAAATATATCTTTTTTTAAACAAAACAAAACAAGAGTTGGTCTCCCCAAGTTTGTCCCACTGGTGTTTATGTCCTGAATGGGACTTCTCCCAGTGCAATACATCAAGATCAAGACATACTAGAAACACAATGACAGAGAAACATTACTTTTACTCCATGGTGGAGTGTGTTCGTAAAAGGATAAATAAAATCCGAAGTATACCCACCAGCGAAACTTGGGCGTTTTGGGGTGGGTTTTTTTCTTCAAGACAATGACAGAGAAAGAAAGACAGACAGACAGACAGACAGACAGAGACTGGTGGACAAACTGACAGAGAGAGAGAGAGAGAGAGAGAGAGAGAGAGAGAGAGAGAGAGAGAGAGAGAGAGAGAGAGAGAGAGAGAGAGAGAGAGAGAGAGAGACAGACAGACAGACAGACAGACAGACAGAGACTGGTGGACAAACTGACAGAGAGAGAGAGAGAGAGAGAGAGAGAGAGAGAGAGAGAGAGAGAGAGAGAGAGAGAGAGAGAGAGAGAGACAGACAGACAGACAGACAGACAGACAGACAGACAGAGACTGGTGGACAAACTGACACAGAGAGAGAGAGAGAGAGAGAGAGAGAGAGAGAGAGAGAGAGAGAGAGAGAGAGAGAGAGAGAGAGAGAGAGAGAGAGAGAGAGAGAGAGAGAGAGCTGGATCGCACAGGTGTTTCAAAACAATGTTTCTTGCCAAAATCAATGTGCATGTAGTATGCTGTTAGTTGTTGCACGCAGCACTGTGCCCCCGTCTCTATGTGTCCCCAATTTCCTCTCTCTGTGTCCCCGTCTCTATGAGTGTCCCCAATTTCGTCTCTCTGTGTCCCCGTCTCTATGAGTGTCCCCAATTTCCTCTCTCTGTGTCCCCGTCTCTATGAGTGTCCCCAATTTCCTCTCTCTGTGTCCCCGTCTCTATGAGTCCTCGTCTATATATATGTGTTCCCGTCTCTATGTGTCCCCGTCTCTATGAGTGTCCCCAATTTCAGTCTCTATGTGTCCCCGTCTCTATGCGTCCTCCCCAATTTCGTCTCTCTATGTGTCCCCGTCTCTATGAGTGTCCCCAATTTCGTCTCTCTGTGTCCCCGTCTCTATGCGTCCTCGTCTATATATCAGTGTCCCCGTCTCTATGTGTCCCCGTCTCTGTGAGTGTCCCCAATTTCGTCTCTCTGTGTCCCCATCTTCATGTCCTCGTCTATCTATCAGTGTCCCCGTCTCTATGTGTCCCCGTCTCTATATTTCGTCTATCAGTGTCCCCGTCTCTATGTGTCCCCGTCTCTATGTGTCCCCGTCTCTATGAGTGTCCCCAATTTCGTCTCTCTGTGTCCCCATCTCTATGCGTCCTCGTCTATATATCAGTGTCCCCGTCTCTATGTGTCCCCGTCTCTATGAGTGTCCCCAATTTCGTCTATCTGTGTCCCCGTCTCTATGCGTCCTCGTCTATATATCAGTGTCCCCGTCTCTATGTGTCCCCGTCTCAATGAGTGTCCCCAATTTCGTCTCTCTGTGTCCCCATCTCTATGCGTCTTCGTCTATATATCAGTGTCCCCGTCTCTGTGAGTGTCCCCAATTTCGTCTATCTGTGTCCCCGTCTCTATGTGTCCCCGTCTCAATGAGTGTCCCCAATTTCGTCTCTCTGTGTCCCCATCTCTATGCGTCTTCGTCTATATATCAGTGTCCCCGTCTCTGTGAGTGTCCCCAATTTCGTCTCTATGTGTCCCCGTCTTAAATCTCTCCGTTTCAGTGTTTATCTTAACCCTAACCTACCCTGCACCGTGAGTGACCCGGGTTCGAATCCTGGCCTCGCCCTTTCTTTCTAGTTCGACGGGAAAATCGAACTGAACGTCGAGTCCTTCGGATGGGGACTTAAAGCAAGTCTGACCCGTGCGCTTTACGCACGTAAAAATCCCACGGGAGTTAAAAGTCGGTAAGAACAGGGGAAAATCCCGCTGCCTGGTATGACCAAATTGATAGCTAGGTTTCTCAAGTCTGTCCCCCATCCCCTCCTCACCACCACCACCACCACCCAAAAATGGGTAGGCGCTGTGCTTGCGGTGATGCGCTCTCCTGGGGATAGCAGTCTCTGTGACTAGAATATACAAAATACTTAATACAAAATAAACTTATCCCCAACTCTATCCCGAACCCAAAACACTAACCTTAGCC
>CM065682.1:36514437-36594437 GCA_017654935.2 Phymorhynchus buccinoides | reverse complement strand
AAAATCCATTGTTATGCTCTGTGTGTGTATGCGCGCGCGCGTGTGTGTGTTTATGTATGTGTTATGTCTACGTGCGTAGACGCATGCCTATGTGCCTAGCGCCTACATCTGCAAGCATGTCAAATTTTATTTTGTGGAAATTTAAAAAAATTGCAATTTATTTGGATTTTATTTGGGAAATGTGTCATCCTTTACAAAGTAGCTTTCAGTTTGAGTTTGAGGGTCCACATTTTTCATATTAATTCTGCACAAAAAGGTGTCATCCTTCAGGAAATACTTTTCACTTTGTGTTTAAGGGTCACATTTTTTGTGTCCACTCTCCTCAGAAAGGTGTCATCCTTGAAATACTTTTCAGTTGAAGTTTGAGGGTCCCCATTTTTCGTGTTCATTCAGCACAGGAAGGTGTCAACCTTGAAGTAATTTTCAGTTGGAGTTTGAGGGTCCCCACATTTCGTGTTCATTCAACACAGAAAGGTGCCATCCTTCACAAAATACTTTTAGTTTGAGGGTCCCCACTTATCGTGTTCATTCAACACAGAAAGGTGCCATCCTTCACAAAATACTTTTAGTTTGCGGGTCCCCACTTATCGTGTTCATTCAACACAGAAAGGTGCCATCCTCTACGAAATACTTTTAGTTTGAGGGTCCCCCCTTATCGTGTTCATTCAACACAGAAAGGTGCCATCCTCTACGAAATACTTTTCGGTTGGAGTTTGAGGGTCCCCACTTTTCGTGTCCACTCTCCTCCGAAAGGTGTCATCCTCCACGAAATACTTTGTTTGAGGGTCCCCACTTTTCGTGTTCATTCAACACAGGAAGGTGTCAACCTTGAAATAGTTTTCAGTTGGAGTTTGAGGGTCCCCACTTTTCGTGTTCATTCAACACAGGAAGGTGCCAACCTTGAAATAGTTTTCAGTTGGAGTTTGAGGGTCCCCACTTTTCGTGTTCATTCAGCATAGGAAGGTGTCAACCTTGAAATAGTTTTCAGTTGGAGTTTGAGGGTCCCCACTTTTCGTGTTCATTCAGCACATGAAGGTGTCAACCTTGAAATAGTTTTCAGTTGGAGTTTGAGGGTCCCCACTTTTCGTGTTCATTCAGCACAGGAAGGTGTCAACCTTGCAATAGTTTTCAGTTGGAGTTTGAGGGTCCCCACTTTTCGTGTTTATTCAGCACAGGAAGGTGTCAACCTTGCAATAGTTTTCAGTTGGAGTTTGAGGGTCCCCACTTTTCGTGTTCATTCAGCACAGGAAGGTGTCAACCTTGAAATAGTTTTCAGTTGGAGTTTGAGGGTCCCCACTTTTCGTGTTCATTCAGCACAGGAAGGTGTCATCCTCTACGAAATACTTTTCGGTTGGAGTTTGAGTGTCCCCATTTTTCGTGTTCACTCTCCTCAGAAAGGTGTCATCCTCCACGAGTTGGGCCACGTTCTGGGCTTCAACCATGAGCAGACCCGCCCCGACAGAGACCGGTACGTGACCATCCGCTGGGAGAACATCCCCCAGCACATGACCTACAACTTCCGGAAGTTCCCCTGGTCCTCCGTGAAAAACCTGGGCGTGCCCTATGACTACCTCAGTATTATGCACTACGGGGAAGATGTAAGTGGATGGAGTGAGATGGAGAGCAACGAGAGAGAGAGAGAGAGACTGAAGGAGGGAGAGAAAGAAAGAGAGAGAGGGAGAGAAGGGGGGAGGGGGGGGGGGGAGAGAGAGGAATTTGGGAGAGGACAGTGAATATACAAATATTTTGAACAACACAATTGGGCAATTTAACAATCGGGCACAATTTTAATTATGTCATCAGGCATCAGGCATATAAAATGAAAATGGAGGTGGGGGGTGGGGCAGAGACAGAGGGCAGCAGGTACATAAACAGAGATAGAGAAGTAGACTTGAAAAAAGGAGAGAGAGAGAGAGAGAGAGAGAGAGAGAGAGAGAGAGAGAGAGAGAGAGAGAGAGAGAGAGAGAGAGAGTGGGGTGGTGGTGGTGGAAGGAAAATGTGACAAAGTAATGTCAATTTTACAAAAAAAGAAGAAAGAAAGAAAGAAAGAAAAGAAAAAGCAGCAAAACGTCAGTGTTGTTTAGTTTTCATATATCACTCTCAAAGTCTGCTTCATTCAGTCTTGTGAATATAACCTAAGGCTGATCCTAACCCTATCCCTTTCCCGAGAATGGCAGAATGTTGCTTCTTAGTGGAGATGATCAAGGCTAATATTTGAGGGAAGGCGCGTAAAGTACAAGTTAGCCGAGATGAGATTTGATGGGATTTGATGGGACATGCTTTTGCACGATTTCATCATAGTGAAAGACGTGGTGGTTGTGTGCAGTCGTTCAGCGGTAACGGGCGGGTGACCATGCAGACCCGAGACCCCCGCTACCAGCAGGTGATCGGAAACCGCCGGGGACTGAGCTTCAGGGACATCAAGTCCACCAACCGGCTGTACAGCTGCACTCCGCGTGAGATGACACACTTAACCCATGTCTCTCTGTTTCTTTTCTCTCTGTCTGTCTCTCTGTCTCTGTCTGTCTCTCTCTCTCTCTCTCTGTCTCTCTGTGTCTGTCTCTCTGTCTCTGTCTCTCTCTCTCTCTCTCTCTCTGTCTCTCTGTCTGTCTGTCTGTCTGTCTGTCTCTCTCTCTCTCTCTCTCTCTGTCTGTCTGTCTCTCTCTCTCTCTCTCTGTCTCTCTCTCTCTCTCTCTCTCTGTCTCTCTGTGTCTGTCTCTCTCTCTCTGTCTCTCTCTCCCTCTCTCTCTCTGTGTAATGTTCAGCAACTGAAAAGGACTGAACTTCAGAGACATCAAGTCAATTAACCTGCTCTACAACTGTACTCCACGTGAGGAGATGCACGCGCTTGAACTTGGACACACATGCAGTCACACACACGTACACACACACACATACATACACGCGCGCGACACACACACACACGCACGCACGCCCCAATATACACAGTGACCAACATACACACGACTTCACAACTGTATGCATAATTATAGGCCTATGCATACACTACTGGGCCTACATATATCGATGATAGGATGGGAATTTAAACAACACACACTTACTCACTCAAATGTCTGTCCATCTCTTTCTCTGTGTCTGTTTTCTCTCTCTCTCTGTTTCTCAGTCTGTATCTGTCTTTATCTTTTATCTGTCTCTCTCTCTCTCTCTCTGCCTGTGTATATGTATCTCTCCATGTCTGTATTTCGGTCTGTCTGTGCTTATCTCTGATCTCTCTATCCGTGTCTATCTCTAACATTTTTTGGTCTGTATCTGTCTTCATCTCTGGACTTTCTTTTCCTCCCCAGACTCGTTTACCCCCCCACCCCCTACACAAGTCTTGAGTAGTCTGGATAGCTGAAATGAGTAGTTTTGGTGCAAAATGTGTAGTTTTATTAATTAAACCATCAAACAATCTTCACTAAAAATGAGTGGTTAGAGCATATTTTGAAGAGTAGTAGATGTCCAAATTGAGTAGAATACTACTCGAAAAGAGTAGAGTAAACAGGTCTTCGTCCCTCTCTCGTGTCCCCATGTCTGTTCCCTGTCCTGATGCAGCCAGTGAGCGGTGCCACCTGCGGGACAAGGACTGCCCGGGAGAGGGCTTCGTCAGCAAGAACTGCACGTGCTGGTGCCCCACCGCCGACATCCTCACCCACATCTTCATCCCCTACTACCAATGCCAGCCCACCACCATCACCACCACCAGCAAGAGGGATGGCTGGAAGGGGGGTTCACGTATTGATAGGGCTTCTGATCATACGGCGGGTACGTTGTTCTCATATAATGCTTCTGGCTTGCGTGTTTAAAAAAAAACTATCCTGGGGCAGTGGGTGGATGCCTCGTGCCTCCCTCCATAAGGGGAGCTGGACGACCCCGCCCCCTCCACGAGTCTCTCTCCATGGACTGGTGGGGATATTGGGGGGTCTTTCGTAAAAATAGTTCACCCACCTTCTGGAAGTTCTGTGCTTGTAACTTCCTCTAATCTGCCACTCTCTTTGACTTTGACCCTTTGCTTTCTATCATCTTCTATGTTTGTGACTTATTGGCCCATTTTCCTGCCTTTAAAAAAAAATCTTCCAAATAATTGTTCTCCTTTGAGCTCCTCCGAAATTGGAATGTGTCGGCTGCATGCAGCGCGGAGACCAGTGAAAACTGAAAACCGGACACATACATACCTTACCCATTATGGCCATATGGCCTGGAAACGCAGAAGAAGAAAAACTATTCTCCTCATCGGCAGCAACAGGGGTGGCTGGAATGGGCTCGCACACACGCACGTGCGGTGTTATGGGTAACGATTCAACAGGAGAAGAGCAGAACCCTTTTCTCCATTTGCTTTTAGTTGTAACAGCATTCAACAATGAAACGTTTATTGTTATACCACATTTATCCCTGTCATATATAAGTTCATCAACAGGGAAGAAGGAGAAATAGAAGGTATGCACACAGCACGCAGTAAAAGTTCATTTCAAAAGACGTTTGAAAAACGGACGCTTCAAAACCAGTCCTAGAGAAATATCCTCCTGTTTCAAGAACACACTCAAATGAGATAATCACAGATAACTGTTGAACCACGTAATTTCTATCTATTTAACTGAGCTACTTAGATCTGCTAAAGACCTACCAGTACTAAATTCTACTTAAACGAGTCTACATTAATTGATTGTGACTGTGATGTTGGCAGGGGCATGCGAGGACCAGAGGAAGACGTGCCAGATGTGGGCAGAGAGAGGGGAGTGCAGCACCAATCCTGAATACATGCACGCCTACTGTAGGAAAGCTTGTGGTCTCTGTCAGTCTGGTCAGTACCTTAGGACATATTTGAACACAGCAAGAGGTTCCTGCAAGAAGTGCCTATCACAAAGGAATACAGAAGGCACATAGGCAGTTCTTGCAGGCACCCCTCAACAGTATGTATTTGTGTATGTAGACAACTTGGTAATCTAGCGAACATTTTAAGTGTAGGATTACTACTCAGCTTGTCTAAGAATGCAAACCTTTATAGATCTTAATTTTGATGTATACCAGGTTGAGTGAACACTCCTCCATGGCATCTTCTGCATATTATGAACATTCGAGCAGTACAATCCACCATACTAACAGTTTGCAAGGTAACCTTTTGTCTACTGAACCACAATTCACAAAAAGAAACGTTAAAGAGGCAATAGAAATTAGAGAGAGAAGACCAAGCCTAAACAGGGACTCAGGTTATGATCTACCCATCATATACAACAGTGTGCTGAACCAGACCAGCTGTGAACACAACTCAAGGGGTGACACCAACAGCCCCCAAACTTCTGACCCAGTGTGGGTTGACAAAGGCCAGCAGTAAGCTGGCCGAAAATGTCCCAAGTATGTATTTTTCTTTTCCTTTTAGTTTTTGATTGACTCTGAGAAGGAACTACGCCAGAGTCGAAAAGTGTATTTTTTCAAATTGATGCATGATGTGGTTGTGTTCCGCAGTGACAGCGGAATGCCGGGATCAGTTTGACTTCTGTGACATGTGGCTGGAGAGGGGCTACTGCCAAAAACCCAGCCTCCTGGGCACGCTCATCACAAACAATTGCCAGAAGACCTGCGGAGTCTGCAAAACAGGTGACCATCAGTATACTAAATTTACACACCGAACAGAAACGTTCAGAAATATGGGTGATTTTCATAGACAGACTTTTTGAGGGAAAAATTATAGTCAAAGCCTTTTTAGGGTTTCATTGAGACATTTTAAAACAAGTTCAGTTCATATCTCAGAGCCTAATTTTGATACTCATCATATGAATCAAATCCTCTTGCCACATGAGGAGGATACTTATATTGTTACGCCCAATTTCAGTGAGGATTTGGTACCATTTTATTTGCTTTGTTTATTGTTGATTGCAGGAAGAAAAGTACTGGCATGGTCCATAACAAATAACTATATGACACTTTTTTTTCTATAATATGAGATATCACTGTGATGCTCAAGCTTTCTGAATCGTTTATCTAGTTTCTTTCAATGAACAATCTCCCCTAATATTGTCTCCTTAGGTCTATGAAATACATATATTGATCATCATGGTATAGAGAAAAAAATTGTTTCCATTCCAGCACCTGGTCCCAAGAAAATCTTGTCCTGTGAGCGTGATTGCCAAGACAAAGACGGCCGGTGCCAGGAGTGGGCCGATAGGGGCGAGTGTCGCGCCACTGCAGACTACATGCTCCTCTACTGTCGCAAAGCTTGTCAAGCCTGCTGCAAATGATCTCACGCTTCAACCAAATCCTCTTTCTTACTGTCTTCTTTGTCGATTGCTCAGTTTCCTGACATATGAGCGCAGATGCGTCATTCTGCCGTTACATATGCGTCTAACTAAGAAGTAGTTAGGCCCAGCATGTCCGTCTTCGGCTGGAACCAAATCCTCTAAAACTTGAACAATATTTTTGTTTTGCTCAACAATTTTTCTTAAGGTACGCTCTGTGACTTGATGTTCCTGGAGAGTGGGAAGTGTTGTGAACTTTGTTTCAGGGACCGAGTTGTGAAAGTGCCATACCAAGACATCTGGGCTAAGTTGTAGTTTAGACACCCCTCGCATGTTTATATGTTCTTTCATTTTCATGACAATAAACCTAGGCTGATCCTAACCCTACTCCTTTCCCGAGAACGGCGTAATGTTGCTTCTCACTGAACATTTTCAATGTGAAAATTTGAGGGGTGTGTGTTTAAACTACAACTTTGCCGATGTCTCCCATACTTCTGACAAGAGGCATTGCTTAGTAATTTGCCTGACGATTATGTAAATATCTAGCATGTCCATAGATTGTTCTTGTTAAGTATGGATCATGTTTGAAAAGAAGATGTGATTACTGTTCGACTACTAATGTTATGCTTGCACAAACAATTGACTATGTCTACTTTTAGTTTCATATTTCAGATTTGTGTATTGGCTGCTCAGTATTTAAATTATGTAGGGGGTTCTTGGACAAAAGTATGCTTTCTTTGATAGACGTGTAGTTTACATATATAGCTTTTACATGATAACTGTAGATCACTTTTTTATGGATTGACAAAGGAGGCTAAGCCCTCTGAAATATTTCCGCTCTACTATTTAATGTTTTGTTTGCTTTAATGTCAATATTACTGTCGGTTTTGTAACAAACTGAAGTATCACTTATTCAGTGGGTCCAAACAAGAAAATGATGACAAGATTTCCATGTAAAACAATGTTGTATAGGATAAAATTTTATCATGGATTTCTTGAGTTTTCTTTCATTTTTCTCTTTTATTTTCTTTCTTTCTTTCTTTTTTGTTGTTGCTTGCAACAATATGTGCCTGTCAAAGTTACAATCCAACATTCTGTTCAATACACGATTGAACTAATCAGATGGACTGCATCTTTGAGCAGTTAAAGAGGAGACACGGTCCTCATTAAATCACATTACATTTCAAAACCACTGCAGAATTTGTGTTGGTAAGAACTTATAAAATATCCAGAATAAAAGACGATAGTATACCCACAAATGTAAAGAAACAAAGAGAAAATGGCTGTGTAGATTATAAAAAGAATGGGTACTTCTGTGTAATCAGCAGCTGGTTGGTAAACACAGAAGTAATAAAAGTTGAGTTGTATGCAATGTTGATGTTGTTTTGTAACTTGGAGAAATTTTAATAAACGTTTTCACAAATAAAGAGATAATAATAATAATAACAAATAATAATAATAATAAATGCTGTGGGCTATGTTGCTATGAGTGATGGAATATGCATGGTTGTTTTTCCCAAAATTATTTTACATGCTTTTTACATTTTGTTCACATGCAATGTTGGCAGCAAAAGTGTTTTGCTTAGGTAATACAATGACATCACAATCTTACTTTCAAACAGCACTTCTGATATCAAAAGATTTACTGGCAGAGGGAAACACATTTCCAGACTTTGAAATCTTTTTCGATATTAATCATGACAACTGGCCAGGTTGTCTAAAACTAATTCAGTGTAAAAATATCATTTAAACGATAATTAGAAAAACTAAAAACTGAAAATGGGAGAAAAGCTGTTATGGAGTGCAAAACCGAATCCCTCCTCAAGTGTTCACGGGTGCATGCAGGGACCCAAACTTTGCCTCAACTTTCTTGCATATTAGGATATGATTGCATATTAAAGAGCCTTTTATTCAGGCAGCCATCTGTCTGACATTGCATCAAATGCCTGAATTCAGGCTCCTGGCACACCCACATGCACCCATGAGTGTTGGAAAATACTGCTGCTAATATCACAAAAAAAGCTCAACGACTAAGACATTATTGTCGTCAGTAGGGCACTTAGTAGGCGGTGTCCAGTGTACAGGCTCCACTGAACTCCACCGAAGTGACTCAGCAGCAGTGCAGTGTTTCCTCGATTGGTTGCCTCCTGACGGCCTAACATAGATTCACTCCCCTTGGACTGCTGGTTTCGGATTCTGCGACTTGAACAACCCGGGGTGTGGCTGCGAGTTGGCACTCGGAATGAGCAGCATGGGAGCAACGCCACTGTACAGTCCAGATGAGACAACAACAACAAAAAATATATTAAAAAATCACAAACAAGGTTTATTGGATTAAACTGGACCCAAGAGAGTATTCCAGGATGCAATAATAATAATAATAACAGTACATTTATATAGCGCTTTACCTCAGATGAGCCCAAAGCGCTTTACAATCAATTATTCATCAACAGATAACAAAAAACAACATTCAAGAGTGACACCAACCACCAACAGTGCATATGCAAAGCAACTCTCTCTCTCTCTAACACACACGCACACACACACGCACACACACACGCACACGCACACACACACACACACACACACACGCACGCACACACAAACACACACACACACACACACACATAAACACACAATTATTGACGCCAACTCGTTCATACCCCATTCGGTAAGTCACAGCAACTGAGCCGCATGGACTGACCACATACACCAACACGCAGACACAAACACCCTCACACACAACGTACGCACGCAGACAGACACACAGACACGCACACAAACACACACACATGCGTGCACACACAACCCACAAAACCAAAATACACACAAGCACACATTCATGCTCACACACACACACACACACAACACACACACTCACACACACACACACACACACACACACACACACACACGCACCACAAAACACAGCACAAACCTCTTAAATCAATCTTCCCTCACGTGCACACAACGATAGACAACTGATCAAATATTTAGGGCAGCAGGAAAAAGATGGGTTTTAAGAGAGGTTTTGAATGAGGAGACTGAGTTGGAGTGTCGGAGAGGAGAAGGCAGAGAATTCCACAGAGATGGTGCTTGACAAGAAAAAGAACGTTGGCCAGCAGATTTGAGACGGATGGAGGGAATGGAAAGGAGACGAGAATCAGAAGACGAGTAGTTCGAGCTGGGACATAGAGATGCAATGCTATTTGGATGATTGCACAGCTTTTATCCCTGCCTTAGACAACATTCTAAGTGCTTTATATTCACAAAGTCACGTGACTGAAGGTTTTATCCAGGTAAAGCCAAATCATGCTGCCTGCAGATGTTGATCATTCATTTCTCACATTATTTATGCAGCTCATGTCGACAGAACCTGGGAGAACCTGAGTTTTAATTGTGTGGTTAGAGGCTACAAGAATCATCTCTGTCTTATTGCTTGCACATTTATTGCTAACATCTTTTTTTTCTTCTTCTGTAACTTGTTTGGATGCATGGTATACTTGATAATCCCAAGTTCGTTAAAAGATCTGGAAGAGAGAAAAATCAGACAGCAGGGAACAGAGAAGCACCAAAATACTGAGGTGACTATACAAATCAGTCCGCATTTTCATTAGGAATTTTTTTTTTATTTTATGAATTCGCAAGCACACCCATCAGCAGCTAAAGTAAATATAAAAACAGTCACATCAACCTGGAATGTTTGTTACTGTATGGATGTAAAAGACATAACAAAATGCATAAAGCATGAACAGTAAGCACAGAGAGGCCCATACCAAGATTTAGGGCATTTGCCACGTGAGGAAGAGAGAAAAATCAGACAGGAGGGAACAGAGAAGCACCAAAATACTGACCTTGAATTAGGAATTTTTTTTTTTTTTATAAATTCGCAAGCACACCCATCAGCAGCTAAAGTAAATATAAAAACAGTCACATCAACCTGGAATGTTTGTTACTGTAAAAAAAGACATAACAAAATGCATAAAGCATGAACAGTAAGCACAGAGAGGCCCATACCAAGAATAGGGCATTTGCCACGTGAGGGCGACCTTGAATTTCATTGAGTTGAATTTCACCGAGTTGAATTAGAAAATTAGAAAGGCCAGCGTAACTCGGGCAGAACGAGTGCGGGCAAATTAGTAGTCTAGTATAGAGAACGAACACTCGTGGCAAATGCCCTATTGTGATAGTCATTTTTCGCATAACCCTGTACAGATTTACATACAATTTTAATGTTGTTGTGATTTAACTTACTTTAAGGTATAAAAGCATAAATTTGAAATAATGACAAAAACATTTATGTAAATTTTTTTGGGGCATTTAAGTTAATAGGAGTTTATCTGGGGGTTTTCTGTAAAAGGTTGCTTTTAATGCATTACTCCTTTTTACAACTGTTTATTTATGAACTGATTTTCTCTCCTCTTGACTTTTTTCTTTTGATCTTCCTGTTATTTACTGAATACTTTGTTACATTTTTCAAAGTGATAATTGTGAAGAACAGTGAGATTTGAGGGCATGATACGAAACACCCCATTAATTTCAATTCTCTCTCTGTCCCATCCGTGGAAATGGGGGTGGGTAAGAGGAGGAGATCATTGATTACTACTTAAAAACTATTCACACTCAACCCTTCTTACATGCAGCAAATCCCAATAAAAATCCACACACAAGTCCATGCAAATAAACTCTATATACATGTATGTATGGAGATCAACAGAGAGAGTGTGTCAGTAAATAGCTAAAATCCATGAAACAGAAAAGAAAGAAAAGAGAGGAAAGCATTTTAAACAAGTTCCAGAAAGGCTATTACAACTAACACATGTGTCAAATCCCCAAAGTTATAATAAATTCACTCTAAATACTTCTGACAACTCAAGCAAAGCAAACTAACACATCCACACACAGACCAAACCCTTAACCCCAGAAATAAATACTACTAAGCTGTCAGCTGCCACATATAGCAGCAGTGGCAAACGGATATTGGCACTAACATTGTCCAAGTCGAACTGTGGTTAATAAGGCACTCTAAAAAACGGATGAACAAAAAAAGTCAATGAACATACAAAACAGAACCTCAGAGACGTAAGCATAGCAACAACAAAAAGAGAAAATTATTGTGTTCCTTTGGCATATAATTCTTCAAATCTTTATTAACAAACGAACAAATTATTTTTTATCTAGAAATTATAATAAGATAGCACACAAAATACAAGCCATTTTTTACTTGTCAGAAGATCAAGGTACTATAAAGGTTTTTTTCCTTCTTAAACTTTTCTTCCCCTACGTCATTGCTTGCATTTCTTAACAACAATACAAGGTCACATTTCTGAATGAAGAAAAATTCTTCCAAAAAATAAAATCACATTCCTCAACAACGCTCTTTAACACAGAAAATGAATGCACTCCCCAGCTTCAACCTTAAAAGCAGCCCGTCACACAACGTCTTACTTCTGGCCATTGATTTGCACACACTGTGACTAGATGACAGCCGTCAGATAAGCCAAGTGGAAACAGACACATGACTAGAGGTCTTCCATACAGAATCAAACAAAGACATTAGTCATCAATTCCATGATAGGAGGTACAGACTTTTAGAAGACTGAAGAAGGGGATGAACAACAATTTATTAAAAAAAAAGTAGATGAATAATTATATTTCATGAAGCATGCTTGCTCCACGGGATATGACCCGAACCAGTCTATAGATTATGTGTATATCACTATATGTTGTATTCTCCCCCCTCCCCTTCCCCGCCCCTGAAGGAGGACAAAATGTGGACAGTTGTTTTACTTGAATATGTTTGAGAAGAAGAAGTCTACTTGAATGAAAAATAACACAACCAAAAACAAAGACCCCAAAGTATGGAACTATTGGAAGTCTCAAAAACAAAATCACATTCAAATTAATTTGGTATTACTGTATATTACTGACTGTAGGGCACATCATATCATAACCCACCCCCACCTCCCCCCAAGTTTAAAACTAAATTCTTATTTTGTTATAACAGTTTCCTAATGTTATTAGCTATATTATAAGGCAAAGGAGCCTCAGTCTTAAAAAGAAAAAAGAAGACAGAATAAGTGTAAAATATAAAAAAGACATGACAAATTTGACATGTTTCCTGTGGACTTTGTTCTCGTGCTTCTTCTGAATGCAGTGTTGTGACAGATGCACTGATTCCATTGTCAATGTCATACATATGTTGCCAGAGTTAAAAAACAATCATGTAGCTGCGTTGTTTTGTTCTCGTGCTTCTTCTGAACGCAGTGTTGTGACAGATGCACTGATTCCATTGTCAATGTCATACATATGTTGCCAGAGTTAAAAACAATCATGTAGCTGCGTTGTTTTGTTCTCGTGCTTCTTCTGAACGCAGTGTTGTGACAGATGCACTGATTCCATTGTCAATGTCATACATATGTTGCCATAGTTAAAAAAACAATCATGTAGCTGCGTTGTTTTGTTCTCGTGCTTCTTCTGAACGCAGTGTTGTGACAGATGCACTGATTCCATTGTCAATGTCATACAATCATGTAGCTGCGTTGTTTTGTTCTCGTGCTTCTTCTGAACGCAGTGTTGTGACAGATGCACTGATTCCATTGTCAATGTCATGTAGCTCATGTAGCTGCGTTGTTTTGTTCTTGCAGAGATTAGAACAGAACATACATTTTGTTTTTTTAAAGTACTTAATCTCAATGAGCAATTAATAGTGATGGGCAGAAGATGAAATTGGCATATTGATCAATAATGCTGGAATGAGGTTGTTATCATCTTCCACTCTAAATGAGATGTAGTAATAGCTGAACGTTAAATGAAAATACCTGAGAGTGTGTAAAATTAATAATAAAAAGACAGTAAAATGCTCACCATACACACATGAACAGTTCAGCAGTGAACAAAATGCTGAAAGAAAAAAGGTGGCATCAACCATCAAATGGTCGTAAAAAGATATCCCAGAGAGGACAATTATTCAAAGCAACAAATGAGAAAATAGTTCATTAACACAAGGAACCTATCCGCAGTCTGCACCAAAGTAACAGTTTTCATCACCAGTCAAATTTTTTTTTTTTTTAATCTGTCCTCTGCATACATTCACATGTGCAATGATATTCAAAACTTCGGAATGAAAAGAACAATCACTATTCATACTTTCAAAATTAATCTCCCTGTTGATCCACGGGCCACAATTTGTAAGAGTGAAACTGACAATGAACAAGCTTTTGTTGGGTAAAGCAGTTCAACGGTAATCATGGCACAATGTTTATCCATTTTCGCCCTGAAAATGTAGCTAAGCCCTCAACAGCAGAGACTGAACTGCAATTAAAGTTTGTGCAGTCAATGTGTACCTACACCTCCACGAAGCCTAGTCATGAATGGACTGAAATAAAAGAAACTGCCTATTTTCCATGCACATGAATAGTAAGGCCGATTACCAGCACAAATCAGGAGCATGCGGCTTCAAACAAGAAAATGTCCTTGAAAAACAACAACCCAACATTATCGCAAGGAAAGAAGCAATAAACATAGAGTAACACACCCCAACCCAACAGCCAGAAACAACATAAGGAACTGAACAATGCAAGAATTATTTAATATTTTCCTGAGAACAGGTATATATTAATCTGGTACATTATAACACATCAGCAGCATTATATCAGGCTATTTAACATACTTTTTCAATCTTCCATAACATAAAAGACATGTTTTCTTCAGAAAGAAAAATCAAATGATTCATGTTGATAATACCCCAAATTTACTTTTGTTATTACCACACGCTTCCATCCTTTAAAAAATCATTTATTTATTTTACAAACATTTTATACAGGAATCACATACATTTTTTTTTAAAGTAAATAAAACAAAAGAGGGGATGTGAACAACAGCCTTTGCACATTTCACACTAAAAACACAGTACAAAATCTATTTCATTTTCACAGATAAATAAACATGTGTCTTTTTCAGTTTACCCCGTGGAGTTTACCCCAGAGTGGATGAAAAAACAAAAGCAAACGCACCAATGAATGACCAGTTGTTTGCTAAAAGTCAGGAACACAAAAACAACACCAATTATGAGCTTAAAACCCTTTCATCGCCACTGTCGCCTCTTAGCACCACAATGATATAACACCCATGTCACTAAAAGGCATCAAATGAGGGTCTGGTATCCAAGGACATTTTGTTTTGAATTTTGGGATTGACACTTTCAACACAACCCCTCTCGCTGCTCCGTATTCCCTCAGGACACTGAAGTCAAGGAGTAGAAATTCATTCAGGAGACCCGATTTTGGCCCTTTTCAATAAATTCTCTTATATAATCTGGAGATCACAGTGAATTTGTTTTTGCATAGTGGTTTAGAATTATCTTTAATCTTTTAAATGATATCAAATTCGAAAACCAATTCATTATTGTGTGTTTAAGGGGATACGCGCCTTTTACTTCCCACGATGACAAATGATCAGGACTTGTCATAGCATCTACACATACTTCTAAGGTCAAAACTGAAAAGAAAATACAGGGTCACTGTGCTACTTTTCTTGTAATTCGTGGTCGAAATGTGGGGGGTTGGACAATTTTCGGGTAAAATCAGGTCTACTGAAAACTGGACACCTTTCATACAGTTAAGTTATTAAAAACTTTCAATTAATCTTGCCTGATACTGCAACCTACATAGTGTCCGAATTTGTCAAATGGTAAGGAAATATAATTTAGTCAATAGGAAATTTAGGAAAACTGTTGCCGTATTGACACATATTTCCCTAAATTTTATTGTTCAAATGCCTGTAGAAAATAACTCAACGATGAAATCATTCTAGTTTTTTGATAATAGATGAAATAATGTATATTCTCCATACTAAACAAAAAAAACCAGTATGTCACAGTGCTTTTTACTGAACACCATACACATTTTCAACCCCACCCCTATTTTTCCACAGGACTCATGTCAAGAGTTATATCCCTTAATAGTTTTGTTGTTGACAGTTTTATGAGATTTGTTCTTTTAGTAACGAGATTTTAGTCCTTCTAAGAAATTAATATGTTTAAAATAATCCTTATATTCTAACAATACAAACATTTTAGCGATATACTTTTCACAAATATAAATAAACTTGTATATTTTTCAAAAAATGTCTTGCACCACTGGGAGTCCGCCAGATTATGCTAGCACGATCAATCACAGAGAGAGAAGGCAATTTCACATGTCCCATATGTGCCTTCCCGGGTCGAGAGGACGTAAAACACCAAAATTCTTCTCAAGGCAATTTCATCATTTCATTCTTACGTCATCTTATCCATACGTCATTCATTCACTGAAACCACAGAGAGAGTAGGCCATTTCATTCACAATTTCGTCATTTCATTCTTACATCATCTTATTCATACGTCATTCATTCACTGAAACCCTTAAGTAATGTTTCTTACGACACAGTCAGCCACAAGGGGAAAATTAGCGCCACCTGTATCCTGCGTATCCCCTAAACTGAATGAGTTGCAAGCGGCCACACCACTGTCTGCCTCAGGGGCATTTTGCCTGTTGCTAACATACTAGCAGCATGTCGGCAACAGTAAACTCGGGCGTTGCTAGTATTCTAGGAGCGAGTTGCGAAAAAGTTAAAACATGTCAGAAAGGAATCCTCAGCATTGCAGATGAAATCTTTTCTCTACCCAGGTAAGCTTAATGGAAAGTTTTGGCTAAAAATGGCTGGCGTTGAAAGGGTTAAAAAAAAGCAAAGAAAAAAAAAGTGACTTGAATCAAACACATGCAAGCCAATGACAAAAACAGCTACATACGATAGTAGTGGGGGAAAAAGCAAGTGATACAATCATGTCATAAAAAAAAAGAAAAATGAGCAAACCATAATGATAAGATCAGTTAAAAAACTAAACATGAATGAAGACACAAACCATTACAACTGTGGTCAGTTGAAAATTGACATAAACAGAAAACAGGCAAACTAGTGATACAATCTGTTAAAAAAAAAGAAGGCATGGATGAAAACGAGCAAAATCAGGGAGTACAGATAATGAAAAATACAATGATTGGATCAATGAACAGACATGAACGAAAGGAAGCAAATTCACGAGAAGAGATCAGTTTCAAAATGAAATAAACAAACCTCAAAAACCAAACAGCAGCAACAACAGTGTTAATTCCGTCTTCAAAATGAGGGGGTCAGAATCAGCGCACGAAATATGCATCTAGATTTTTAGAGGGTTGTTTGGATATTTGAAGGGGTCTCTCTCTAAAAAAAAAATGATGAAAATTTGCTATGTTTTGTGAAGCACTGGCCTGAAACCCAATGCGTCAGATGGGAGATGGGAGCATCATAGGCACACGTCTGTATATAAGAATTAACACTGAATAACAACAAAAAGCATGTTTGAAAAACAAGCTAGCATCCTCAATGCAAAAAAAACTTGCAAAACCCTTATACACGTACGTACATACGTAAACACACCATTAAAGCAAACGCACTTCCATCATAGCAAATCACACACACACACAAGCACACTCACCAATCCTCTAACGAACAATCCAGTACATTGCAGCAGAGTTTCTGCCTATATATGGCATCACATGAGAGTGTTATTGGATGCCACGCCGGCAGCAGCCAGTTGTGAATTGAGTCACAAATATATATGACAAAAAATAATTACCATATTTTTCTGACTATAAGGCACCCCCCAAAAAAAATTTTTAACACAAAATTCAGATTCTGTTATTATATTTTCTTACTATTTTAGTAGTCATATTATAAGGCGCAGGGGTCTCAGTCTGGGGAAAAAGTATCGCCTTATAGTCCGAAAAATATGGTAGTCCATAACACACGGTACACAAACACACACTATCACCCAGCCTCTAACAGATAATCCAATACATTGTAGCAGTGTTTCCGCCAGTGGCATCACCTGAGAGTGTTGTTGGGAGCCAATCCAGCTAGCGCCAGCTTTGCACACACACACACATACACAGAGACACACACACAAGGGAGAAAGGTGGCAGAGTGGTTAAGACGTTCGCCTGCCAAATGTAATGCGTGAGTGACCCGGGTTCGAATCCCAGCCTCGCCCTTTCTTTCTAGTTTGGACAGGAAAATCGAACTGAACGTCTTCAGTCCTTCCCGATGGGGACTTAAAGCTAGTCTGACCCGTGCGCTTTACGCACGTAAAAATCCCACGGCAGTTGAAAGTTTTACCCGGACTCCACTCGGTAAGAGCAGGGAGAAATCCCGCTGCCTGGTATGGCCAAATTGATAGCTAGGTTTTCCAAGTGTGTCCACACCCCCTCCCTTTCTTTCTAGTTTGACAGGAAAATCTCAACCCTGTGCCCCCCCCCTCCCCCCAAAAACAAAAATTGATAAATTTCAAAAAAAAAAAATTGGGTAGGCGCTGCACTTGCGGCGACGCGCTCTCCGGTGGAGAGCAGCCCAAATTTCACAGAGATAAGAATATACCAATACCAATACAAATGCGCTCACTATCACCAGCCTGTAACAAAGGTGCCAATACACTGCAGCAGTTTCTCCCTACAGATAGAATTAAGGCAGGGTGTTGTCACACACACACTATCACCAGCCTGTAACAAAGGTGCCAATACACTGCAGCAGTTTCTCCCTACAGATAGAATGAAGGCAGGGTGTTGTCACACGCACACACAATCACCCAGCCTGCAACAAGCTAGCCAATAACTTGCAGTGATTTTGTCTGAGGCATCACAGCAGAGTGCTGTTGAGGACGGCGCCGGCAGCGGTCAGCTTGGCCTGCAGCAGGTGGAAGAGCCGAACCTGGTCTTCTGCCGGCAGCATCAGGATGTTCTGCAACAGCTTGCCAGTGTTGGGCATCCTGCAACGCAGCATTGGTGCATCAACGACATGACCAGCATACATACCGTAAAATGCGGACTATAAGCCGCTACTTTTCCCCTCAACTTTGACCCATGCGGCTTATAGACTGATGCAGCTTATCTATGGATTTGTTTCCATTCTACATTTATCAATATGATTAAATCTGTTTCTGGCCAGATTCTTCAGCCTATTCTGAGCTTCCTTAGTCTCAAAACTGGTTTTGGTAATCAATAGATTCAAATCTCATGTTTAAAGTGTCTGAGAGCACTAAATACTCATGTTCTGATAGGAGAATTATTTGTGTTGCTTTGTGCACATACAATTTTATCTGTGGCTTATAAACGGGTGCGGCTTATATGTGAATAAATACCTAATATTTTGTCAATTTAAGCGATGCGGCTTATATACAGGTGCGTCTTATAGTCCAGTTTTTACAGTACCTTATTTGCTAACAATGCTATGCACAATAGTATACTAAACACGTAACTTTACAGCTAATTTGCTAGAGCATGGATGATACACTCATAACAGAATATTTCTAGGAGTGTGAGTGACCCGGGTTCAAATCCCGGCCTGCTCCTTTCTTTTTAGTTCAACAGGAAAATCAAACTGAATGTCGAGTCCTTCGGATGGGGACTTAAAGCTAGTCTGACCCGTGCGCTTTACGCACGTAAAAACCCCACGGCAGTTAAAAGTCGGTAAGAGCAGGGAGCAGGGCTGCTGTGCAAAAAGACTTGTTCATATAGATATGCCATTTTAGATAAAAGCACAGTCGATACATAGAACAGCTGGAATTATTCTAGAATTTGTACTTGGACAATATATTCATTTGATAAAGATTTAACAGGACAAGGCACTCATTTGACTAAGCTAGATTTTGTTCCTAGGGCAAAAGATTCACTTGATAAACTAAAAGCTACCATATTTTCCGGACTATGACCAAGTATAAGGCGATACTGTTTTCCTAGACTGAGCCCCCGTGCCGTATTATATGAACAATAACATAGTGATAGAATATAATAACAAAATCAGAATTTTGAGTAAAATTGGGGGGGGGCACCTTATAATAGGGTGCGCCTTCTAGTCCTAAAACTACAGTAGGTATTTCTTCATGTTTGAACTAAACACATGTTTGAATAAGCCAGGTTTGCATGGGACCTAACGTCATGGTGTCACACGCCAATCATTACATCCCTTCGTGTCTCCCTAGTGTTCGGTTGCTCCATCGGTGGCACATGCTACTTCAAAGAACAAATAACTCTGGAGAAACTCTAGGGAAACGAAAAATACAGAAATACCTTTGGAGATCGCTTCCTATTTCATACAGAAGCAAAGCATTCACTTAATGATGTTACCGGGTAATCAAGGTGGGTGGGTTTCTTTACACTGAAGTACAGAACTCACTTGATAAAGCTGGAGTTGTAGACATGCACGAAGCTGGCCATAAGGAACTGGCAGTCAAAGCGGTCCACAATACCGCCATGGCCTGGGATCGTGTCCCCAAAGTCCTGCACACCAATATTACCAATACATAGACAGTTAAAATTGTTTCCAAAGAAATGGGGATGGGGACTAAGAAGAAGGGAGGTGGGGGCGGGAGAGGAAAAGAAAAAAAGATTGGCTGGTGATTTCTTTTAATATCAATCAAAGTCTTGCATCAAGTAATCAGGGCCTGTATTCACATTGAGATAGCATGAGACTTAGCATGATGCTAACTTAGAAGCTCTTCCAATGTCCTATAGGATTTAATAGGACTTTTGGAAGAGCTTCTAAGTTAGCATGATGCTAAGTATCATGCTATCTCAATGTGAATACAGACCCAGATTTATCAAATTGCTGCCAACACATTAACAGCAGAACTAAAACCTAAGAGCTGAAACAGGAATCATTTCAACATGTGGGTAAATAAACATCACTTGTAGCTATATTCTGATCACAGTCAATATGAAACAACTTCACAATTTCGAAACCTAACAAAGTTTTTGACTGTGTATGCATGCATACATGCGTCACTTCAAGTGCAATGGATGATAGAATTAACACAATTCCTGACAACATTGAACATTCACAACAGTTTCATCAGGGTGAATAAAAGCAAGAGAGCTGGAGACTAACCTTGATCTTATAAGCCCGCTTGAGCCCGCTTGCGAAGAAGCCTCCGAAGGGCCCCATGAAAGAGGCAAAGATGGACATGGAGATGGAGTGCAGCACGAAGGGATACATGTGCAGCGTTCCTGGCAGACCCATCTGTACAACAACAACAACAACAACATACAGTATTTATACGGCGCTGAATCTTGATAGAAATCAAATCAAAGCGCACACACACATTAGCATTCAAAGCGCATTCAAACACAAACGCAATACAACGCGAACACACACAGATAACATAAATGGAATATAGCAGAAACAGACCTAATGGCAAGAGAGAGAAGATAAAGAGAGAGGAGCTTTAATGACGGGGGAACAGGTGGGTTTTGAGGTTAGCTTTGAAAGCAGAGAGAGTCGGTCGCTGACGGAGGGAGAGCGGAAGTTTGTTCCAGGAGGTCGGTCCTGAGACAGCAAAAGAGCGCCGACCAACAGTTGAAAGCTTATACCTAGGGATCTGGAGAGAAAGAGGGTCAGAAACTGAACGTAAAGTGTGAGCTGGCGTATAGATGGAAATATTGTCACAGAGGTAAGCCCCAACACCCCAACACAGAGTGTCACAGATTTTCAATGGTAACATAATTCGTCGCTGTCCAGCGCTAACCGTGTATCTGCAAAATTTGACAAAAATAGATTTCCCACTGAAACCCCTTCTAATGACCTCACACAGGTCTTCTATAAATATCTTGTGTCTGCGACCAATGAAAATGTTCAAATTTGTCACATGATCTACACGCATTCACTGGAAATCCTACAGTCTTGACACGCTAACTGTGTAGCTGCTGGTACAGAGATTGCAGCTGTCAATCTCCCATTGTTTGACAACTACGGCGCAAAGCGTGTAACTGAATTATCACGAAAACTTTAGGTGTTATGCAACTTTTATTGTGTCACATGTTTACTCATCAGTAAAGAAGAAGAGTCAAGGGTATATCAAATGGGGAATGATATTGTAGCAGATGACATGGTTTTTTATGCTTCTGTAAAATCACTGACTTTGCAGATACACAGATAGCGCCGGACAGCGACAAATTATGTATGCATGCTTGTCTGTTGTTTCCGACAATGACTGCCAGATAGCAGAGGGGGCAGCTGCTATTCCGGAAGGCCGGGCTAAAAATAATTCATAGCAAAGCCTTGACCAGGGCACATCCCCACTCTCTCTTGGCCAAAAGATACACAGATAGCGCCGGACAGCGACAAATTATGTATGCATGCCTGTCTGTTGTTTCCGACAATGACTGCCAGATAGCAGAGGGGGCAGCTGCTATTCCGGAAGGCCGGGCTAAAATTTGTTCATAGCAAAGCCTTGCCCAGGGCACATCCCCACTCTCTCTTGGCCAAAGGGATGCAAGGACAGTTGGTGTTGGGGAAGGTCCCCAGAAAGCAAACCAATCCCGTAGGCTACAGCACTAGAGCCAGTGTAAATGCCCCCCTAGTTTGAGAGTCAGTCTTCCACAACTTTGAAACAAAGACCCAACATCAGTCTCTCAGGAGCGGATCAAGGAGCCAGGGAGAGTGGGGTTTCAATGACGTGGTCAGGGACGAAGGTGTCAGCATGGTAGCCATAGATTTTCCTTTAAGGAGGGTCTGGAACCCCTGTAGCCTACAGCAGATCAATCAAATAAGAGGTGATTTCCCTTGCTACATTTTCTACTCTGCCTGGAAGTTGGCCACCACAAGAAATGTCGGTTTACAGGGTCAAACTTCAAGGTCAAGGTCACCACCACACAAAATTTAAAGCAATTTTGTCCATCGGTTTAGAAGGTATCCTTGGGACAGACAGACAAACAAATAAAAAACACAAAAAACAAACCGCGACAAAGTTATACTCTTTTGTTGATGAGGATAGGCAAAGGACAATAAAAAAACAAAGCACAAAATAAACGTGCATTTATTGTTACAAACTGTCACCAGGCCTCCCAGGGACCCCCATTCGGGGGTCTATGAAGCACTAAAATTCTACAGGACCCTCTAAAAGAATGTGCAGGGGGTCCCAGGGATGCACTAAAAAAATTATTTTTAGCAATCGCTATGCCACTGGGACCCTCTATCCCGCCTCTAGGACCCTCTATAATGTAAGTGAAGGAGTCCCTGGGACCCCTTGTCTTGCGGGACGATTGGGAGCCCTGTGGCACTGACCGCGGTGAAGAGGGAGTGGAGCATGCTTGGGAGCTGGTACTCGGAGAGCAGGAAGGCGGGGGAGCGTTCGCAGTCCATGGACAGTTGGTCCCTGATGTCGTCGTAGGACATGGGGCACACCATGTAGTCAAACTGCACCATGATGTGCGACACCTGAAACAACACAGTGATGAACACGTCTCCCTTTAGGACATGGGGCACACCATGTAGTCAAACTGCACCATGATGTGCGACACCTGAAACAACACAGTGATGAACACGTCTCCCTTTAGGACATGGGGCACACCATGTAGTCAAACTGCACCATGATGTGCGACACCTGAAACAACACAGTGATGAACACGTCTCCCTTTAGGACATGGGGCACACCATGTAGTCAAACTGCACCATGATGTGCGACACCTGAAACAACACAGTGATGAACACGTCTCCCTTTAGGACATGGGGCACACCATGTAGTCAAACTGCACCATGATGTGCGACACCTGAAACAACACAGTGATGAACACGTCTCCCTTTAGGACATGGGGCACACCATGTAGTCAAACTGCACCATGATGTGCGACACCTGAAACAACACAGTGATGAACACGTCTCCCTTTAGGACATGGGGCACACCATGTAGTCAAACTGCACCATGATGTGCGACACCTGAAACAACACAGTGATGAACACGTCTCCCTTTAGGACATGGGGCACACCAGGTAGTCAAACTGCACCATGATGTGCGACACCTGAAACAACACAGTGATGAACACGTCTCCCTTTAGGACATGGGGCACACCATGTAGTCAAACTGCACCATGATGTGCGACACCTGAAACAACACAGTGATGAACACGTCTCCCTTTAGGACATGGGGCACACCAGGTAGTCAAACTGCACCATGATGTGCGACACCTGAAACAACACAGTGATGACCACGTCTCCCTTTAGGACATGGGGCACACCAGGTAGTCAAACTGCACCATGATGTGCGACACCTGAAACAACACAGTGATGACCATGTCTCCCTTTAGGACATGGGGCACCCCAGGTAGTCAAACTGCACCATGATGTGCGACACCTGAAACAACACAGTGCTCACCACATTTCCTTTTACTGCATTATGTCATTTGTCTCTTTTTTTTCTGTCTTCCACTCTCTCTTTCTCTCTCCTTTACAGTAAATACTTAATGGTATGTTCTGTTCTCTCTTGTTCCACTGCTTTTTGAGACATAATATAGAATATATCTACATTAACATTCAGAAAAGGTTGGATTTTTTTTTCTAAGCTGGCCTGGAAACAACAAAGGTGAAATAAACCTACCAAAATATTTCATTAAAAAAAAGGTGTGTGTGTGTGTGTTTTTAAAACAAATATCAACATACTGTCCAAGAAACACATTAGCAAAGAGAATATTAATACATGTCCGGAATTAATAGATAGCTGTCAATTTGATGCATTTGCTTCAAGGGAAGTAAATCTGTGTGCACACCATACCTTGGTCACTTCTAAACTCGCTTCGCTCCTTTTGACCACAATTTTGCCTCTGACTTTGCTTTTTTAGTGGTTTGTTGTGGAGAAACCAATCAGTGTAAAGAGTTTTTCCATATAAAGTCTATATATAAAAAAGTCTGATCTACCACTTCCCTACGTATAAACCTGAAGTAAAAACCTGTAATCGTCTTCATTTCTCCTTCTTTTTTTTTATGCATGCTTTGTTTGTGTGTATCACTGTATGGCTGGAGTGATTTATGATTTTTTTTAGTAATTCAAAATCGTGATGCGAATGAGTTAAGCGTATGTTCATGCGAGTGTGCGAGTGTATTACTAAAAAACAAAAGTGTCCTATTTTTTGTACATGCAGAGTGCATGACGTGTCATGCATGTGTGTGAGACATTGCTTTAAATAAGCATAACAAACAATCACAGAGACAGAAACAGAGAGAGAATTAGATGCAGATCAAAATCACACACACTATATGACAAAATAAACAACACAGAGTCAATACTGACATTCAGAAACAAGAGAGAAAAATAGAGAGGGAGTGAAAGAGTAAAAAGATGATACAAAACAGACAACGAACAGAGAAAGATGAGCCTAGCACTCTGAAGCATTTACCACCACGCCAAAAATAATAGTGGCAAAGGCCCCGCCAATGAAGCCCTCCCACGTCTTTTTGGGGGACAGCTTGATCAAAGGCGTCTTGCCGAAGAAGAACCCAAACAAATAGGCCATGATGTCATTGCACACTATCATGGACACTGGAACCAGCACCCTGCAAAAATAATAATGTTGTGCTGCATTCAACACCTTTTTCCAGCAAACATAATATATAAATTATAATCTTTACAGTTATGAAAGAACTAATAGACACTTGTGTAGAAGCTGTGTCTTTTGTTATGTACAGTAGTGTACTGCTACTCGCATACTCAATTCACTCAGTGTGGTTGCGCATTAAAAATAATAAAATATGAATACACTCATTTCTAGCCTAGATTTACCAGCTAAAAGTCTCTCATTCCAACACATGAAGTAAAACCGAACAGTGCAGTTATTTGTGACCACAAATTTGTTGAAAAATTATTGACAATATACACAAATACTTCTGTTCATGCATAGATATAAGGTCTTATGAGATACACAAAATGTCCCCTAATGGATTTGAAGGAGAGTAACAAACAAATTCATCAGAGCAGACCAAAAGTTTTGGTGGACAGTACAGGCAACAGGAAAATATTCCGGTACTGGCCATCACACAGCCGGTGCAATCAAACTTCACTGTGCAGAAAATATCTGTACATAGATCTATGCGATCGTAATGCGTCATTGTATGTTGCCTTTTAAGACCATGTTACGTCACTTTTGTGATGTTGTCTTCATCATCAGACAAACAGAACGACAGAAAGACGTCAGAGGAGGGTATACAGATAAGAAACTGGAGAGCAGAGAGCGGGAAGCCCACAAGCGGGAACACAACCTAGCTATTTACGTAAGCATGACGCAAAACGTTTATCGCGCATCTGCCTGACGTAGGTGTGTGACGCAGGGTCTTTCCTTACCAGCTCGAAAGAAAGTCTCAGGTACCGGTACGCGATACCGATGACATTAATTTTTATCGGTACTAGACCAAAACATATCGGTAAAAACCAGCATATGCCGGTCTAACGGAACCTCTGTTCATGGTAACTTTTGGTTTCTTCTAGTTCTCATGTCCCATACAAAATTTCTGAATCAAGGAAACTTATTCTAATTCTGAATCAAGGAAACTTATTCTAATTCTGAATCAAGGAAACTTATTCTAATTCTGAAGCAAGGAAACTTATTCTAATTCTGAAGCAAGGAAACTTATTCTAATTCTGAAGCAAGGAAACTTATTCTAATTCTGAAGCAAGGAAACATTCTAATTCTGAAGCAAGGAAACATTCTAATTCTGAAGCAAGGAAACTTACCAAATGAATCCTTCCATTAGATTCTGTATGATGAGATGAGACTGGAAGACAACCAGCATCAGGACCACGTGAGTGTAGCCGAACTGGAGAAAAAAGAATAAGTCTTTTGAAAGATGGGGACTTCAAATAATCAAGAGCAAAATAATTGTTTTTCGTATTTACCTCATATTCTTTTGATTGATTGTTTCATGCTCTATATGTGACTCCAAAGCCATGCTGTCAGATGCATAGGATGGCTTTCTAGGCAAGTCAGATGTACTATACACCAGAGCAACAGAATCCAAAGCTAGTTCTACTTATGTCCAAAACTGCACAAACATACGCAATAACTTAAGTAGTCTCCTTTTGGAATCCAATGAAAGGCAAGAATGGAGAACATTTTGAGGTTTTTACAAGCCCAATTTGTAAGAACAGTCACCACAGACAGTCTGACATTGGGAAGCGTTCATCAAAACAATAAGTTTCCATTAATCAGTTTCTCAGTAATCTTACAAATAAAGAAACTAGTGTGTGAAAACACTAAATAAACCAGCAGCACTTTCAGCTCCAATGACCTTGACCTTTGATCAATGACCTTCATTTTCTAACTTGGCCTAGATATCCTAGCTACTTATCCACATGCAAAATTTTTTTTTTTTTTTTTTTTTTTTTTGCTGTCCCATCTTCTGGGCTGTACAGTGGCGTTGCTCCCACGCCGCTCGTTCCGAATCCCAATTCGCAGCTACACCCGGGTTTGTTCAAGTCGCAGAAACCGAGACCAGCAGTCCAAGGGGAGAGAATTTATGTTAGGCCGTCAGGAGGCAACCAACCGAGGAGACACTGCACTTCTGCTGAGTCACTTCGGTGGAGTTCAGTCCACATGCAAAATTTGACAGAGTGAGAGCCGAGCAGTAAGTAGCCCCAAATCCACTGACTGCCCTTAAAGACAAATAAAGGGAAGTAACAAGATGCTTTTGGCCGATTTCAAATCAAGACTTGTTTCCCTTGGACCAGTGTCTTGCACCAGTAACAAGCAGCATGCAGCACATTTGCTCCAGTGACCTTGACCTTTGACCAATGACCTTCATCTTCAAACTTGGTCTAGATATCCTAACTACCTATTCACATGTAAAATTTGAGCCTCCTAGGTCTCTCCATTCAAACGTTATTGTGTTAACATAGATAAGACAGATAGTCAGCCAGGAACAGATTACCCTGAAAACATTCACCAGCTCTTGCTTCACGGCTGGTTAATAAAATGCAGATTTCTTGGACACTTTTGCGACAAAATAATAAGTCTATCAAAGCTTCATTAAACATCTGGGCTATGGTTCAAGATGTGCACATGAGGGGGGGAAAAAGAAAATGCCTGCGAGATCTCACCAGGGTGAACTGTTTGAAGTAATGCTTCTTGACCAGACTGCAGACAAAGGCCACAAAGCCCCCGATGTACAGGGAGAAGGAGATGAACCGGTGGTAGGTCACAAACGGGAACAGCAGATCCTGGAACGAGCAGGACAGCCATGCAGTTTCAAGGTCAAAACTATGCTTAAACCAACTCAGAAGTACTTCTTATCAAACCAACCACTCAAAATCAACACACACAGAAAACAATAAGCAATAACCAATCAATCAATAATCAAACACACAAAATGCTACTGATAAAAGACATGTAATTTATTAACAATTCCAATCTCATTCACCGGTTCATTTTGTACGCCAAACAAGTTGCTTTATATTTTTTTAAAATTAGATGGATTTTTATGGGTGTTTTTTTCAAATGATGTTTCTTTTCTGCATCATCATCTCTTTACTTTATAATAATTCCAATCTTAACAGAAGAATACTCATAACATTATCAAGGTTATGTCTCTTAAAGACAATCAGTTATCTCCTCCCTAATTATTTAAGATATTTTTCATTTAGTTGGTGTCTAAACTAAGAGCATTCTGGGTAAAAATTAAGATAAAAAAGAAATAATGGCCAAACTCTGAATCAAGGGCGCTTACTCTCAAGGAACCCACAAGGGTTATCCTCCCCTGTTTATCAGCCATATCACCCTTAGTCAGTGTGTGAAAGCTTTAGTCTTTAACATCTTTGCTAACTACATGTAACTGTTTCGCTCTTGAGTTTGACTTATTTTTTCAAGCACCAAACCCCAAAACGCAATACATTGTTCTCAAACAAACTGAAAACGATCATGATGAAGATGAAGTCATCTTTTTCAAGGGTTATTCATAGTTATACCTACCCTCCTGGAGAGAAGAAGTCCAAAATAGTCAATCATACTTTCTCCGAAAAAGAAGAAATTGGACGTGAACAGGAAGTACCAGCTGAGTACTCGAAACCATGGCAACCTGAGAGAGCGGTAAACGACATAGCCGATGGTGATGATCTCGTGAAAGCACTTGATCTGAAGAGCAACGATCTGCAACAAGTCCAGAACTAGCTTCTTCAAAATCGGAAGAAATTAAAATTCAGAATAAAATAAATAAATAATAATAAAACAAACCAATGACAACATAAAAACATAAAGAAACAACACATCTAGCTTGACAAAACGCTATCTCAAAACGTTGAAATAAAACTTTTTTTCTCACATTTTTTCTCCCCCTTTAATCACATGCCTCCTGAAATTGCTTGACACAGAGAGAGAGAGAGAGAGAGAGAGAGAGAGAGAGAGAGAGAGAGAGAGAGAGAGAGAGAGAGAGAGAGAGAGAGAGAGAGAGACAGAGAGAGAGAGAGAGAGAGAGAGAGAGAGAGAGAGTTGTGTGCGCGTGTGCATGTACATACATATAGTGTGTGTTTGTGGTGCATTACTGTATGTGGTGTGTGTGTATTACTGTATGTGGTGTGTGCGTGCATGAGTGCGTGTGTGCTTGCATTTGTGAGTTAGTGTGAAGAAGCCTTGGTGATTATGCGTGAGTGTGAGTAAGAATGCATGAAAGCATGCTTGCACGAGTACCCATGTGTGTTTAAAGGCAGGGGCAAAGGAAAGCTCACCACCAGGACCAGGGCCAAGGGTCCCATGTAAACCACCAGGGCAAAGGCCAGCAGCATCACCCATGTGAAGATGCCTCGCACAATCCAGTTCCGCCATCTGTGTCCACAAAAAAGCATATGGCTATCTATTAAGTTTAACACATATTCTTAAATTTTCACATATTCTTAAATTTTACAAAAATTACAACAACCATAAACATTGTATAACAGCTCAAGATTCAAGGATTCAATCAGAAAGTACATTCGTTTAATATCTTGTACAAAATCTGCTGTGCAAGACAGTTTTTAGAAACATTATAATGTCCAGTATGCATGGGTGAAAGTAAAACATTAGAACTTTCAATCCTAAAATGACGCATTTCAATGGTCTCTGAATCTTCCAAATCCTGAAGTGATGATGCATTAAAAATAATTTCCAATGTGTGTGTGTGTATGTGTATACAGGATGGGTGCGAGTAGTGTTAGAATTGCATGTCTATGACATCTTGTTTTAGTCTGAACATTTTTGGGGGGATGAGAGGGGAGGGCGATGAGGGTGTATCACTGTTTTAGTATGTGTGTGAACAGGGTGAGAGGAGGGTGTGCGGAGTGGGGGGGGGTGGGCTTGGGAAATCTAGGTATCAATTTGAATCTATTTATAACTCCCAGGAATGCACAGACCTTGGTGGCAGGTGCTGAAGCACTCTGTCCAGCAGCTCAGTGGTTTTGTCGGAGCTCTGTGGAAGCTGGGCCCTGACATTGTCTGCATTGGGCTCCTGGGTCAAATCTTCCTCCTCACTCTCTGACACCTGATTCTCTGCTGCTTTCTGCACATCACCCCAGAAAAAGCAAATATGGATAATATTAATAGCACATGGCGATTACCAATATGGTTTTTGAGTGAATAGCTTAAAATTCAAGGCTACCATACTGTAAGAAGCATTGATTTTAAAGAATCGAAACTGATTAAATTCCATTAGTATAATAATTACTCTCTGTTCTTCATTGACATAAATGGCATACAAAGAGTATGCTTAGACTACAATTAATAATTATTATTCCAGTGTTCCCCATGTGTCGAAATTTTGAAGGGTCATCATGACCCTTTGCCCCTAAATTTTAAGGGTCAAAATAAAAGCCATAATAAATGGACAATATGCTCTAAAATAAAAACAATTCTTTAAAACTTAAAACTTCAGAGTCTTTGAAAGAACTTTGCGTCGAAGTTTTCGCAGTCCAGCGAAGCAGCGCCATTTTTTTGCTTCCAAGAAACGCGCGGGCTAGGCTTGGCAGCAGTGCACGTGTGAGCAGCATGGGTGGCGAGAAACAAAGGGAAATTACTCTGCGATTCATGATAGTTTTTGTCGTCTGCTTCAAGCATGGCATAGTAGTGAAAGAATAGGCCCAGTATATTTTGTTGATCGTTTCCCGCAAGCCGAAATGGCTTCGACATTCTGATTGCGGCGAACACGTTTGAGGAAGCAATCGGCTGAGAGAAAAAAACTACGTCACAATGACGTATTGACTGAAAAATTTATACGTCAAACTTAAAACTTTGTACGTAATTTACGTACAAATCTGCGTAATCGGAAACACTGTATTCTAGAATCATTTTGGCTCACACAAATAAAACAAACAAACAAACCAAAAATTTCAAATTTTTTGTTTCCCGAGTTTAACTTTAAACTTAAGCACTGAATTGAAAAAAACCCTACTTAACCCATAGCATTAAACCGAGTGGTGTCTGTTATCCCTTATTTTCCTCTCAAGTTACCCCAACACACCACCAACATATCTTCCTTCCTTTTCTATCCAATAGAGCAGGCCCTGGCCTAGAGGTAACTTGATCCTGAGCTTTGCTTGCTGTGCTAGTTTAAATTGTCACAAGTTTTGTGTTACAGAGAAGATTAATGTAGACCATGACTTTACAATAGAAATGTACATTATGATTATCACTTCAACACTACTTCTCCATCCACACCATTTATTGTCCCCAGGGTCACGAGTCTGATTGAGATCTCACTTTCATCTCAGTCCAAGGGGAACAACTGTCATAGAATTGATCTCTTCTTAGAGTAGTTGCTTCCCCTGACCTACCCTTCAATGTAAAAAAACCCACAAACACTATACCACCTCCTCCACACACACATGACACCACATCACAATAAAAAGGTCACAACCAAGAAATAATGATTTAAAACACAAGTTCTTGAATCAAAATCAGAAAATGTGAATACAAATACAGATAAACTCAGAATAACAGTAAGAATGCATGTTAGTAAAATGGGGTGCGTCTAAACACAGAATGGTGCCGAATGGTGAATACCAATCTGGGTCAAAACACCGAATACTGAGTTAGGCCCAAATAGTGAAGACATTGTACCGAATTCCACAATAAATTTTAGTTTTTAATAAAGACTTCGCACAAATAATACATTTAGTGATTTACTCGCACTCGGTGCATCTAAACACAGAATGGTGAATGCCAAATGGTAAGACACCGAATGGTAGGGTTGAATGGTGCATTACACAGATTACCAAGATATTTTAATTTTATGCATTAGAAAAAAAAAGAAAAAAAGAATGGTTCTGAATGATCAAAACATCGAATGGTTGGGCCGAATGGTGAATACAGTTGCAAGGTAGCTAACTCGCGAGTAGGCAAATACTGAAATAGACGATTTGATCGATAACCGTCAACATTATGGAAACAACCGGAAATGTGTTGTTACGATGTAATTAGAGCCGTTTTAAATAAAATTAAAATATCTTGGAAATCTGTGTAATGCACCCAACCATTCGGTGTCTTAATCATTTGGCATTCACCATTCTGTGTTTAGATGCACTGAGTGCGAGTAAATGTATTATTTGTGCGAACTTTAATAGCTTAATAGCACTTGTGTTCCGTTACCTACTGTGTAAAACTAAAGGAATGAACTCCATGGGCTTTTCTGGCTGAAATGGGGGGCTTAATGGTCTTAACCCAGGGTAAGCAGTAGGTCTTTCTCCTTTCTATCTTTTAATTATATTTCTAATAAGGAATGCGCCCTCCTAGACTAGGAGTCCTAGTCTATCGTCAGAAGTGGCATCTGTGACGTATACATCCAGATCCAGAACTCTTGTTTAAAAACAAATAACAATTCATCTGCAACGTGCAAAATAAATACATTTGACAAGAATTTCAGAGATTTTTGTCGACCTTTCTCAGTTTCTCTTCTTTTTCTTCTTCTTCGCATCAGGCAGGGACTTCATCACGTTGAAGATCAATACATTCAATGAATCAAAATATTCATTGCTTTCAGTTGCAACAGCAATGTTTGTCTTAACCTACAGCCAATAACTCGATCAGTTAGGCCAACACGTTCCGCATTGCAGTCTAATTTTAGTGTATGGTCATCCTTAGTAATATGGGGCGACCTCGATCGGACGATCAACGTGTAAACTAAAGTTACTAAACTATCTTGCAACTGGGATTATCTTAAATTAAGTTCAAAGGTTCACAAAAAGTTGCTTAAAATCTGTATTTAGATGTAAACAAACCTGATTCGTTTGATGGACTCCATCTGTAGGATGACTTCTTTGGCGAATATCGGTCATAGTTCAAACAATCTTCACAAGTCTCCGACCAAATGTTTGTCATCCGGCGTGGTCACAAAACGAAAGCCAACAACACAATGTCTGCGCTCTTCCGCCAAGCACCGACTCTCGCAGAATCACGTCTCGTCAAAAAGTGCGTGGTTGAATGTGTGTGTGTAGGATACGATCATGGCTGTTTCAACGTTGCGTCTGCTGGTGCGAAGGAGTTTCTTACAAGGGCCTGTTGCAATAAAGCGATGTCAATCGCTACCAGGAAAAGCGCAGGTAAGTTGTTTGTTGCGGGTTTTGCTACTGGAAAACATTTTGAGCCGTGAAGTCATAAATAAGTTGAAACTCAAGTTTGCATCAGTTGCTGAGCACTTGCAACACACCGAGTGACTGACTGGCTCGCTGTTTCCTGGCAGTCGGCGAGTCGCGGTTTGCTTGAATGGAATGTATGCAGAAATCATGCACCAAAAACAAACGTTTGATCTCCTAATGGTTGTTGTATAGACTACTGGAAGAAGAAGAAGATGTCATTTTCGTTGTCTTTTAAATCCCGAGGGAAAAGAACAGCATTTTTATGCACAAAATTAGACTTCGATACATTGAATAGTGAATACGTCACGAAGTTGAACATGTTTTGATCGAGCCTGAATGAAAGTGGAATGAAAAGCCGCAAAAGCGAGTGGGCGTGGTTAGTCTTTAGAGTATAATCCAAGCTTCACATAGTTGATTTTCTTTCTCTCTCTCTCTCTCTCTCTCTCTCTCTCTCTCTCTCTCTCTCTCTCTCTCTCTCTCTCTCTCTCTCTCTCTCTCTCTCTCTCTCTCTCTCTCTCTCTCTCTCTCTCTCTCTCTCTCTCTCTCTCTCTCTCTCTCTCTCTCTCTCTCTGAAGGCAGTGGCTATTTTAGTACAAAATTACCATCTAGTTGGGAAATAGAGCTCAGCCTCAGGCTATTTTCCCTCATGAGGGACAATAGAACTCTGGCTATTTTCCCTCACACTCTCCCTGTCTCTCTCTTTGTCTTTTTTCTGTTTGTCTTTCTATAAGTATATCAGTCTAAATGTCTCTCTTTATATCTCTTTCTCTGTGTGCATCTTGTCTCTCTTTCAGTCTTTGTGTCTCTCTTTGGCATTCTCTTTTTCTCTCTGTGTCTCTGTCTCTCTCTGCCTCTCTGTTTAATCTCTGTCTCTGTCTTTCTCTCTATCATCTTGAAAGTCTATGTCTCTCTCTCCGTCTCCCCCATTCTCTCTCTGACTGTCCCTTTCTGTCTGTCTCTCTGTTTGTCTCTCATTGTCTCTCTTTCATTGTCTCCCTTTTTTTTCTTCTTTGTCTTTCTCTCACTGTGTCAGTCTCTCTCTCTCTCTCTCTCTCTCTCTCTCTCTCTCTCTCTCTCTCTCTCTCTCTCTCTCTCAGTCTCTGTGCCTCTGTCTCTCTCTGTGTCTCAGTGAGTCAGTCTATCTCTATCTTCATGTCTCTGTGTATCTGTCTCTGTCTGTCTTTCTTTGTCTCTGTCTCTCTCTCTGTCTTTCTTTCTCTGTGTGTCTGTCTCTCTATAAATACCCCTGTCTCTTACTTTCTTAGTAGTCTTACTGTCTTTCTCTCTGTCTGTCTCTGTCTCCATTTTGGACTCTTTTTCTGACTCTGTGTGTCTCACTCTCAGTCTCTGTCTCTCTTAAAGTCTTTGTTTCTATCTTTCTCTCTTTGTGTGTTTGTCTGTCTCTGTCTCTTTCTCTCGGTGTGTCTCTGTCACTCTCCCTCTGTATGTCTCTCTGTCTCTGCACAGTTGTACAGCTGTAGGAGAGAAAAACAAAAACTGAGACTGAAGAGTCGGAGAGAGTGAAACATACAAAGACTGAAAGAGAGACAGAGAGAGTCCAAAATAGAGACAGAGAGAGAAAGACAGTGAGAGACAGGGGCATGGAGCGAGACAGAGAGTGAGAGACACGCATAGAAAGAAAGAGAGACAGAGCCAAGAAGGGGAAACACACACACACACACACACACACACACACACACACACACACACACAGACAAACACAAAAACTGATAGAGGGAGAAAGAGAGAGAGAGATAGTCGAGAGAGAGAGAGAGAGAGAGAGAGAGAGAGAGAGAGAGAGAGATACAGACAGAGAGAGAGAGAGAAAGAGAGAGATTTTATAGATAGAGACATGCGTGCATAGAGAGAGAGAGAGAGAGAGGGGGGGGGGGGGGGGGGGGGGGGGGGGGGCACAGTCACACAGTCAGAGAGACAAAGAAAAAAAATCATAGAGACAGAGGCAGAGGGACAATGAGACTGAGAGAGACAGAGAGAGTGAGACATAGAAAGAGAGACAGAGAGAGAGAGAGACGGAAAGGGAGACAGAGACACACAGAGAGAGAGAGAAAGACAGGGAGAAACACAGAGAGAGGGTGATATAGAGAGAGCAAGAGAGAGACAGAGAGAAAGAAGAGAGAAGAGACGGAGAAAGACAGAGACTGAGACTGTGTGAGAGAGAAAGAGAAAGCCAAAGAGAGACTGAGAGACACAAAGAGAGACATAGGCACACACAGAGAGAAAGAGATATGTACAGAGAGAAACTGAAACTGAGAGAAACAGAGACAGAGAGAGAGACACACACACAGAGAGAGATAAAGACAAACAGAAACAAACAAAGAGAGACAGAGACTGAGAGAGAGTGTGAGTGTGACTGACTCATCTGAGGGAAAATAGCCTGAGTTCTATTTTCCCTCTGAGGAAAAATAGCCTGAATTCTATTTTCCCACTAGAGGGTAAATAGCCATTGCCATCTGTGAAACAAGAAACAAAACAAAAAATATATTCTACTTCACAGAGCATAAACTTCTAAACTGATTTCAATGGAACTTGGCAGAATGGTTTTCCATGTCCTGATGTTGATGCTGAGTATGTCAGTTTCACGGAATGGTGAGCCATATAGATATATAATATAATAATGATTATGACTCATGAGTGTAGTCTCAGTGAATCTGATTTTTTTTTAATAACAAATGATAATGGGGCGATTTAAATTAAACCACATTTGGTCTAGTTAAAAAAACCGACACTTTGGGATATTTTTGTTTATAAAAATTACTAACTTTGTAGAAGTGCTCTGCTCGCTATGCTTCGCATGCGCGCATACACACACATACTCTATCTCTCACACTCACACTCTGTGCGATATACCAAATTGTAGTGATGCTTATAATACTTCTTGCTGATTGTAATTTGTATTCCGATTTGTTACTGTTGTTGTCATTGTCGTTGTTGTTGTTTTCCTTTTCTTCTTTCTTTCGCCTTTTTGACTTTTGAAAATGAATTTTTGATAGTATGTTTCATTAGACAATAGTACACGCTAATAGTGTTGTAGTTAGGAATAATGCTCGTTGTTCAGTGTATTTGAATAATAATGGTTATAAAAGATAGTACTAGTACTAGTTTTAACTATTATTATTAGTAGTAGTATTTCTTTAGTGGTAGTAGTAGTAGTAGTAGTACTAATTGAGTAATTCACCTGTTTACATATTAATGCTGCTTACAATTTCTGGATTTTTTTTCTGCCAGTTTGCTTATCTACGTGTTAATTATTTGATTACTCCATTTTCCATTGTTTTTTAGTTTGATGCCTTGCTTCATCATGCATGCTTTAAATATCTGTTTGCCTAATTGTTTTGTATTACTGTGTACTACTAGTGTTAGTCTAGTTTTTGACCCAAGGACAGATTGGAAGATTGGGCCCGGCCCAAAATCTTAATCCTTATGTAATAAAGTTTTTCAGTCTTCAGTCGTCACACTCTCTCTCTCTATTTCGCCTACCCCCCTCTTTCACTCAGATTTATGATGCAAGGGAAGTAACCAGTGAAAACCAGTCCAGCCAGTCATTCTCTAGTCTAATTACAGTCATAATTATATGATAATACATCACCACACAAAATTTGAAGCAATTCTGTACACTGGTTCGTGAGTTACAGGACACACACACACACACACACACACACACACACACACACACACACACACACACACTTGTTCAAATATAAGAGGCATTACAATAATTAAGATAATCAATATTGCCATTACTGCTGGTTACGTACAATACATGGATTTTTGAATTAAATACTTCATACTATCATAGTCACTAAATGTACCTGACTAACTTTTCATGAAGGATTTATAGTCACATTGGGCTCTTTTTTTTCATTAAATGGGCCTTAACTTTGCAATTTATTTCATTCATTATATCAATAAATATTTTCTCCCTTGTTTTACTTTTAACACTTGCTTTTATTTAAAGTTTTATTTTGTTCTTTATGGTGAACTGGGAGTTCAACTAATATATCTTTGCCGTCTTGTTTTTTGCTTTAAAAAAAAAAATTATAGTTATAGCTGAATGAGGTTTTATGTCACTTCTTCGTTATGATAACACCGATGATTTTATGTTGGTGGCGTGTGTGTCAGTATCAAGAGTCAGGGGCAGAGAATTTTCAGTTGCTTACAGCTGTGTACACAGTAGACACAGAAACCCCATACGCTTATTCGAAAATAAGTAAAAGAAAGGGGGGGGGGGAGCTGACACGGAAATGCGTCCGTTTATTTGTTCCTTCTTTATTTTAGTATTTTTTACTTATTTATGAAGTTTCTGTGCAGAACGTTTATTTGTTCCTTCTTAATTTTAGTATTTTTACTTATTTATGGTTGTTTTTTTCTTGTTTTTTTTAACCCTCCACTGTCCCCGCCTTTTTTCTTCTTTTTTTTCATCTTCATTTCTTTTCTTTCTTTTTTTTCTTCTTTTTGGGCGGCTCATTCTTTTATTATTTTTTTTCTTTCCTTTTCATTTTTTTTCTTCTTCTTTCCCCCCCCCCCCCCCCCCAAACATGTTTTCCTTCTCTCACACTTACTTGCATTTACATGTGGGTTTGTATGAATTACTACAATGTACAATTGTTACTAACATTTAATGTTTGTCATGGTACACAAGTGTCTGGGGTTTTGTCGGACCTAGTGTGTAATGCATTATGACTCGTTCGTCCCATGCGTGCGACTGCGTGGAGTAGAATATAAACAACAACAACAACAAAAATACAAAAATAAAATATGGGACACAAACTTCCCAATGGTCACCACCCCGATCGCTGTCCCCTGCTCCAAAAACGAAAAATGAAAGCGAAAGGGAACAAGGGAAGCAGAGTGCGTGACGGAAAGGGAGACATCATGTTGCATTGAGAATGCGCTTGTATGTTTGTGTGTGTCTGCGTGTTAGAACCTTTATGTGTGCGTGCATGTCCGTGTAGGTGCTTGTGTGTGTATATGTGTACATGGGGTTTCTGTGCGGAATGTTTATTTGTTCCTTCTTGATTTTAGTATTTTTAGTTATGTATGAGGTTTCTGTGCGGAACGTTTATTTGTTCCTTCTTAATTTTAGTATTTTTACTTATTTATCATGGGGTTTCTGTATGCTTATTCAAATCTTCTTCACGACATGCAAGGGCAATAATTTTATGTAGGTGGCCAACCAGCGCACGCAAGTCAGATGAGTCAGAGCTAAGAAACCACTGTCAATACCAGCATTTGTTGTTTCTGTTGCAGTTTTTGAATCAAGCTTTGCTGCCCAGTGCATGTCCATGCGCATTCTACTGCACACAAGTACTGTTCCGCAATGGTAAGTTCTAGTCCTTTTGAATTGTTGATTTACCATATTTTCCAGACTATACGGCGATACTTTCCCCCAGACTAAGACCCCTGCACCTTATTCTTATTGTAAGGAAATGGAATAACAAAATGTGAATTTTGTGTCAAATTTGGGGGTGCGCCTTATAATAATTTGGGGGTGTGCCTTATAATAATTTGGGGGTGTGCCTTAGTTATAGTCCGAAAAATACAGTCAGTAGACTAGTTTTCACTATTTCAATAAAACTAAATTGTTTTCATAATCAATGATCTCTTCTTGTGGCTCTATTGCAGATAACTCTCCTGGCTTATTTTCCTTCTCTTGATCAAATACAACAAGGCATAATGTATTTTTGCTGCTCGCGCACATGCACCAGACAAAGAAAGAGGGAGGGAGTTTGCCGTCGCTAAGAAAGTGCCTTCAAATGGAATGCCACCTGGTGTCAAGGGCTGTGGACCATAACTCAGCAGACACCTCTGTCATGTTTACGACCCTCAGTCTCAAAGTCTGCTTCTTTCAATTCAGTGAAAAAATCCTATCTATCTGATCCTAATCTTATGATCCTTTCCAGAGAATAGTTGAATATTGCTTCTCAGTGAATGAGGCGAGAGTGTGTGTATGTGTGTGTGTTACATTAGTGTGTGCGTAAACTAAGCATGTAAGATAAGCCTAAGCAGCTCATTCTCTATTGGTTGGCAGAGGTGACGGTGCAGTTTCGTGACGGGCTGCCGGTGGTGTCGGTGCCGCTGCCTTCCCGGCGGGAGAGCTGCGAGTTCACCCTGAAGCCCGTCTCCCACACCCTGGGGGACCTGGTGACCTTCATCCGCCAGGAGGATGGTGGGGTGGACAGGGTGGCCGTATACAAGTCAGGTCAGTCGGGGCTTTAAAAAAATTATTTTGTTCAAATGTTTCTGAGCTTCAGTGAAGTGGAGAATTATTGTTTTTGTTTGGTCAGGCGAGGGAACATTAAAGCCATCTGGGTTTATCTCCCTTGTTAATCCTAGTTTTGTTTTAACTAATGAAAAACAAGCTTATCTATTTCTTATGTTTTTCAGTTTGTTTCTGTGTATTATGGGCATCAGTGTGTCTCTGTGTGTGTGCTCATGTGATGTGTGTGTTTCACTGTCTGTGTGTGTGTGTACACATTGAGTGTGTGTGTGTGTGTGTGTGTGTGTGCATGCGCGTGCATACTTATCGGCAAAAGCATATACATGTGCATGTGTTTTAAGTGCTACAGCCTAAATTACTGAAACAATCATAATGAAAAAGTCGGAATGGTATCTGTTGGTCACACGCATTTGGTGACCAAAGCGTTAGCAGTTCAAACACCATAATGAAACTTCAACACTAACTAAGTCCTAACAACCATTTTAGTTTGTTTTTGTCATTCACTTCTATTCACAAGCTTGACTAGATTTTTGCTAAGTGAACAATAAGCAAACGACATACCAACAGACCCACAACATCTCTCTTTTGTACACCACCACTCATTCCCTTCCCTGCACATTGTTTTTTCCTTTTAAGCCATGGCAGTGGAAAGTGGCTGAATTATTGCATGACATCACACCAGTTTAGACAGGCACTTTGCAAACGACAAAGCTTTCTGTTTCATTCATTGTGTGGCCGTCACATGTGACAGGTGACTGCAGTGTTCTTTCTTCTGGTTGGATGGAGCTTGACATTACTCAGTATATTTATGCGGCCTGGATGCTAATGCTAGTTGTTGCCTTATCATCATCCCCTGCCTTGCTATTGCCCAGGTCTTCCCTTCCTCCCATGCCCTTATCCAAAACATGTAGATGTTCCCCAGGACTCACCCCTCCCCCAAACAATGAAACACAAACATTTATGCTGTTGTTGTCCTTGTTGACTGTTTACAGCAACAAAAAACAACACACTTTTTTGTTTGTTTGGTTTATTCTTTCGGTCAAGTCACAGAGCTGGCATTGTCAAACATTGACATACTAATTGATTAAAAAATGTTTATTTAATCTGTACATTGAATCAGTCTCAGAGTCAGACAATTGGCTTTAAAAAAAAAAAAATTCTAATCTATTTCAAGAGTGTTTTTTTTTTTTATCTCAGTCAGCTGACCTTGATGTATTTTTCGCTTCATTGAATTTGACTTTTGACCTTTCATGCTTCATTGAGTTTGAGCTATGGTACTGATAGTGATACTAGGTGGGCAAGTTAACCTTTAGATTTTATGTCTCCTGTGCAGTTTTCAGCTGTGACAGACTGGCCGTGGCAAAGACTGAATGATGAATCAGAATAGACACAAATAAGGAATACTTTTTTTGACATTTTTGTAAAAAAATTATTCCCAAAGCATATTTAGATGCATACAGTGTACAATACAATTAATTTCTATATTTGCTTTCTACAAATTACAAATCATGCAAACATGCACATAATAATATTTATTAATATACAAATAAATTCCATTGAAGAATGCTACTTCTTTGTGTGTGTGTGTTTGTGTGTGTACACGTGTGTGTGTGTGTGTGTGTGTGTGTGTCTGTGTCTGTGTGTGTGTGTGTGTGTGTGTGTGTGTGTGTGTGAGTGTGTTCGTATGTACAGTGTGAATGTGTGTGTGTGCGTGCGTGTGTGTGTGTGTGTGTGTGCTCTTTCTTTCCGTTTCAAGGTAAAGGTTTATTTGTCCATCATTGGGATCCTTCCCACTACTTTGTCCTTTCTCTCCCCCCTCCCCCCTTCCACCTTTTCTGTCCCTCTTCCTGTCCTTTCCAAAACAACCTTGTTTTGTTCTGATTTTAAAGATAAGGTAATCTGGAAAGATGAGTTGTTGTTTTTCCCTAAAAGCAGAGTTTAATCTAGAGAGCGGGATTGGTAAAATCCCCCGAAATTTTGTTCCTTCCCGCGATAATCGGCGCAGGGAGCGGGCCGAGTCCCGCACATTTGCAGAACGGCTCGCTGTTTTTGCCTATCGATGCGGGAGACCTTCGTCGTCTGCTAAACCCGTCGTCTGGACAAACTGAAAGTATCGAGCTGGAGTGAAGGATTTCTCGACATTTCATTGGTTCTTGACAAAATGTTAGTGTTAATCAACCAATCGCGTTCTTCTCGTTCTACCGACAGGAAGTTGCGAGAGTTTCGGCCGCCATCTTGAATGTTCTTCAAAATGAAGCGGGCATGGACCCTGTTTGATTTTGATTTTCGTGGAGGCAAAGTGAACAAAAAAAATCCTGTTCCAAGCGAGTGTGAAGACCTCGAAGAAAAGGATTCTACATCTAAAACGTCGGAAAAGAATGACAACAGTGGCAGTGCAAAGGAACATCGGTTCCAAAATGACTGATTGAAAAAGTGGCCGAGGTGTTAAAGTCTGTGTACGAACGTGCTGGAGGTACTGGTTCTTATGTATGTGATGTGGGGTTGGATAGGGGGGAGTGCCCCCCTTTTTTTGATATGAGGTGGGGACTGCCCCCCTTTTTCAGAAATCCTAGATTAAGCTCTGTAAAAGTAAAAGAGAGAAGCCAGCAGCCTAGAACATCTGATAATAGATGAATCACAAAAGCATTACAACATGCATTCCATTTCAAGTGACTCATTCAGTCATTGCATTTGTAGTCATGCTGGCTAAACAGCTTTATGACAAGTCGTAATTCGTAGGTAGGAGAGATGACAGTCGTATTTAAGCATAAATGCTGCATTAGTTAAGATGCATGTATTAAGTATGTGTACTTGTAACCTAAAGTAAACGAAGTTTGCCCATCTTTATAGCATGTACTTTAAAAAAATTAGCAGATTTTTCAGTGACTGTATCAACTTATGATGTTCAACTCTACTTACTGGAAAGAGTGGAGTGGAATGGATTTCACAAACACATGCACGCACGCATAAAGAAAAGAAAACACAAAAAATATTTAAACATAAAACTGTCACATCACATTAATGTCCACATGCAAAAGAGATCAAATAATTTTCTGATGAATTTTTCAAGTGTTTGCAGAAATGTGTGTTACACTTACACTATTTGAAGGAACAAGTCCTAAAACAGTAAAAGGTTATCTAAACAATATGCTCGTGCTAGGCTGATACTGTGATAGGGAGTCTGTTTCATGCTTGGTCTGAAAGAGTAGCTTCGGTAAAGGTAAAGATGTGCCCACCACCCCCCCCCCCCCCCCCCCCCCCCCCCCGCATTTCTCGGTTAATTCCATTTTTCCGTTTTTGCCTTTCTTACCAAACATAAAGCTGTATTTTATTAACCTTTTCAGCTAATTATCTTTTTGGAATAATCCTAACCCCCCCCCCCCTATAAGACGGAAAAACGTAATGAACCACGACTGTGACAAATGCCGCGGTGTACTGCACTACATAGGGGGGGGGGGGGGGGGGGGGGTGTCCTATTAGATAATGGCCTTTATCATGACTGCAATTAATTATTGAACAAAGATAATCAGCTGAAAATGTTCATAAAATACAGCTTCATGTTTGGTAAGAAAGGGAAAAATGGAATTAACAGAGAAATGTAGGGGGGGTGGCACATCTTGACCTATACCGTAGCTTCTTCCCATCCCAGTAGATAGATTATCTGCTATTTCATTCAGCCTTTTCTAGTTCAATAGTTGTAACCTTGGTTGGTTTTTATTTCCCGAGCACAGCTTTGGGAAGCATTGTTTTTGTTTCATCCGTCTGTGCGTGCGTGTGCGTTTTCTCAAAAAACGTTCAAGCTATTTTTATCAATTTTGCTATACGAGTTCAACAAGATTTCAGCTATCGACTGATTGCTTTAGTTTTATGTCAAGGTCATGCTGATTAAGGAGTTCAAGCGCCAAAATGCTTAATCGCTAATATCTCGCGAGCTTTTGCACAGCTTTTTCAAAGCAGTTTTTTTCACAACGTTTTCTGATGAAAGGGCTATAACATTATAATCATTAATTTGTCTGTGCGTTCGTGCTCGCGTGCGTGCGAATCACGGGGTTCAGACCCCAAGGCTGTATCTCAAGAACTGTTGCATGGAATTGCTTCAAATTTACTGTGGTGGTGCATTACGGTATGCAAAAGGTCCCATACAAAAATAATAACCATGCGGACGTTGACCTTGAAGTTTGACCTTGAAAACCCCTTACTTTCCTTAATTTTTTTTTTAATATAAATTTTCCTTTTTAAACGTATGTCTGGAATATCTTGTAAGTTAGGGAGCAGTTGAGTAAGTTAGTATCCATAGAGATCTGACAGTTCGTAAGCTTGTATATATATTTACTGTATAAACTTGTGTACATTTAATGTTTCAGATGGCAGTCGGGTGGCTCAGTCCACGCCGATAGAGGTTCTCCTGCATGACCAGTTCATCATGTACCTCAACGACCAGCACTACAGCGTCACCCCGCCAGAAACCAGTGAGTTGACGCACTCTGTTTCTTCGGCAAATGTTAAGATCAGCTCCCTCCGCTGTTCCAGGGTGAAGTTGGCCAATCAGCTTAACGGAAAAGGTAAATTGGAGGGAGCTGATTGGCCAACTTCACCCTGGAACAGCGGAGGGAGCTGATCTTAACATTAGCCCTTTCTTCATCACTTCTGCCACACTTGTCCTTTGATCTCTCTCTATGTGGTAAAATTTAACGCGGTGAAAGCCCTGACATGGCCTTAGTTGTCAACGGGGCTATAATTTTAATCTTAATCTTTCTCTCTCTCTCTCTCTCTCTCTCTCTCTCTCTCTCTCTCTCTCTCTCTCTCTCTCTCTCTCTCTCTCTCTCTCTCTCTCTCTCTCTCTCTCTCTCTCTCTCTCTCTCTCTCTCTCTCTCTCTCTTTGCACCTATCTCTCATTATGTTTCTCTATTTTTGTCTGACTTTCTCAGTCTCTGTCTGTCTCTCACCCTGTCTCTTTCTCCCTGCCTCCCCCCCCCCCAACACATGTTGTGTCAAGTTTCTTTCTGTGTCTTATCTGTCTTTAGTTTGAATCCTGATCAAATTTTTTACACTGTGTATTGATTTTTGTATGCCCGCAGCTGTTAGCATTTAAATTAATAAAGCTCAAGTGGGATTATACAGTAATTCGGCTTGGGCAATTTTAAGCTGTTTGCTAACGCTAGGGAGCAGAACACTTACTGACGCGCGCACGTGTCTGTGTGTGCGTGTGCGTGTGCGTGTGTGTGTGTGTGTGTGAAAGTATGTAATGTAGTGTAAATGAATTTTAGCTAAAGGAGTACCAAAAAATTGTTTGACATTGCAATCTTTGCTGCGTATTTGAGTGTGTGCGTGGGAGAATTTGACTTTTGAGGGATTTGGGGAAAAAAGGGGGGGGGGGGGGGCAGTATGTCGTTATATGTATATATACCTTAGGGTTTGTATTTAATATAATGTTAGTGACATTGTAAAGCACTTAGAGATTGAAGGATAGGCGCTATAGAAATTTTATGAAATAAAATGTTAGGGTAAATAGTGTAACATGTGCAGGCAAACAAGATGATATGGCTCTAGCTGGGGACAGGCAGAAATCAAAAGAAAGTTCAATGAAACAAAAGGAAATTCTATTTTTACCAGGGTAATGAAATAAGCAGCTGATATGCTTTTTTTCCACAACCAATGCTGGAAATGGAATGTGAGAGAGGAATGGAGAGAGATGCAGAAAGAGAGAGGGAGAGTGACTCAGGGAGTGAGTAGGAGGAACGTGTTTGTGTGTGTGTGTGTGTGTGTGTGTGAATGAATGAATGGGGTGTTTTTTAAAATTGTAGCCCAGACTTCAAAGATTTAAATTTCCGTCTGACATTTTGTTTTCCACCCCCATGGCTTCAGTTGTGCTGTATGGGATTATAGTTTGTGTGTCTGCGTGTGTGTGCACGTGTGTGTGTGTGTGTGTGTGTGTGTGTGTGTGTGTAATTACTTTTAAATTTTCAAAGTGTAATTGTGCACAACTCTTGTGCAAGTGACTGCTTGTGTTGTGCTAGGCACACACTTACTTTGGGACACATGTAGATAGGAAGTGGGAGGGAGAGAGAGAGATAAATGGGGTGGAGGTGGGTGGCAGGCTGTTTGACCTGGAGACATAGATGCATATACAATATGAATTAATGTACTTGCCAAGTCTCTCTTTGCACACAAGCACGTACGCACGCACAAGCACGTACGCACACACGCACACGCACACGCACACACACACACACACACACACACACACACACACACACCACACCACACACACACACATGTGTTGCTTTTCGAGTTGCTTCTGTATTACTCTTCATTCTGAGGACAGGATGAAAAAAAGCTGTCAAGCTTACTCCTTTATCCCCCAATAAAGATCATTTTGACATGACTTGACTTGACTTGACTTGACACACACTCACTCACTCACACATGCTCTCTCTCTCTCTCTCTCTCTCTCTCTCTCTCTCTCTCTCTCTCTCTCTCTCTCTCTCTCTCTCTCTCTCTCTCTCTCTCTCTCTCTCTCTCTCTCTCTCTCGCATGCACACGCACACGTACACACACACGCACGCACACGCACACACACACACACACACACACACACACACACACACACACACAGAGAAAGTGAGAAACTAAACAGACATAACCCAAGCATTTATTCAGCATCACCATCATGATTATATTGTCTGGAATCTTTCTGGCATCAAACTAGATTCCCTGATGGTTTCAGCTCACAGCTATGAGCGTCATTCAGATAATTTCCTTAGAGAGCTGACTTAGTCTGCTGGCAGTCTGCTGGCTGGAGGTTGGGTGGTGTTAAAGGATAGTGCTCCCCCGCGAGCTCCATAAACCTCCTCTCTGTGTTTCCTAGTGAATTATTTGTGTTGAATTCATGAACTACACTGGCTCTATATTGCATTGGGTTGACCTGAATTACGTTCTTTTCCTTTTGTTGCATTGTGTTAAGTGTTTGGGTCTCAACTTTTGTTTGGAGAAAGAGAGGCTGTGGGAGTTTTGTGCGTGTCTGTATGTGTGTGCGCGTGTGTGTTTTGTAAGTGGAAGAGAGAGAGGGGAGGAGGATTAGTAAAAGAGAGACTAAATAAGATGGGGGAGTTAATGAAATAAGCAGACTTGAAAAGACATAATGGTTTTCCTTTGTCCTCGGTGAAAAATATCAACTCAAACTTTTAGGCTTTCACTTCACCCAGCAGGGAATATTTCTTAAACTCCACCTTACCTTATAGCTTTAAGAGGGCTCTTAGTTATGTGTGTGTTTGTTGTTATTGCTGTATTTTGTTTTCTTATAGGTGCATGTACATCTAGTGTTTGTTTACTTCAGTGTTTATATCATTTTATGCATGCTGTGTGTGTGTGTGTGTGTGTGTGCGTGCGCGCGCGCGTGCGTGCGTGTTGCTTTTCTTTTATGTTTTGTTGTTGTTGTTGTTTTAAGATTTTATAACTATTTTAGCAACTCTCCAGATACAATTAATGGTCTGTGACACGTCACAATGTCAAAATGCCTCAATGATATATTATATTAAGACAAATCATCCTCAAGAAAGAATATGCAATCCAACTTTCTGAAATAATGGCTTTTTTTATAATGAATAAATCTGCAAAATTCTCCCTGAAACGTGCATTTTAAATTGTTGACAAGGGAAACGGGAAACAAACAAAATGCAGATAAATAATTGCATCGTCATGTGCGCGCCTTCCATTCGTCTTGATCACCTATTCAAATCAGCTTACGCCCACCAATGTTCTTCCATTTCCTGCCTGGTCTCTCCATATCGACCCTCTTTCACTTCGACTCCTCTTCCTTCCTGCTCCTAGGCTTAAGAAAGCCTGCCTGGTTCATTGTTGTGAGGAATATTCAGTAAGCTTCTGTTGTGCTGATTATGTATTCCTGTCACACACTTTCTTCCCCACTTCTGCTTTAGAGCTTTTGTTTTTCTCTTCTGTAGGACAAAATTGCATGCAATGCTGTAGAAATTGCTGGTTTAAGGAGGCTTTTATTTTGCCCAGTGGGTCAGAGTGACTTAATAAGTTAGACATCAAATGTATTTTTATTGCCAAAGTTTGGGGTTCCATTCTGCTCTCATGGGACAGTCTTATTGGAATTGGTTTCTTCATCTTCCTCAGAGTTTGCAATTATTGTGCAGACTCCAATCACCTCTTTTTTTTTTAAGTACATGAAATTATGCTTCAAAGTTCAAATGTGGTTTGTTGTTATTGGGTTTTTTTACACACTCACAATAAATCAGTTTGTTCTATTATCAGTTCATGCTAAATTCAAACAAGTTTTCTAAATAAAAGTTTTCGGTTTGGGGAGTAGAAAGAGGAGGGGAAGGGGGGAGTAAAAGTTTTGAGGAAGACAACTTTTTTTCTTCAATAGAAGTGCCTTGGATCCTATATTAGAATCAGTTTTTATCATGCCTTTTCATGCAATAGCCTACCTCAGGTACTTCAGGTGCACGGTGTGTATAAGCCCTTTCCCTCTAGTAGAACTGTTTGATATATATATATATATATGCTGGTTTTCTTTCAACTGATCAAAAGCAACAGGGACATTCATCATTTGAGAAGCTTTTGAATGGATCGTGAGAGAAAGTGTCATTGACATAGAATGGACGACGGAAATAGTGTTGTTACGATTATTTCTCTGACTGGTCATTTCTTGTTGAATGGCCCTGTTGCTTGAACGTTTTTTGTCGAGTCCATTGGTGACCAACAGCAGTCTGTTTGGTCTCAGGATTATTTTGCCCAGCTCAGCTTTTCCCATTTGGGTCAGGCTGGGGTCAGTTTGATTGTGTGTGTGTGTGTGTGTGTGTGTGTGTGTGTGTGTGTGCATACATGTGCATGTGCGCACTCGCACGCATGTTCAATGTTCATGTTCATGTTCAATAAGGGAGGTTCCACTGTACTGTGTGTTATAATACCACCCTGTGCTAACTGTAAATGTGTGTAACATGTTTATTATCAGCAATAATGCATTTATTTTCTGAACAATGCAAGGAACATTTGTTATCTGTATAATGTTACTTAATGTGACAGTCCTGACATTAAGTAACTCTCTTTAGTCAGTCACTCAGTGAATCTGTAATTGACATGATTTCATCTGTAATGCACTGTTTTCTTCTGCTCTCTGTTGTACTGTACTGTTCTGTGCTGTACTTCACTGTAAGTGTAATGTACTGTACAATAGTTTCCTTTTCTGCCCCATGCTCTACTGTGCTCTGTTGCAGTGCAATGTATTGTACTATGCTGCTGTGTACTGTACTGCAATGTGTGGTACAGTGGAACCTCCCTTATAAGACCTCCCATTATAAGACTCCCTCCCTTATAAGACCTCCTTTTCTGAGACATTGCCCTTCTTTGTAAGTATTAAAATTACCTCCCTTATAAGACCCCTCCCTTATAAGACCTCATTTTGAATGATTTTTGAAGGTCTTATAAGGGAGGTTCCACTGTACTGTGTGTTATAATACCACCCTGTGCTAACTGTAAATGTGTGTAACATGTTTATTATCAGCAAGAATGCATTTATTTTCTGAACAATGCAAGGAACATTTGTTATCTGTATAATTAGCATCTTGGAGGAGCCCAGTCTTTAATTCTAGTACATTCATGTAGACCCTCCTTCATATATATTATATAAGCTCTACATTTTGTTTGTTGTTGATATTTTATTGATAAATCAATGTCGCTTTTGTGTAGTCACCAACAGATTAGGTTCATCTCTCTTAAAATGTATGAGTGTGCATGCATGTGTGTGCATGCGTGTGCGTGTGTGTGTGTGTGTGTGTACATGAGTATAGTGTTGATATTTTTTAAGTCAGAGGGTCAGAAGTAGCGCTCAAAATATACTGCTCAAAATTTGCTAAGGATAGTAAACATGCAAAATTATCAAAGATAAACATAAAGCCATTAAATTTGTTTTTTTATTTCAATTAAGATTTCATCTTCACATTTCAGTAAAAATTTTAAAAAATGAGGTCAGAGAATTATTTGATTGACTTACCTCAAGGAAAGTTTGTGATACCCCATCAAAATGCATAAAAAACACGAATGGAGCGACATTTTCATTTTCAGATTTTTGTGGCAAGAAAATTCATGGATAAGCATGTGCGAGACCCCCTCACTGCAATGCCATCTTGGAAGCGCTATTTTGTGTTCTGGGGGAGCTTTTGTAGCTTCTCCTGATCCAGGGTGTTCTGTAGAACTTCTGAGCTGCTGTGAACGGCTTCTAACTGCTGCCTGGAGCATGTTTCAACATTGTTCTATCAGACTGAGGTCTCTGGATCGGGCACCTACCTCATATGGACGATGATCTCTTGCTGCATATACAAGTAAACAACCCTTGCTTGATGAAAAGGTGCATTATCATCCATGAAGATGACGCCATCGTGTCAGAGCAGCAGAACGTTTGACGTGGACATAGATGAACTCATGCCTGTAGCAAACAGCTATCAGGGATTCCTTTTTAGGAATTTGTGACACTGTTTTCCCGACCATGCTGATACAGGTACGTGCAAACCGTCAAGACCCACCCCAAGATCTGCCACACACTCTGACTCACATTTCCTCGTAATGCTTTCCTGAGAACCTCCACACCCTGGCAAGACCATCTGTGAAATTAAGACAGATCCTGAACTCATTGGTGAAGAGAATTCATGTCCAGTTTCATAATGACAATGTCCAGATATGACAGTTTGGGTGGAAATGTTCCGCAATGAGGCATTCAGCAAATCAAAATGCTGCGAGATAGTGATTTTGGCAGGCCTGAAAAAAGCCGAAAACAGACATTTTTATTACCAGTCACCCAAATTCTGCCACCTTCACAACGTGTATCAGCAGTACCAACCTCACGGCAGTGAATCCAAGCTTTGGAAGCGACATGATATTCCAAACACTAATGACACAAAGAGTCTGGGTACAACTGTTCTCCAGCATATCAACACAGAAAAACAACTCTTTGCGTGTCAAATGACGTCATTATCTCACTTCAGCCATCAAACTTTGTCTCTTGTACGACGTTTGCGATATGAGCAAGAAATGTTGATTCTGACAATTTTACTCACCTTTATCAGTTTATGTTTTCACTCCATTTCAGCAAAATGACACTTTTGGGGTGTGGCACTCGAAATTGTGTTGCACGTGAACAGGAAGTTGGATCAAACAAATTTGAGTGAGCTTGTGTTCATGGATGATTGCTCTTTCCGGTCATGTAACCTTTATTGCTTACAATTACACCACCTTTTAGCAATCAAGGTTATAAAAGTATATTCTTAGCTAATTTTGAGCAGTGTATGTCTAGACTTTTAAGAGGTCACCTGGATATTTTTAGGGGTCTCACTTTATAATATTTGAGCATTTAAAAAACACACCTCTGTATTCACAGATAGCTGAGACTTTATGATGCTAACTTAGAAGCTTTTCACCTATAGGATTTACTAGGACTTTTGAAGGCACTAGTTAGCATGGAACCCCATGCTATCTCAACGTGATACAGGAGTTTTTAGTCTTTACTATGTTTTCACCTTTACTAGTGAGGCACTAGTCTGGAACCCCATATATGTCAGATGGGAGTTTTTAGTCATGAGATGCAAATTTGTGCATCAAAATCAATATTGTGTGTGTTTGTGCAAATCTGTGCATTAAAATTAACATTGGTGCATGTGTGTGTGTGTTGTGTGTATGTGTGTGTGTGTGTGCGTGCACACAGGACGGCTGTTGAGCGAGGACGCCCAGACGATGTCTGACGTGCGTCAGCTGATCAGCTCCCTGTACAGCTCCCTCAACGTGGAGGACCACCAGCTGCAGAGGGAGGCAGACATCGTCCGCCGCCTGGAGGACCTCAAGACAAAGATCGCGCCCCTCGAGCAGGTCCGTGCACGTCTGACAGGGAATTATAGACATCAGAATTGTCAGAGGATCTGCAAATTTCAGGGGATTAAGAATTTCTGACAGAGGATTGGCTTCTGTTATCAGAGGTTTTGCCTTTTTAGTCAGTGTTATGTTTTCTATTAAATTTAGATTTTCCCCTATATTAAGCCTTTTTGGTGGCTTTATGAACTCATAACGATATACTTAACTGTAATCAATAATAATGTTGCGGTACCATAGCCGATGAGGTTTAACCGAGGCGTGGTTACCGCTACACCTATCTATATTGTTGAAAACTCGGGACTGTACTGGTGTTGCACTGCCTGCGAGCATTGCAGCCAGTATTGTTCCCACCATCTTTGTTTTTACCAGAGATATAGAAAGCTTTCTATATCTCTGTATTTACAAATGTCCCATATGTGTCTATGACCGAGAGGACGTAAAACATCATTTTCATCTTTATGAACTCATTTCAGTGTTGTCCATCTTGAGTCTTGGTGGCCCTTTTACCACAGTTTTTTGAGGATTGAGCTTCATACTATTCTGATGCATGGAATTACCATATTTGGCATTTGGTACTTTATAGTCACTCATAGTTACTTTATAGAGACTCATCTCTGTGAAATTTGGGCTTCTCCCACCTGGAGAGTGCTTTTCCACTAGCACATCACTGCTTTTTTTTGGGGGGTGGGGGGAAGGAGGACAGGGAAGGGCTGGGGAAACCTAGCTATCAATTTGGTTCATTGGGATTTCTCCCTGCTCTTACTGATTTTGAACTACCGTGTGATTTTTACATGCGTAAAGCGCACGAATCAGACTTTGATTCCCCATCCAAAGGACTCAGCATTCAGTTCAATTTTCCTGTTGAACTGGAAAGAAAGGGCAAGGCCGGGATTCAAACTCGGGCACTATGTGCACCATATGGCGACACTTGTTTTTTTTTCCATACTTTTCCCCTGCTGAAACCCCTAATGCCTTATGATATGACTAACAATATAGTCACAGTACACTAATTCCCCTCATTCTGGCTCCTTTCAGTTTTCCACAGAGAGCTATTTGTTTCAAGTTATTTCTTTTAACAGAGGCAAATATTCTTATCATTGATTTTGGTTAGGGATAGGAAAAGACCTTACAAGTGGTATGCCACCATAAAACAATGTAAGCCTAATGGATAAAACACTTTAAATTGGTTTATGCTGGTAGCGAGTGTTAACAAAAGGCATGAACTGAAAGGAGCTGAGAAAAGCTACTGTGAAGAAACTGCTACAACAAAATCTAAATTTTATGTAAAATGTGGGTGGGGGTGGGGGTGGGGGGGGGTCTGCATTTTATGTACAGTATCAGATACGGTACAATACAGTATCAGATGGCTGCGTATATGAAGGGTTCTGTTGGTGGTGGTGTATGTTTTGCTGTCTTTGGTATGTGTGTGGTTTTTGTTGTTCTTTTTATGTGTGCCCCACATGTGCGCATTTGTCCATTTCATGATTGCCTGTCGTCCTAATTGGAAAAACAACCCCACCCTATAGCTTGTCCACAAAATGCAGCAATGGGCGAAAACCTAATGTAATTAGTGCTTGAATCGATGCTGTCACAGTGTCAGTGCGTGTAACTAGATCAGGAGAGCTGTCGTGGCTACAGTGGCAATCAATGAAATGGACACCGGGGGCAGTTGACACAAGCCTTGCTCAAGGCTATTTTATAATCACTGCGCTGTTGTGAAGCCTGGAAGACAAGCTGAGACTCGACATTACTTCATTAACCCTTTCGCCGTCAGCCAAATTTTAGCAAAAAAATACCATTAACCCTTTCGCCGCCGACGTCGCATTTCTGCACCATACTGATTTAACACTCATGCCACTAAAGGGCATGAAATAAGGATCTGTTATCCAAAGATCTTATTTTGTTAGTTCTGGGAGATAAAGAAAGGCCTTATTTCATACATGACATAGAGGGATTGACAGTATTGCAGAAGCCAATGTTTCTTTACCCAGGTAAGTTTGATGGGAATTTTTGGCTGAAAAATGGCTGGCGGCGAAAGGGTTAAACTTAATGGGGTAAAGAAAATAATTATCCTCAATATTGAGAATTCGTCTGTGACGTGTATAACATTAGGCCTATCCTTACCTCCCAAAATTAAGAAAAATGGGATCTTCAAATAACAGGCCCTGATTTGATGCCTTTTTAGTGACATGGAAGCCAGGAAGATAGTATCAGACTTCTTTTTTCCTATTGTATTAGGTATTAAGTACTTTATAGTCACAGAGGCATCTCTGTGAAAATCGGGTTGCTCCCACCTGGAGAGCGTGTCGCAGCCAGAGGCGCGCCATTTAAAAAAAAAAAATGTTGTATGCAATTTTGTGTGTGTGATTGATGAGGAAGGAAGGGGGGGGGGGGGGTAAAGTTTGACCAAATGACAACTTTTTCGTTGCCACTGGGTTTAACATGTGCTAAGTGCATGGGCACACGGGACCTCGGTTTATCGTCTCATCCGAAGGACTCCACATTCAGACCGTAAGGCCTAGTGCAAAGTGAGAGGAAAAATCCCCTGTACCCAGGTTCGAACTCGGGTTTACTTGACACGAAGCGAACTCGTTACCACTGTGCCACTCTACATTGTGACAGTACACTGGCTTTCACCCCACATTGTCTTTCCCCTCTTGATTCTTGGAGGGCATTTCGTTGCTTGACGGATGGTCATGATAATGAGAGGATTTTTTTAGGTGTGGGGTGTGGGGGGGGGGATTCAGATTTGAAAGATGTGTACAGCCTCACAAATGCACAAGCATCAATCAATCAATTCAATTTATGGTCTTCAAAACAAGAAATTTGTTGCTCGGCTTGCGTATAAAATACAGAATGAGTAATGAAAACGTTTCATTAGCTGGTCAGTTACACAACATACACTGAAGAAGACAATTCTACACAAACAATAGGCACAAGTAGTTAACATGGAAACAATGAAAGTTAACAAGAGCACACACGCACGCTCGCACACGCACACGCACACACACACGCACACGCACACGCACGCACACACACACACACACACACACACACACACAAAGTAAGTTAAGCCTAATAAAGATAGCCCTTTGGTTAAATTCACTTTTCATAAATTAAAAGCATGTACTGAAACATGAATATGCATGTACGCATATTGGTATTGGTATTTAGCATATTCTAGTCACAGAAACTTATCTCTGTGGAATTCAGGCTGCTCTCCCCCGACGAGCGAGTTGCCGCAAGCACAGCACCTACCCTTTTTGTTCGGAGGAGGGGGGGGGGGGGGGGGGGGGGGGCAAACTTGGAAAATATAGCCAACTATTTGGTCATACCAGGCAGCAGGATTTATCCCTGCTCTTACCGACTTTTAACTGCCGTGGCATTTTTATATACGTAAAGCGCACGGGTCAGACTGGCTTTAAATCCCCATCCGAAGGGTTTGATGTTCAGTTCGATTTTCCTGTCGAACTAGAAAGAAAGGGCGATGCCGGGATTCGAACCCGGGTCAGTCACGGTGCAGTCATGCATTGAATTTGCCACCTTTCTTCCTTGCATGGGCATGTGCGCATGCAGTCACGCACATGCACGCAAGCATGCACACACGCATGCACGCACTCGCACGCACGCACACACACACACACACAAATCACTATTCATGTGAAAAGACATTAAATTAAAGATTCATTCATTACACACACACAAATACAGACACACAGACACACATTAATATACACACACACACGCACTTACGCATGCATGCATGTACACACACACTCACAATCAGAATGCATCTATCATATTTTCAGTGATAACAAGAATCTGCATTCTCACCAGGCGTCAGATTGGTTATGATTATCAGGACAACAATTGCCTCACTCCAGATGCCTTGCTTCCAGACACGCATTGGGTTTGATTTGCTCTGGAAGAAAAGGCCAGGCGTAAGATCCAGGGCTAGAGCAAAATGTCAAGCCATAGAACTCTAATGCCAGTAAAGTCATAATTGTCTGGAGAAGGCTGTTTAGGGTCGATTCATTGCCACAACCATTTTGAATTCAGAGAGACAGAGTACTGAATAAGAAAAAAATTCTGGCAAGATTAAAAATGAATTAAAGTAGCCATAACCTACATTACTCTTAAAGACAAATAAGCATGCTAGCCATTCACAATGAATAAGTATATGATATATACATGGGGGCTACTCTTTCATTTTTCCACTGATTTCAGTATTTTTAATTTTACCAGAAACTGAACTTCATTTTTTTGTAATTCATCCCCCCAAAATAATGACCACAAGCGATGTGGGGCGTTTTGAACTTAGTCTAGTTGTTCTATCTTGGAAGTTTACAAAGGCAATGTAATAATTTTACAAGGCTTATCAGACTCAAACTGTCTCTGTCTCATTTTAGCTGTCAGTCTGTCTCGTTGTGTCTCTCTCTTAGTCAAGTTGCCCCCCTGAATCGTCAGACAGGGCTGCCGGGGCCATGGGTCCTTGGACCCCTGCCTTTCAGTTTTTTTCATGTTGGGGAGTAGCACCCATGTATATCTATGGTTCTTCCCTGCACATAGGCTTTCAATGGGGCATTCCTACCAGAAAGTGTAAGGGATTCGTCCATCATGGGCAGTGAAGGAGTTAAAAGAGAAGATGAACATTTACAGTCCTCCTTCCCTTGCTAGTTCTCCATGCTAACGAAAAATTAATTTCTCTTTTGAGGTAATAAAGCGATGGCTTGGAGTCAAAACGGACTATCTTTAGATAGTCCATTAACATATTATATATTGAACTTATTATGAAAACTAATAACTTGTATAAAAAACGACTGCTGAAATATAAAAAGCATAACCCCCTTTTTATATTTCTGCAGTCTTTGTTTGATATAAGTTATTAGTTTTTGTAATCAATCCAATAATACGTCAATGGACTATCTAAAAATAGCCCGTTTTGACTCCAAGCCATCGAATATTATTAAGTATTGTTGAGTTGAAAGAGAGAGAGATGGGAAGGAAGCGAGAAAAAAGAAGATGACTGAAGGAGGTGAGTTAAAAAAAAGAATAAGAAATGTATGGGAAAATGGATGAAAAGAAGGTGGGTTGGGAGGCGGGAGGGTGTGTGGGGGTGGAGATGGGGACTAGCACTTACCGTGGCTTTGGTCTCTGAGGGAATGCGCTGTCATTATGTCCTGTTAGCTGAGAGAGAGCTGTCACCTCCATGTGTGGACAGGCTTTTCTCTGGAGGATTTCTTTGCCACGGCTCAAGGTAAATCTTTAATGGCTTCCTCAGCCTGCCTGGCACTTCTATCGGCTTCAGAGTCGGTTGTCCTGTGGGGAAAATGGAAACAACATCACATGCAAGCCTGAGTTTGTTGTTGTTCCCGGAGAGGTTAATGGTAATGGGAGGGAGAAGGGTGGAGACAAACAGAAAGACTTGGAGGAGGGAGAGGCAGACACAGAGAAATACCATGAGAGAGAGAGGCGGGGGGGGGGGGGGGGGGGGGGGTAAACAGTACACAAAATGAAGTGGCAAGAAATGAAGCAGGAGCTAGAACAGCTTTCACTGTTACAGCCGCAATCAGCTTTAATTTTTATCATCTTTGACTCTTTCTCTTATTATCTCAATGAAGCCATTTTCAGAGAAATTTTCAGCCTAAATCAACGCCAGTTGTTTTTCTTTTATTGTGTAGTGCAAATGATGCTGAAGCTGGGATAATTTTCAGTTTCTATACACCTTAATTCACCGCTTCTCTCTGAATGGGAACAGGGCTCTGCCACAGTTGTTCCTTTGCTAATATAGAGATGAAGTCTGAATGGACCATAACACTTTGTCTTTCTGAATGTAATGCACCTGAAGCGAGGCCGGAGCAGTTTTACCCTCAGTCAACCGTAATTTGTTGCCTTTTGTGTGAAAGATCTGGAACAGTGTTCAGTCTTCATTGATTAACTATCTTTCTCTGTTAGGAACTCAGCAATGCCAACAGTGCAAAACTGGAGCCACGTGATGCTTCTCAGCTTGGCTCAGCTCTGAACCTTCCCTGTCCCCACCCCCACAGCAACAGGCAGTTCAAGGCGAGGATCTGTCTTACCAACCATCTTCGAACTCACTCAACATCCAAGTGAGGGGAGAGTCGTGGACCTACTCTCTGACCTATTCTCGAGCATCATCTTTCTCTCTGTGTGTAGGTGAAGCAGGAGCTGGAAGTGAAGGCCTCGAAGAACACCCACCTGGAGTGGACCTACTCTCTGACCTATGGTCGAACATCATCTTTCTCTCTGTGTGTAGGTGAAGCAGGAGCTGGAAGTGAGGGCCTCGAAGAACACCCACCTGGAGTGGACCTACTCTCTGACCTATGGTCGAACATCATCTTTCTCTCTGTGTGTAGGTGAAGCAGGAGCTGGAAGTGAGGGCCTTGAAGAACACCCACCTGGAGTGGACCTACTCTCTGACCTATGGTCGAACATCATCTTTCTCTTTGTGTGTAGGTGAAGCAGGAGCTGGAAGTGAAGGCCTTGAAGAACACCCACCTGGAGTGGACCTACTCTCTGACCTATTCTCGAGCATCATCTTTCTCTCTGTGTGTAGGTGAAGCAGGAGCTGGAAGTGAGGGCCTCGAAGAACACCCACCTGGAGTGGACCTACTCTCTGACCTATGGTCGAACATCATCTTTCTCTTTGTGTGTAGGTGAAGCAGGAGCTGGAAGTGAGGGCCTTGAAGAACACCCACCTGGAGTGGACCTACTCTCTGACCTATGGTCGAACATCATCTTTCTCTTTGTGTGTAGGTGAAGCAGGAGCTGGAAGTGAGGGCCTCGAAGAACACCCACCTGGAGTGGACCTACTCTCTGACCTATGGTCGAACATCATCTTTCTCTTTGTGTGTAGGTGAAGCAGGAGCTGGAAGTGAGGGCCTAGAAGAACACCCACCTCCTGCAGTGGCTGGGGCTGGGCTTTGTGTGCTGGCAGATTTTATTTATTTATTATTAGGTACTTTATAGTCACAGAGGCGTCTATGAAATTCGGGTTGCTACCACCTGGAGAGCGCGTTGCAGCCAGAGGCACGCCACCCAATTTTTTTTGGCATGTGATTTTTGTGTGACTGATGAGGAAGGGGGGGGGACCAAATGACACTAGGTTTAGCGTGTACTAAGTGCATGGGCACACAGGACCTCGGTTTATCATCTCATCTGAAAGACTCCACGTTCAGACTGTAAGGCCTAGTGCAAAGTGAGAGGGAAAATCCCCTGTACCCAGGTTTGAACTTGGGTTTACTTACACGAGGCGAACGCGCTACCACTGTGCCACTCTAAAGGACATGGAATGATTTTTCAAGCTCCATTAAGTCTTTGTCTCTCTGTATGTTCAGGCGAAGCAGGATCTGGAAGCGAAGGCCTTGAAGAACACCCACCACCTGGAGTGGCTGGGGCTGGGCCTGATGGGGCTGCAGTTTGGGGTGCTGGCGCGACTCACCTGGTGGGAGTACTCCTGGGACATCATGGAGCCTGTCACCTACTTCGTCACCTACGGCACCAGCATGGCCATGTTTGCCTACTACATCCTCACCAAGCAGGTCTGTGCATTGGGGGGGGGGGGGGGGGGGGGGAGGGAGGGAGGGAAGGGGGGAAAAGGGAGGAGGGGTGTATTGTGTATGAGCTGAACGGGTTGATAGGTGTGTCACCTACTTCGTCACCTACGGCACCAGCATGGCCATGTTTGCCTACTGCATCCTCACCAAGCAGGTCTGTGCATTGGAGGGGGGGGGGGGGGGGGGGGGGGGGGGAGAAGGGAGGAGGGGTGTATTGTGTATGAGCTGAACGGGTTGATAGGTGTGTCACCTACTTCGTCACCTACGGCACCAGCATGGCCATGTTTGCCTACTACATCCTCACCAAGCAGGTCTGTGCATTGGAGGGGGGGGGGGGGGGGGGGGGGGGGGGGAGGGAAGGGGGGAGAAGGGAGGAGGGGTGTATTGTGTATGAGCTGAACGGGTTGATAGGTGTGTCACCTACTTCGTCACCTACGGCACCAGCATGGCCATGTTTGCCTACTACATCCTCACCAAGCAGGTCTGTGCATTGGAGGTGGGGGGGGGGGGGGTGGGGGGAGGGAGGGAAGGGGGGGAGAAGGGAGGAGGGGTGTATTGTGTATGAGCTGAACGGGTTGATAGGTGTGTCACCTACTTCGTCACCTACGGCACCAGCATGGCCATGTTTGCCTACTACATCCTCACCAAGCAGGTCTGTGCGGTGGGGGTGGAAGGAGGAGGGGGGATTGTGTATGAGCTGAACGAGTTGATGGGTTGGTGGCATACTCTGTCACCAACGGCACCAGCAAGGTCATGTTTGCCTACTACATCCTCACCAAGCAGGTCTGTGTGGTGGGGGTGGAGGGAGGAGGGGGGATTGTGTATGAGCTGAACGAGTTGATGGGTAGGTGGCATACTCTTGTCACCAACGACACCAGCAAGGTCATGTTTGCCTACTACATCCTCACCAAGCAGGTCTGTGTGGTGGGGGTGGAGGGAGGAGGGGGGATTGTGTATGAGCTGAACGAGTTGATGGGTTGGTGGCATACTCTTGTCACCAACGTCACCAGCAAGGTCATGTTTGCCTACTACATCCTCACCAAGCAGGTCTGTGTGGTGGGGGTGGAGGGAGGAGGGGGGATTGTGTATGAGCTGAACGAGTTGATGGGTTGGTGGCATACTCTGTCACCAACGGCACCAGCAAGGTCATGTTTGCCTACTACATCCTCACCAAGCAGGTCTGTGTGGTGGGGGTGGAGGGAGGAGGGGGGATTGTGTATTAGCTGAACGAGTTGATGGGTTGGTGGCATACTCTGTCACCAACGGCACCAGCAAGGTCATGTTTGCCTACTACATCCTCACCAAGCAGGTCTGTGCGGTGGGGGTGGAGGGAGGAGGGGGGATTGTGTATGAGCTGAACGAGTTGATGGGTTGGTGGCATACTCTTGTCACCAACGGCACCAGCAAGGTCATGTTTGCCTACTACATCCTCACCAAGCAGGTCTGTGTGGTGGGGGTGGAAGGGAGGAGGGGGGATTGTGTATGAGCTGAATGGGTTGATGGGTGGGTCACCTACTTTGTCACCAATGGCCCCAGCATGGTCATGTTTGCCTACTACATCCTCACCAAGCAGCCTTTCTACATACACACTTGCAGATAAAAACACACCATATTTTCCTTTTTTTTTCTTTTTTCCCTTCAAGGAGTACATCTTTCCTGATGTTTGAAACTTGATTCTTTTTCTTTTTTCCCTTTTAGGAGTACATCTTTTTTGATGTTGGTAACTTGATTTCTTTTCTTTTTTCCCTTCAAGGAGTACATCTTTCCTGATATTTGAAACTTGATTCTTTTTCTTTTTTCTTTTTTAGGAGTACATCTTTTCTGAAGTTGGCAACTTGGTTTCTTTTCTTTTTTCCCTGTCACTTTTTTTACTCATAGGAGTACATCTTTCCTGATGTTCGAAACTTGATTCTTCTTTTTTTTACGTTTCTAGGAGTACATCTTCCCTGATGTGCGCGACCGGCAGTTCCTGCTGCGTTTCTACAAGCTGGCGCAGAAGAACCAGCTGAACATCGACCAGTACAACAGTCTGCGCAACGCCATCGGCCAGGCGGAGGAGGACCTCAGGCGCCTCAGGGACCCCCTGCAGCTGCATCTGCCCATCAAGGAGATGCAGAAACGTGCCATCAAAGACCACTGATGCCCTTAGTAGAGTTACAGGATCTTGTTTTGTTTACAATGTGTCCATATGACTGGTCTGGTTCTTACACACTTGATGGCCCATTTCTGCACCAAAGAGATGCTGAAATGGGCCCACAAAGACCACTCATGCCCTTAGTAGAGTTACAGTTTTGTTGTTGTTTAAATGTCCATATGACTGGTCTGGTTCTTACACACTTGATGGCCTATTTCTGCACCAAGGAGATACAGAAGCGAACCGTCAAAGACCACTGATGCCCTTAGTAGAGTTAAAGGATCTTTTTCTGTTTACAATGTGTCTAAAGACACATAAATGGCTGGTCTGGTTCTAGCACACTTGATGGCCCATTTCTGCACCAAGGAGATACAGAAGTGAACCGTCAAAGACCACTGATGCCCTTAGTAGAGTTACAGAATCTTTTCTGTTAAAAATGTGTCTTCATGGCTGGTCTGGTTCAAGGAGATACAGAAGCGAACCGTCAAGGACCACTGATTCCTGAAGTGGAGCCAGAAATATTATTTTGTTAAAAATGTGTCCATTGCAATGATCTGATTCTGACATGTTTTTGTTTTCCTTTTATGAATTATCTGTCAAATAGATACAGTGACGAGCCATCCAAGACTAGTGACGTCTGAAGTAGAATTACAAGAAAAAGACATGTCTGTATAAATGATCCACTTCTCACTGTTTTTACCCTTTTTCGGGGGGGGAGATTGCATGGCTCAGAATTCTTGAAAGTTTGCCCTATCATCTTTTAGTGAATATTGATTTAGTCCTTTATAATTATGTAAATGTGAGTATAGCGTCCTGGAGAGTTTGCCCCATAGCCTGTTGGGAGATATTAATTTAGTTCTTTATACAGAATTATGGGCATAAATGCTGTAAGTTTGGAAGTTCTAGTTCCTTTAATGCTTGTTTGCAGAGCAGAATGCTAATAATTTCCATTTGAACAAAATCTGGTGAAATTGCAGTTATACAGTATATGATTTTTTAACAGATACCTTTGAAAGCGAAAAGTATTCTGAAAATCTCTTCAGGAATTGATTGTTAAAAGCAAATGTATATGTACCGTAAACTGAAGGCGGTGCCTTCTCCAACCTGTCCTTGTGGACAGGAAGAACAGACAGCTGAGCATGTGCTTCAACGATGCCCCCTACATCAGCAAACCAGGAAAGAAGGGTGGCCAGCAGAATCTCCCCTAACAACTAAGCTCTGTGGCAGCCACCAAGAGCCAGAGAAAATGGTACTGTTTGTGTCAAGAGCCAGTTTGGCGTCCTGGCGTACGACAAGAAGAAATGAGCAAATGTATGTGATTAGAAAATGAAGGATCCCCCCCCCCCCCCCCCAAGTGGCTGAAAATGCTTTTGATAAACACTTATTAAATGAACAAGACATGTAGGAACAAAACTGATTTAGGTTCAGTCTATGAACATGATACTTTTTTACATTTTCATTAATTTTGTGCGTAATTTACCGTAGGATGCAATGATTATTACTGTAGCAGATCTGCAGATATCTTAGTTATTATGTTTAATAATAATAATAGTACATTTATATAGCGCTTTACCTCAAATGAGCCCAAAGCGCTTTACAATCAATTATTCATCAGCAAGTAGATAACAAAAATAGTATTTAAAAATTACACAAACCAGCAACAACGCATATACAAAGCAACTCTCTCTCTCTCTCTCTCTCTCTCTCTCTCTCTCTCTCTTCAGATGAGAAATGGACACACAAATTTTGACTTTTTTCTACATACATTATAAACAAATGGTACGCCTGGACAAGTACTGCTGATGGGAACTGGTTACCGTAACACTCTGATTTCTGATTGTACGTGTGTGTGTGATTAACCGTAGCAGCAGTGTGTGGGTAGTCAGTGTATTGGTTATTAGCCGTAACTGCCGTAGGTAATTAGATAACTGTAGTTTAACTTTGTAGGAATAGTCAGTGATTGGTGAGTATGACCATTTTTTGTTTTACTTTAGTAGTACAGTGGAACCTCCCTTATAATACCTTCAAAAATAATCCAAAATGAGGTCTTATATGGGAGGGGTCTTATAAGGGAGGTCATTTTAATACTTACAAAGAAGAGCAATGTCTCAGAGAAGTAGGTCTTATAAGGGAGGGAGTCTTATAATGGGAGGTCTTTATGGGAGGTTCCACTGTAGTAAGAACTTAGTCAACTGTATTTTAATTTTGTGAATGGAGTATTTGGCAAGGTATTGTTGTGTGTGCAAGAAAGTAGTACTAGTAGTCATCCGTGCCTGCTTTTACAGTAACAGGGTCAAAGGTGACAGTTACTTCGTCTCATTACTGCTAGCAGTTATCGCATGTGAGGACCGAGTTTTGTGATGTGGATTCATTCTGAAACTTCACCAACTTCTCATTGTACTGGCGTCTTGAATGAAATAAGATATCGGTTTATTTTTATGCACAGAGTTGCTGCATACAGCATGTGTGTGCGGTGTATCATGTACTTTCAGTGATTTGAATTGAAGGCCTGAAGCACAGCATCACAATGTAAAACATGACTACTACTCTCTGTGTCTCTGTCTGTCTCTCTCTCTCTCTCTCTCTCTCTCTCTCTCTCTCTCTCTCTCTCTCTCTCTCTCTCTCTCTCTCCAATGTGTGTGTTTTAGTCTTTCACTGAATCTCACTCACCTTCTCTTTATTTTCCTGTCTCTGTTAATAGCTCATTCCTTTGTTCTTTTTTCTTCCTTTTTACTCTCTGTTGCTGTCTATTTCTCAATTTGGTCTCCTCGACCTTTCTTCTTTTCTGTTTTCTTATTAAATCACATGATTATTTGCACACTTGCATGTTATTTGCAAAAACGTTTTTAGTGCATGGGATGTTCTTTTGTTAGAAATATTGTTCAATTGTTTTGACTAACTGCCAATTTTATTCATATTTAATTTGTATTCATCATACCACTGTGTATGTGGTTTTCTTAAATCATTTGCTCTATAAAGGCTGATCATACTACTAAGTGCACTGGCATTGTTGATTTGTTTATATTCAATAAGCACAATTGTGATAGAAAAACACATGTTAATATTCATACGATCGATGATTGTTTCGTGAGCATAACACCAATTTAATGTGAGTATAAAAAGGCTAAATAATATGTTCACCCTGCGTGATCACTTTTTCTGTTTTTTACATTTTGTCATTGTTATGTATACACGTGCATTTTCTCCAAAAAGAATTTTAACAAAACTACGAGGAGAAACCTTGAATGGGAACTAACGTTTCTATAATCAATTTCCCCCTCACTCTTTCCTCTTCTATTGACATTTGAAAATAATGTATACAGTGGAACCTCCCTTTAAGACCTTCAAAAATCATCCAAAATGAGGTCTTATAAGGTGGGGGGAGGTGTCTTATAAGGGAGGTAATTTTAATACTTACAAAGAAGGGCAATGTTTCAGAGAAGTAGGTCTTATATTGGAGGGAATCTTATAAGGGGGGTTCCACTCTTTTGACAAGAAAATTTACCAAACTGGATTTTTGTTTTGGGGGGAAAAAATGTATGATAATGTGTTTCAGTTTTGTTTTAATTTTATTCGATTCTTACTCCTCTCCTACTATGGTTAGACACGTTTGACATAGTTTGCATTAGACATCTGTGTTGATCAGATGTCATATACTTCAGTTGTTCTATTTGCATGAGCCATCTCCTGTGTAAGTACACCAAACTGCCTGTATTGATCTGTACCTCCCTGTCTGCCGTTTTCATTTTTGCCCACATTTTTCTATGCCTCTCAAACTATGTATTTCGCTGTATGATTTAAACATTTGATTTGGGTAAAGGTAAAGATGCGCCCCCCCCCCCCCCCTCCATTTCTCGGTTCTTTCCATTTTTTCAGGCTTGCCTTTCTTACTGCAGATTGAGTACTTCATCCTCTATTGTTTGCTATATCTAACACTAATTTTCATCCATGTACATAATTAAACACATGCATTCAATAACAGTAGAAGATAAAGGCAAGACAGAAAAAACGCAATGAACCAGGACTGACAAATGTTCCGCGGCTGTTGTGTGTACTGCACTACTTTGGGGGGGGGGGGGTCCTGTTAGATAATGGCCTTTATCGTGACTGCGATTATGTATTCAACAAAGATAATTAGCTCAAAAAGTTGATAAGATACAGCTTAATGTTTGGTAAGAAAGTCAGGTGTGAAAATGTTGGGAGAGCTGAGAAATGTAAGAGGGGGGAGGGGGAGGCACATCTTTGCCAATACCAACATTTGAAACATGTGGGAAAAGCAAGACAACGTTAACATCTTTTTTTGTTAAGTGGGTCGGGGTTTTCATTAAAGATCAGCGCCATTAATTTATGTAAAAAGCCTGCTTTTAAAACAAGATGAGCTGATGGGGTTTTACGGGTGAATTGGGGAAGGATGTTGAAGTAAAGACAAACCCTGTTATGCAGAGATGGTTTGTTAGAAATGGTTGATAACTGAAAACAAGATTTTAAAAGCTGACAAACAGCCTATGTCCAGATATGTAGAAGCAATTAAAAAAATAACAATATAATTAGGTTTGTCATTTGAACTATGGAGAAAAGATAAAATTGTTATAATGCAGTTCCCTTGCAAATTAGTGAAAATAAGAACAAGAAAATTAAAAAGGGTGAGCAATACAACTCCTTTTTCTTTGCTTGTGCAATATGAATAGCAGACTCATTTATGCCTCAAGAACTGTTCTTTTTGTTGTTGCTTGTTGTTGTTGTTGTTTTTAACACTATATGTATCAGTTTGCCTTGATTATGACAACATACGTGTTTCATCACTTGGATACTACAGCTGTGTATGGATTACTAGGAGCTAGATACTGGCTTTTTTAAGAAATAACTTTCTTCTATGATTTAGTTTGAAAGGGAAACAATGTAATGCTGTCACCGACTCTCAACAACCATGCTTTCAGAGGCCGTGTAACTTTCTTCTTTTTCTTCAATGTTCCAGCTGGGTCAGGTACCCTATTTTTCGGATCATTAGGCGCTGCTGTGTATAAGGCGAATAGGGCAATTTTCAAGAAAAATCTGAAAATATTCAAGTAAAAGGCGCCCTCATTTAAAAGGCGATACACACCTCGCAAAAGAAAGTCGAAGTTTGAAGCCTGTGCACGTCCTGTAAACGCCTACCTACCGACATTACTGCTGTCATAAACGAGAGTTGGTTACCTTCTCAAATAATCGAACTTCCGTTTTTGCGACTTCCGGTTGTTGTGTTTGGACTTTTCTTCGCGACAACTGGTAGAATTATGGCATTTTAAGCTCTACAATGATGCTTTTTACATCCAATGAAGGGTTATGGCATCTGTTGGACGGTATCTCGGATGATAATAGGATTTTGAAGCATTTTAACGTGAGTATTCGTCGTATCAACGACTCGTTACCACTTTCAAAGTTGTGACTCACAGTAGACTGTAATGATTATGGCAATCGTTGCCTCTCTTCTCACGATTTTGTTCACTAATAGGGCGCCCGTGTTTATTAGGCGCATAGGTCAAAATTGGAGAAAAAAATATCGCCTTATAGTCCGAAAATTACGGTAACTAAATCCACAGGACTCGTAACTGGCATGCGGCTGTTTTCGGTTTTTCACAGAATGAACGGCGCCATAGCCAGACAGAATGGTTAAGTGGTTCTGCTGAAGGGTTGTTAAATGCTACGTCTCATATTGAATGCTACGTCTCATGGTCAATGCTACTGGCGCTTCTTATATTTGCTGGACCCTTCATCATGGATTTTGGACTTTTCTTTCTTTAGTCTTCTTATATGTTATGTTCATAGTGGAAAGTTGATTTTGTAGGAAAGGATGGATGTATTTTGGTTGGACAGCTCAGGTACTTAGATATAAAAATTAAATTGTGTATGTTCTTTGTCTCCACAGAAAGGTTTGCCAAAAGCGTATCTATACATTTCTGTGGTAAAACTACTTCTTGCCAGTGATGTTAATTATGATAGTGATTTTTCTCTGTTATATTATAATTTAGATTGTTATGATAGTGATTTTTCTCTGTTGTATTGTAATTTAGATTGGCCACTTTTGATCAAGGTATCTCTGTGATTTTAACAAAATTGTTGCCTCTCTCCTTTTGCCTTTATCTCCGCATTCAGTTTATTGTTACATCTCAATATTGTTCTTAGAGATGACATATCAGCATCAGTTGTGAAACACAGATCCCCCCCCCCCCCTGCCCCCTCATATTCACACACACTTGATGCATCACTACTCACTGCATGCTTTGCTGCTGTTATTAACCTGCTGTTCTGGGACGGTATTCACGTTGAGATAGCATGAGACTTAGCATGATGCTAACTTAGAAGCTCTTCCAATGTCCTATAGGATTTAATAGGACTTTTGGAAGAGCTTCTAAGTTAGCATCATGCTAAGTCTCATGCTATCTCGACATGAATACCGTCCCAGATCATCAACAAAATGACTTCCCTGTTTACATCACATCCAGTTTTGGTGGAGGGTAAAACTCAACATTCTTTTTTACTACTTCTTCTAGCGCCACGTAGTTTTTTGACGTTCTTGGTTTTCCATTGCATCTCAACTGACAAGAGGGAAGTAACTATCTTTTTCGAGTGCGCATGCGTTGCTTTAACCAAAAAAGCATTGACAAGGTCTAAAGATAGACAAACACATGGCAGGGTGCTTGGCAGTGAATGTCCTTGCATTTGGTGGGAGTGGTGTAGTGGGTGAATGTATCGCCCATGGTGCTGGAAGAGTTAATGTTTCTAGCTGCATCCATCCACTGCCGCATTTCGTGGGGTGAAAACCAGAAAGTACTGTCAGTCTTCCTTATTTCATTTAGTGGTACAGTGGAACCTCCCTTAGAAGACCATCCAAAATCATCCAAAATGAGGTCTTATAAGGGAGGTCATTTTAATACTTACAAAGAAGGGCAATGTCTCGGAGAAGTAGGTCTTATATGGGAGGGAGTCTTATCTTATAAGGGAGGTTCCGCTGTAGTATACATACACTCTGGCTTTCACTTTACGAACTGTGATGTGAGTGTATGTGTGAAACCTTTAAGGAGTTCAGGTAGGATTGGGTAAAAGAAATGGAGGAGGTAGGGAAATAGACTTTATTTATTCATTATTTAAAATACTGTTACTTTATTTATTCACCAGCCCCAGGAAAAAAACTGCTCTCGTATGAAGTTCTTGCCTTGCCTTTCTTATCGTTCTAACTCTGATCTTTCTGTTAATAACATGCCTTTGTTAATGTGCCTGTATGTGTATTCATTCTTTTTGGGGGGAAAATGCGCTTTTTCGTTTGCTTATGTTGTACAGTGTGCTTTATATGTTGCATTTTATTTGTTGAAAGTCTTTCCATGTTGCTTTTTGCACTCAAACTACTGGTGAACTGCTGCTTTCAGTGCTTCGTCCATCGAGCTTATTACTTATTCTTGTATAAAAAGAATGGTTAGAAGTTTATGCAATGCATATTTTTTAAATTCTTGTATATAAAAAATGGTTAGAAGTTTATACAATCCATACCGTACTTTTCGGCTCATTAGGCGCTGCTGTGTATAAGGCGAATAGGGCAATTTTCAAGAAAAATCTGACAAAATCCAAGTAAAAGGCGCCCTCGTTTATAAGGCGATACACACCTCACAACAGAAAGTCGAAGTTTGAAGCCCGTACACGTCCTGTAAAAGATTACCGACCGCCATTTTGTTGTCGTAAACGAGAGTTGGCTCCCTTCTCAAATAATCGAAACTTCCGTTTTTGCGACTTCCGCTTGTTGTGTTTGGCCAATTCTTCGCGAAAACTGGTAGAATTATGGCAATTTAAGCTCTACAACGATGCTTTTTACATCCAACGAAGGGTTGTGGCACCTGTTGGACGGTATCTCAGACGATAACAGGGATTCCGAAACATTTTAACGTGAGTATTCGTCGTATCGGCGACTCGCTACCACTTTCGATGTCTAGACTCACAGTAGACTGAACTGAACACGGCAATCGTTGCCTCTCTTCTCACGATTTTGTTCACTTATAGGGCGCCCTCGTTTATTAGGCACATAGGTCGAAATTGGAGAAAAAAATATCGCCTTATAGTCCGAAAAATACGGTAATTTAAATTTTCATTGATCATTTTTCTGTATTTTGTTCATGGGTACATATCTTTTGCTAATGCATTTGGTTTGGGTTGTTATTAATCGGGCGCTCATTTATTACTTGTCTGTTGTGTGCTAAGGTTTTGTCATGTCATAATTCTGGACTGAATGAATGTGTGGGGAATGATGTTTGTTCTGCTCCTTGTAGGGGCTGTATTGGATGCAATGAATTGGGGGAAAGTAGGCCAGGTATGTGAGGGGTTTCAGATATTTTTTTGTGTAATCCAACCTGGAAACTGAAAATTTTTATATTTTCATTGTACTTTCAATGTAAGAATTGAAGATTCTTTATTATTAACCTTTAAGGCAATCTACATACAGACTGAAATGTTATCATCATATTCACTATTGAAATGTTAAAGAGTTTCTGCAATTGTTTTGGTCCAGGGCATTTTCATTTTTTGATCTTTAATCTTTCGAGTGCTAAATAAGTTACTGAATAAGCCTGAATTCTTCTGCATAGCAGTTTGCACCTTTTTCAACTCAGCCAATCAGTTTTTTGGTGTTTTTTTAGTTTAACATCTGTTTTAGCCATGTAATCAATTTTTTAAAAACACTTGTGTTAAGTTTTGAACTGGCAGTAAATTTCATTTCTGAGATAGTGTTGACCCGCTTTCAGTTAATGATATTGGTATGAAATTATTGGGTGTGCGTGCATGCATTTGTATGTGGGTGGGTGGATGTGTATATGGATTGTGTAAGATTAACGAAAAAAACTTTTATAAATATAACTATAATGAATTAAAGGCAGTGGTACCCCTCTAATAAGACGCTCGCAAATGCGACTTCTCACATACGACTGATTTTTTTTTCCCCGAACACATTCCACTATATATCCTATGCCGCAAATACGCCTTTTCCTGAGTTCCGACTTACGACCCGATTTCAGGGGTTGAGATGCGACCGCAATCTTATCTTTTTGCAGTCAGTTTAGTGCAAATCGATCTCTCGATGAAAAGTAGTCAGAAATGTAAACATGGAACTTCCATTGGAAGTGCGCCCCCTAACTTTTGCTTGGAGAGTTAGGCCCCGTGTACTCATGCGACTTGTATAAGGGCCCGCTACTCTCTGTTCTTCTTCAAGTCAGTGATCGATATGGCGACTCGGAAAAGAAAACAATTGACATTGGAAGAACGCGTCCGTGTTGTGGAAAGAAGTGAGAAAGGGGAGACTGCGATCGCAATTACGAACTCGCTCAGTGTCGGCAAAACACAGATCCAAAACATAATCAAGGATAAGGAGTCGATTAAATCACGATGGGAAAGTGGTGAGTGTGTGGGCAGGAACCTAGCGAAAGTAAGGAAAACAGAAACCATGGTCATCAACGAGAAAGTTTGGGACTGGTTTTGTGATGCAAGATCACGCAACAATATTCCAGTGACTGGAAAATTAATCCAGGAAAAGGTGCTCTGTGTAGCTCTCGAATGTGGCCTGGGTGATTTTATGGCCTCAAATGGATGGCTGCGCCGTTGGACTCAGCGTCACAACGTTCACAATGCTGTGCTCAGTGGTGAGCGTGCGGAGGTTTTATTTCATTTTTTACACGATGCTTGCTTAGTTCTGTACTCTGTACTAAGATGTCACATGCTTGGTTCTCTAATAAGACCACCCCTCAGATAAGACTTTTTTCACCGCACATTCAAGGTCTTATTAGAGGGGTACCACTGTATTTGTAAAGATTTATTAATCATGCCGAAAATGTCTTTTGTGTCTGTCATGTATTTCCTTCATCACTGTAATAGTAAAACTATTTATTATATTCTCATGCTTTTGTCATATCTATTTATATTGTGCATAGTTTCAAATATAAACATGTACTTTTCATTGTTTACATTGTGTTAATAACTTTTAACAATTTTGTGTTGAATCATACTGAGGGTTTTGCATGCTATTTAACGATAACTAAGATCAGTGTTTGTTATTTATTTCTTATTTGTTGACAGTTATATACCATATTTTTCAGACTATAAAGCACACACACCACACATGCACACACACACACACACACACCACACACACACACACACCACACACACACACACACACCACACACACACACACACACACACACACACACACACACACACACACACACACACACACACACACACACACACACATACACACACACACACACACACACACACACACACACACACACACACACACACACACACACACACACACCACACACACACACACACACACACACACACACACACACACACCGATTTTCCACAAAATATAGATTTCACTATTGTACTTTCATACTATGTTGTGAGTCCTATAAGATGCAGGGGTCTGAGTCTGGAAAATAAGTATCGTCTTATAGTCTGCAAAATACAGTCATTGATCTTGTCGTGTGTATGTGGGTTTTGTTTGTGGCTCAAGCCACAAACCTATAACTCACTTTGTCGGTCGGTCGGTCGGTCAGTCGGTTGGTCGGTTGGTCCAAAATTGTCGCACATATTGACAAAATTGTCGCACTTCAAATCGAGGCTGCACTTCAAATTGAGGCTGCTCTTTAAAATGATGTATTTTAAAGCGTACAAAATATTAAACATACGTAATACAGACACTGCAACAGACACGACGAGTATGCAGTGCTTCTTTCGTTGAGTATAAGTAGGATAAATAGTTTTAAATGTTTTCCAAAAGATATAAAAAGTTACGAAATGGTGCAGAGATAACATTCTGGTTTACAGATTAAAATTATTGAAAAGCCAAGGGAGGTGACTCATGATTGGAGTGGTAAAAATAGACCGCGTGCCACAAACTATTGCGATTCCGCGCTTGTTTTAGTGTAGTACAATACTACTGATGGAGAAATAAAGAGGTTGTATTATTCCTTAAATATTTAACAAATAATTTTTTTCACAACAAAAAAAGAACAAAAGGCATAAGATTTATTTTGCATTCACACTCTCAGATAACTGTCAAAGAGGGACTATTTTTTAAAGCATTTAAGGGGAGAAAACCGGCTTCTGAGTTCTATATCTCTGTTGACTTAGCATATTTGCATTGTTTCGTTTCAGCAACTACGCTAGTTTTTCAGAGATACTTGTTTATTGTGATAGTGTTAGCAAAACTTGTCAGGTATATTTGTGATGGTGGTAGAAATAGCAATGAAGCAAGTTGTCACTTTTTGTATCAGTAGTTGTTATCAAATTGTTTTGGCATTACCTTTGCTTTCAGTGTTAAATTGCTTTGAAAAGTTCAGGTTGTGAAATTTGTCAGAGGCCTTTTTAAAATTGTATATCCGACATGGCAGAATCGCCATGGTCTTCTTAAAAGCATGCCACTCAGCTCCATGCTCACATAAAATTGACTTATACTAAATACATAAACTCGCAGCAGAAATCCTTACAATAATAGAAAGCTCAGATATAAGCTGAAAATCAATGTCTATTCATTTTTTCAAGTCTGAAAAAAATTGCTTGCTTCGTCACGCACTGATAGCTTTCGCTCACCAATGATGGTTTTCCACTGAATCTAGGGCTCAAAGCTTCTTGAAAACAGAACATAATGTAGATATGACTCTCTCCTTTATTTTAGATAGTTCACTTCACCTGCAGCACTTTTCTCATGAGCTTGATTAACCTCAGTACTGAGATTTTGTCCCTGCTTCACCCATTTCAGAAATGATCTTCTGATCAGATCTAAGTAGCGCTGACAACACATTTTATTAATTGTAGCGTCACATGAGACTCTCTAGGATGGAAATTTGACTGCCGTTCTTTCGGCAAGTCGTAGATTTAATCGAAAAACAGCCAGACCAGATTTGTTTACTTGGCTTCCATGTTGCATTTTTACAAAGTCATTTGGCATGGGACTGTAGATGGCACACGCTCTTTGATTTCATGTTGTCCTACCTGTCACTGCCACCTCTTGCAATTGCCATGTCCTCCTGTCTGTTTATGTTGAAAGTCACAACACTTGCCTTCTGCTGTAACAGTTTGTGGAGCACATTTTTATCAAAGGTTATTGTGGAACACGAAATGCCTTAATTAAGTCATGGACTGCTGCCACTTGCCAGAGAACTTCCAACAGCTGCTGGCTGCTTTGTTATGTGTTAAACATTGACTGCTGTTATATATTGTCTGTGTGTGTGTGTGTCAAGTCAAGGCAAAATTATCTTTATTGACGATAAAAGAATAAGCTTGATAAAGCATTTGTACGTCCTCTGTGTGTGTGTGTGTGTGTGTGTGTTACACTGAAGCTTTGATAGGGAGGGATCATCAAGGCAGTAAATATGTTATCTATTCTATCATCCTTACCATTCCACTACAAAGTGCATATTTGTACAAGATTAGCTTGGAAGACAGAAATAAAACCAAGAGTGTCTTACTACCACAACTCCCAATCCAGGTAACTTCCGGCCAAGCAGACTACTCACTTTCTTTCAAGCTAGCATGGAAGGCAGGTTTGTTTTTCTGTTTCTCCAGGAATTTTGTCTCCTGCTTTCAGCTTAATGAGTGTCTTTTGTTTTCCTTTGGTTTTCTTTGTGTTGCTTTGCTACTTGGGTAAGTTCGTTCGGCCTCCCCCCCTTTTTTGGTTGTAATCTTTGTGAAGATTTCGGGCCTGTTGGTCAAAAGGTGGGCGTGGCTTCTGGCTTCGGGTTTCGCGTTTTGGAATCTACTCCTTCTTTAGAAGGTTGTAGATTCTTCGGCGTTAGTTAGCAAACCTTCAAGTAGTTCAACTAAGGAACCTCAGCCTTCTCCTCCCAGGGATGACAAAGACCGTTTTCTAAAATCTAGTCCTTCAGAAAAGTCTTTGTCCAAGTCAAATCTCGGTCAAGAAGTTCGAGTAAGTCTCATTCTTCGCGTTCGGTTCAAGTTACAAAGCAAGTGGTGTCGGAATTGCTGGCTCTTTTGCGTTCTACGGGCGAATAGTCTTCGGCCATGCCGTTCTCCTTCTCCCAAGTGGATTCGGCTGGTTTGGTCCAGCACTTTTCGGTGGATGTTTCTCATGTTGTTGGGTGTTTTGGACGTTGACCCGGCCTTTTCAACGGTTGGTCTTCCACTCGTTGTCCGTTGAAGATCTCTCACGGATGGAGCTGCAACCGGCATCCGGGTTTTTCCCGAACAAGGTCAGTACGGCTCTTCTAGCCAAGCTAGCTCCCGTACCCCATTGGTTCCTGGCGTTCATGATACCGCACGGGCACTTCCGGTTCTGGAAGAAGAAGCTGCGAAGAAACCGGTGGTGCTGTCCGACTTGTCTTACAGAGCTATAGACAACCGGGCGGTACCCACCGATGCCACCATTACGCCTGGTGATGCCGGCCGAAAAACGGACGATGCCGCTAATGGGGGTAGCTTCCCTGGCGACGGCAGCCTCGGTGCCTTAGGCACCGGGCCGGCATCCGCACCCGGGGTTCTCCGGAGCGGACCGGCCACGGCGACATGGTCTCGCGGGTCCACCACGGTCACGGCGGCTACGGCCTCTCCCGTGGGTAGTCCCCAGACCCAGGGCCGTACGACGGCGGGCAGTCAGTCCATGGGACGTTTGCCTCAGCCCGTACCGGTCACGCCCGTTACCGCTGGTATGGTTCTTCAGCGGACCTACTCTCACCAGGAGGTTATGGACCTTTTGTCGGGTTGTTCTTCCTTCAGTCAGTCAGCTCAACCAGCGGCGTCAGTTACGACTTCGGGTCACACGGTGGATTCTATGGAAGAGGTTTTTTCAGATCCTTCTGTTTCTGTCATTCAAGGGTATCTGGCGGCCTTGCAGCCTTACTGCGCTCCTTCTTTCACGGTTGCAACCGAGAGTTGTTCAACCGTACCCTTGTTGTCTTCCTTCTGAACGAATTTTTGCGGGGGCAACGGCCCCGGCTTCGCCGTTCTTTCGAATGATGTCTGTTCTGGCAGGCATGGTTTCTTCTGATTACAACCATGAGTTGTTCAACCAGTTGTCTCGTTCACCCGTTCCAGTAATCCTTTTTGGTCTGGTTCCGTCCCGATCGAACTATACTGTCCGGCTAACATGATCTTCCATGCCCAGCCGTCAGCTCAGTTGTTTGACTGGGTGGCGTTGAAATGGGTTAAGTCTACGTCACGTTTGCACACTGTTTCGCCTTTTGTCTACATGTTTTCCTTTTCGGTGGGGACATTTCCGCGTCATCTGGTTAGATTTGACGTCATGCGATAGCAACTATGTTGCTCTTTCGGTCTGTCCCTACGTCAGAGGTAGTTTTTTATTTTTACCTTCCAACGGTCTTAGCATGTAGAGTTGGTTACGACTTCTCAGTTTGCTAGTTCAGAGGTTGAATCTGCTGTTTTGCGGATTCTCATCTTAATCATTTAGTACTAGCTGTCTCTTCCCGTCATCGATCCTTTGCTTGCCCATTCTGAACAAGTCTTGTCCAAATGTGGGCCATTTTGTTTTTGACTCAGACTCGCCACTTCGATTTTTCTGGTTCGAAAGGGCGTAGCAGCGTGTGGTGGCCCGGTCCGGCCACTCATAGTCCGTTTTGTATCGGCCTTGGCTGCTCTAGGTGACTCCATGCGGAGTTTATCATCTCCTGGCTGCTTTTCCAGGATGTTGTCTCGGTGGAGTCCACTCAGGTTCTGCCCCAGGATGATGCTTTCGGTACCCTTCTGTCTCGTGGGTGCCGATTCTTTTCTCCGCCTGCAGATCCTCTTCGCTTTCAGATCTTGGACGCAGAGGTCAAGTCCCTTCTGGACAAGGGTGCTGTGATTCCAGTACCCAACCCAGGCCCGGGTTTCTACTCGCGCATGTTCACTGTACCAAAGAAGAACTGTGAGTTCCGTCCAGTGCTGGACTTGTCTCCTCTCAATGCTTTTCTACGCCCCATGGCGTTCAGAATGGAGACGGCTGCTTCGGTTCACAACTTCATCCAGCCGGGGGATTGGGCGACTTCCATAGACCTCAAGGATGCCTTTTTCCATATTTCGATCCACCCAGATCGAAGGCATCTCTTGAGGTTCGTATGGGGGAACACGACTTATCAGTTCGTAGCCCTTCCCTCCGGGCTCTCTCTGGCCCCTTGGATTTTCACCATGGTGGTCAGGGAGTTCGTCGGCGTGGCCGGGTCCAGAGGGATCCGGCTCAAGGTGTACCTGGACGGCTGGCTCACCTCGGCTCAGTCCAGGGACCGGTGCCAGGAACACACTTCGGAGCTCCAGGACCTGTCCGTCCAGGTTGGTTTTCAACATGAACGTCAAAAGTCGGATTAGACTCCGGCCCAGGAATTCAAATTTCTGGGGATGGTCTTCAATACCCAGACGTTCACGGTCTGTCCGTCTCCGGATCAGATCCAGTCCATTCAGTCCTTTCGGGAAAGTGTTCTGTTGGCAGGTTCAGCAACGGTTCGTCAACTTCTCAAGTTGCTGGGCATCATGGAGTCTTTGGCAGACCTCTTGCCTCTGGGACGTCTGCACAGGCGTCCGTTACAACGAAAGTGTGCGGAACTCAGGGTTTCTCATCTTCCTCTGGAATCTCAGATTGTTTTGGGCTCGTGGTTTCGCGGCTCAGTTCTCCAGTGGTTGGATCCGGTTTGGCTGGGGTCCTCTGTTCCCAGTCGGCCTCTCCACCATCAAGAATTCCTTTTCACGGATGCATCAAAGGAAGGTTGGGGGGCTCATCTGGACCGGTGAGAGGTTTCGGGGTTGTGGTCCAAGCAGATTCGTCTCTCCACATCAATTTTCTGGAGATGGAGGCGGTTTCGCTCGCGCTCAAAGCGCTACTTCCCCTGCTACGAGGCAAGTGGGTCACAGTTTGTGGCGACAACTCCACTTGCCTCTCGTACCTTCGGCGTCAGGGGGGCACGAAATCGTCTTCACTCTCCAGGAAGGCAGGGGAGATCCTGCTTTGGACTGCACAGAATTCCATTCTTCTACCGTGGAGTTCTTTCCCGGGAAGTTGAATGTTCTCGCCGACCAGCTGGGCCGTTCCAACCAGGTGATTGCAACGGAGTGGACTCTCGTCCATCAGGTCCTTCAACCCATTTGGTCAATGTGGGGAAACCCACACATCGACTTGTTTGCAACTCGCTTCAGCCGGCGTCTTCCGCTTTTCGTCTCCCCGTTGGCAGATCCCTTGGCATGGGCAAGAAATGCCTTCAGTCTCCAGTGGACGGGTCTGTGGGCCTACGCCTACCCATCCACAGCTCTTCTTCCAAAGGTGTTGGAAAGGTGTGCTCGGGAGCGTCCTGCTCTGATCCTCATAGCGTCAGGATGGGAAACTGTCCGTTGTTCCCCGAGCTGTTAGCTCTCACCCACGTTCCGGGTGTTCCCCTCCAGTTGTCACCAAGTCACTTGTTCAACCGCGGACAGGCGTTCCACATCGAAATCCTGCCGTCCTTCACCTGACCGCTTGGCTACTTTGCGGTCAGGATTGCGGTCACAGGGTCTGAAAGGTGAAACCTTTGAAGTGATTCTTCAATCCCGTCGTCAAAGCATGAATACCTTGTTTTCCTTGCGTTGGACCTTTTGGTTCAATTTCTGTTCAATGAGTCTTTTTCTCCTTTGCACCCGACTGGTGCTCAGTTTGTTTTCTTTTCGTCTCATTTGCATAATGAGAAGGGCCTCTTGGACCAAACTTGTCAGGTTATAAGTCGGCAGTTAGCACTATTTCGATTGCTACTGGTCGTCAACCTTCCTTTGCTTCTTCTGTCTTGGTTTCCCATTTTTTGGATGGTTTGCGTAATAAGTCGATTCGCCCAACCATCAGACTTCCGCTTGGGACGTTTTTTCTTGTGCTTCACTTTCTCAGGTCAGAATGTGAACCGCTTTCTTCGTTATCTTTTAAGCTTCTTTCTGTTATAACGCTTTTCCTCGTTAGTCTTGCCTTAGCGAGACGTGTGAGTGGTATCCACGCTCTTAGCGGTTTAGTTAATGATTATGAATTCGCGGAGGATGGTTCCTCGATCTCCCTGGCTTTTCTACCGGAATTCCGTGCGAAAAATCAATCGGCTCAGCAAGCTTCTCCGTTGGTTGTTATCGAAAGTCTCTCTAACATCCTCGCTCCGGACGATGAGGAAAATGTCTTGTGTCCGGTTCGCTGTTTGCGGGCATTTCTCCTTCGTTCAGTCTCGTTCCGTAGCCAGAAACGCCGCCTTTTCATTTCTTTGAATTCCAACTATTCAAATGATATCCGTAAGGCCACTTTGGCTCGCTGGTTAGTCGAGTTGATTCGACTAGCCTACTCCCACGCCGATCGTTCTGCGCCCCCAGGTATACGGGCTCACGAAGTTAGGGCTATTAGCACCTCACTAGTCTTGGTCAGGGGTGTTCCAGTCCCTTCCTTATGTCCTCCGCCTTCTGGAAGTCGGAGACTACATTTACCTCTTTCTGCCTGCGCGAGTTTTCTACTCTCCGGCAGGACAACACGTTTGGCATTCGACGTGCTGTGTTGTCCTCCAAGACGGTGTCCTTTTGAGGTTTGACTTATTGTCTGTTTGTTTTATAGACTTATGTCTTTTGGGGGATATGTAAACATGGTTTGCTGTTTTACCTTCTTATTTTAGATGGTATGTGTGTGTTTATGTGGTATCTCTGTCATGGTTTGTTCCATGGTTCTCAGAGTAGTGCTTAACCATTACCCACCTCCTTGTTGGTAATCATGCACTTTGTAGTGGAATGGTAAGGATGATAGAATAGATTGAGGAATTTTTATTAATTCTACTATCTATTTTATCTATATACTTACCATTCCACTACATTTAATTGACCCACCCACCTCCCTCCTAATGGTTTTTGAACGTGTACCTTCCCTTTTTATTAGATGCTTGCTTTCAAGAAAGTGAGTAGTCTGCTTGGCCGGAAGTTACCTGGATTGGGAGTTGTGGTAGTAAGACACTCTTGGTTTTATTTCTGTCTTCCAAGCTAATCTTGTACAAATATGCACTTTGTAGTGGAATGGTAAGTATATAGATAAAATAGATATTAGAATTAATAAAAATTCCTCAGTTTCCCTTTTCCCTCTTTATAATAATTAATAATTATTATGCTGCCTGTGTTGAATTCTTGTTAAATTTCAGTTGTTGCATCAGTCTGGAAAAGACACCCATACTGAACAACACGCTGAATTCTTTGTAGATTTATTCTTTGCAAAGCTGCACGACTCTTTGGAATTAATAATTGTACTTTTAACTGTTTAAAACCAGCAAGACTGCTGCTGTTGTAAACTTGCTGAAGTCTTGGTAGTTTTGTTTCAAATTTGCCAGTTGCTACGCTTTGTCCAGATTGCTTTCTTTACAATCTACTTTTTTTGTAAATTCCTGTAATGTTGACTGTTGCATGCAGATTATCATACTTGCAAAATAATGTTTGATAGTTTTATCTTTGACACATTCTTACTTTTAACAATATGCTGAGCTGGTATCTTGTAGAGCCCGTTCTGTTGGGCTTTTTTGTTATGACACTAAGACTATTGTTACTCTTCTTTGTGTTATCAAATGGACATAACTGAACCTATTGAGCATACATTTTTTAAATGCAGATGTTTTAGTGGTTATTCTTTCCCGAAGATGTCATCTCTCTATTAAATCTGCGTGACTGTAATATGATATATGCAGCTCTTCAATTTTTTTGGGGGGGTGAAATTTATGTGATGTAACATGTGGCTGTTAATAATTTGTACAAAATTAAATACAACATATGTATGATCTCATACCCAGTAATGACATTTGTCATCTTGTTTAGCTGACAAGACTGTGTATATATTCATAAGCATCATTCTATATGTCTGTTGTATTTCGCACATTGGTGGGATTGGACCATGAATGTTATCATAGTTTTGGATCACGAATGTTACCATAGTTTTCTGTCTTTCTTCACATTTCACTGTAGTTGGATGAGTGAGCACATCATGCGGTGACGAATCTATAGCTATGTTATTTTATTGTTAATCCATCAAGTGTGACAATAAATTAATCGATTGTAACCAACATATGGGCACGGTTGTTCTTTGTCACATTGCAGGAAGGGACCAACTGAAATGATTGAAAATGTGCATGAGTTCTTCTTTCTCCCCCCGCCCCCTCTCTCTCTCTGTCTTTGTCTCTGTCTCTCTCTTAATCTAGTAGATGAATTCAAAATGAATAACATGTGTTTGTGCTTGCATTTAAAGTTTACATACACGTGCAATTTCAAACACACAAGTATAACCCTTCATGCCTACAAATTCTAACATAAGTTTTATTGGCTGAACTATGTTTAAACTCTACCAATCAAAGAAATCACAATTTGTAAGCTAATAAACATTCCAACAGAATGATTGCCAGATGGCATCGAAGCATGATTGTGTGACTATCGAAGGAGTTAGCTGCAAGAAAATTATTAGGATGCCATCAGATTTCTAGCTGCCCGGTTCAAGGGTGTGCAATTCTGAAAGAAA
>CM065682.1:36496112-36501112 GCA_017654935.2 Phymorhynchus buccinoides | reverse complement strand
CCCTACAAGAAACTCCTTTACAAAACTAGGGTATTTACAAAAATATGAAGCTCGCTGGCATCATAAAAAAACAACAAAGCATAAAACCACACACCAATCATGATATAATTGAATTAGCGGAGAAGAAATGAATTAGAAACGGAGAAGAAACGGGGATGGTGGGGGGGGGGGGGGGGGGGGGGGGGGGGGGGGGTTGTGACGTTTGTGTGTGAACGAAAATCAATGTTGGTCGTTGGTCGTAGAAGCAATAGTAAATTTATTGTTTGAGAACTAATGGTTCAGCAATACCTCTTCTCCATTCCCCAAACCATTTTTCTTAGCCCCCCCCCCCCATCCCTCCCTCTCTCTCTCTCTCTGTCTCTGTCCCCCCACCCGTCACGGAAACAGTAGGGTGCCAGACGTGTTCCGTTGTTTGCTCCGATAACACAAGGTCGGCAAAAGGTCGCGTGGCAGAGAATTGTCGCCCTTTTGTCGATCTAAGTGCTTCAGTCAACGACCGGCATGGGTAGGGGAAGACGGGGTAAAAAGCGCATGGGCGGGTAAGAAGCCCACCCCAATTATCTCATGAAATAAAGAAAATTTCAGTCAAATTTGCCCATGAGACGAATGCTAAACATTAACGCTCGTCTCATGAGCAAAATGAGACTGAAATTTGCTTCATTTCATGAGATAATTGGGGTGGGCTTCTTACCCGCCCATGCGCTTTTTACCCCGTCTTCCCCTAGTTGTGTACAGTGTATACCTACGGTTTAGGTGGGCGCTGGTCGTGCTATAAGTTTGGTCTTTAACTGGCCACTGAATTGTCAACACAGTGGGTTATCTAAATGAATGATGGTTGGTTGATGGTTCGTCCCATATGTGCTGCTTTGCAGCCGAGTGGACGTAAAACCCTACTTTCATTCCACTGAATTGTCTGTCGTCTTGTCACTGTCGTTCGCTCAGACAGTTTCCTGTCAGAATGAGCGCAGATGCGTGACGCTGCCGTTATGTGCCTAACTAAGAAATAGTTAAACCCAGCATGTCCGTCTTCGGCTGAAGAAAATCTTTGTAAGATTTGTTTTTTTTCTAGAACAAAGGTATGAATAGTTCCCCACCTTCTGGAAGTTCTGTGCTTGTAACTTCCTTTAATCTGCCACTCTCTTTGACTCTGCCTTTTCCCTTTGCTTTCTATCATCTACTATCTTTCTGACTTATTGGCCCATTTCTCCTGCCTTTTTTCAACAAAATCTTCCAAATAATGTTTCTCCTTTTAGCTCCTTCCGAAATCGGAATGTGTCGGCTGTATGCAGCGGGGAGACCAGTGAAAACTTAAAACCGGACACAAGCGTACCTTACCCATTATGGCCATATGGCCTGGGAACGCAGAAGAAGAAGAAGAAGAAGAAGAAGACTGTGTTGCTATGGGGAACTAGAGATATTTTGTGAATAATGTCAACGTGTACACAGACCTTAACTTATTCTCTCCTTCCTTATCTTTTTAACCCCTCCCCTCGTATCTCATATCATCAAACATACATTCGGATTCCAAGAATTGCAAACTCATCATAGCAACTCAAAATATTCCCAATCACCCCCGATTGCACATGTGATTCGTTATTGCCATGTGCCCCCGTCTCAATGTGTCCCCATTTTTGTCTCTATGTGTCCCCGTCCCTAGGCCTATATGTCCCCGTCTCTATGTGATCCCATCTTATATCGCTACGTCTCTGTTTTTCCTAACCCTATCCCCATCCCTAACCCTTCCCCTGGCCTAACCCAAACACTAACCTTACCCCCCTATCTCTAACCATAACCGTAATTCGAGGGCACAAAGAGAGACAGGGACATTATAGAGACGGGGGTACAATGAGGGTGACACATAGATTCGGGCACACATAGAGACGAGGGCACAATGAGGGTGACACATAGAGAAGAGGGCACAATAAGGGTGACACATATAAACGGGCACAAACAAAGACGAGGGCACAATTATGGTGGTACATAGATACGGGCACATATAGAGACGAGGGCACAATAGGGGTAACACATAGAGACGAGGGCACGATTGGGGTGACACATAGATACAGGCACATGCAGAGACGAGGGCACAATAAGGGTGACACATATGGACGGGCACAAATAGAGACGAGGGCACAATAAGGGTGACACATAGAGACGGGCACACATATATACGGGCACACATAGAGACGAGGGCACAATAAGGGTGACACATAGAGACGAGGGCTCAATAAGGGTGACACACAGAGACGAGGGCACAATAAGGGTGACGCATAGAGACGAGGGCACAATAAGGGTGACACATAGAGACGAGCGCACAATAAGGGTGACACATAGAAACGGGCACACATAGAGACGAGGGCACAATAAGGGTGACACATAGAGACGGGCACACATAGAGACGAGGGCACAATAAAGGTGACACATAGAGACGAGGGCACAATAAGGGTGACACATAGAGACGAGGGCACAATAAGGGTGACACATAGAGACGGGGACACATAGAGACGAGGGCACAATGAGGGTGACACATAGAGACGAGGGCACAATGAGGGTGACACATAGAGACGGGCACACATAGAGACGAGGGCACAATAAGGGTGACACATAGAGACGAGGGCACAATAAGGGTGACACATAGAGACGGGGACACATAGAGACGAGGGCACAATGAGGGTGACACATAGAGACGAGGGCACAATAAGGGTGACACATAGAGACGAGGGCGCATCGATATGATTCCTCTCTGTCTGTCTGCCTTTCTGTCTGCCTGTCTGTTTGTCTGTCTGTCTGTCTCATACTTCTCCCTCAGACCTGTGTAATGTATTGTAATCAGATCACCCCCCACGAGCACTAGAGAACTGAACGTGAAACAAGAATTCGTTATGTTCACTGAATTGATTTTTCCCCGGTATATCCATTTTCCTCTGTTTGCTATTTTGCTGTTTGCTTTGCTGCAGGTGTGATTTGTATATGTCCCTCTGTCTGTCTGACTGTCTGGAGATCTGTTTCTTTGCCCGTTCATCTGCCTTTCAGTGGTCTTTCTACACTAACACACACAGAGAAAGATACTCGCACAAATACACCCACACACGTGCGCGCACCCCCCGCACCCCCCCCCCCCCCTATTTGTTTGGAAAAAACCCAAAGAATGTTTGATGCCTTATAAACGCTGGAACAAACTCTTGATATTGCCTGACAAATGCAGTGCTTCGTGTCTTTTTAAAACACAAGAAACGTAGCAATAATGAGTAGGGTCCAGCATGACTGCTTTACGGATTTAAATATAACCGAATGGATCTCCAATTCGTTTAATGGAGTGTATTATGAAGCTTTTTGCATAAGCCCTGATAATTGAAAAGTTTGATACAGAATGTTCAAACTCAGAATGCGTCAACACTGATTTATCCCCCTATTTCACGCTTTAGTATGAATATGTTATCATTCTAGTCAAGAGTAGGTGAAGACGGGGTAAAAAGCCCATGAAGCAAATTGCAGTCACATTTTGCCCATGAGTTTCTTTTTTTCATGAGATAATTGGCATGGGCTTCTTACCCGCCCATGGGCTTTTTACCCCGTCTTACCCTACGTGTCAAAATGACTTTAAGGTAAGTTCTATGTTCACTCACTCCTATGTTTGTATAACTCTTTTCGGCTGTCGTTTACGTTACACCCCCCTCCCCCACCCCCCATACATGTTCGCATAGAAAATGTTTACTGAGAAGCAACATTCTCAGTCAGGAAAGGGATAAGGTTAGGATTAGCCTAGAATTATTTTCAAAAGACAGAAAGAAGCAGACTTTGAGATTGAGGGTCGTAAACATGAGGAGGATGACTAAAGTACAAGATAGCCGTCTTTGCTGTGCAACTTAAATTTCCCCAAAGATCTACGCGTGTCTAACTTTAGGGAGACAGTTCTTTCACTGCAGCAGCTCTTTGATTCCATAGATAAATGTACTATTCCATGGGTCCAAAGTTTTCACATTTCTTTGATATAGCGGTTCCTAATACTAGGTCCCATGAAAATGAGACCACACAATCTGGGAACATATATAGGATCTCTTAGTTCGTGTGCTGCGTTTTTAGAAAAAGATATCGACGAATATCCATGACCTCTAGGACCAGCATGAAGATCTCCACGAGTATCCACGACTTCTAGGACTAGCATGAAGATCTCCACGAATATCCACGACTTCTAGGACTAGCATGAAGATCTCCACGAATATCCACGACTTCTAGGACTAGCATGAAGATCTCCACGAATATCCACGACTTCTAGGACTAGCATGAAGATCTCCACGAATATCCACGACTTCTAGGACTAGCATGAAGATATCCACGAGTATCCACGACCTCTAGGACTAGAATGAAGATATCCACGAGTATCCATGACCTCTAGGACTAGCATGAAGATCTCCACGAATATCCACGACTTCTAGGACTAGCATGAAGATATCCACGAGTATCCACGACCTCTAGGACTAGAATGAAGATATCCACGAGTATCCATGACCTCTAGGACTAGCATGAAGATCTCCACGAGTATCCATGACCTCTAGGACTAGCATGAAGATCTCCACGAGTATCCACGACCTCTATGCAGTGCAACATCCCTTATAAGACCTCATCTTTTTGGAAGGTCTTATAAGGGAGGTAATTTTAATACTTATAAAGAAGGGCAGTGTCTCAGAGAAGTAGGTCTTATGTGGGAGGGAGTCTTATAATGGGAGGTCTTATAAGGGAGGTTCCACTGTACTAGCATGAAGATCTCCACGAGTATCCATGACCTCTATACTAGCATGTTAACTACATTTGACCTAAATTCCATTACCCCCCCCCCCCCCTCCTCCACCTCCCCACCTTCAACACCTTGGGGGAACCTATGACTTCTAACTTTGTCTGTCTCTCTCTGTGTTTCTCTCTCTCGATTCAAAGCTATAATTTTTGCTCTTTCGTGACTCTCAATCAACCAGGCAATGTGACGTCTTGGTGTACTTCTTGAC